>VXAC01003918.1:244396-266530 GCA_013399225.1 Rhipidura dahli
CGACTTCCTCGCCGCCGCCCTCCAGGTCCCCTTCGTCAGCATCCTGGACACCCGCTGGCCGCTGCCTTTCCGAGCGCAGGTGAGACCCGCAGCACCGGCACTGCACGGGGGAGCAGCTCCCGTCCCCGCTCCCGTCCCCGCTCGCCGGCTCCGTCCTTGCTCCCGTCCCGACTCCGTCCGTGCTCCTGTCCTGATCCCCGTCCCGGATCCATACCAGCTCTATCCCGATCCCCGTCTTGACTCCATACCGGCTCTGTTCCGCGGGTCCTTCTGCCGGTTTAGTCCTGCCTCCGATCCCGATCCCGATTTCCGCTCCGATTCCAGCTCCAATTCCGAATCCATCCCAACAACGCATCCTTGCTGCGGGACTACCTGGGGGGGCCACCCCGGCTCTGTTTTCCCTCTGTCTTCTCTCCCACCCCAGCCCCATCCCATCCTCATTCCCACCTCCAACCTGCCTCTACCCCAGCCTCATCCCGGGCCCCATCCTGGCTCTCTCTGTCTCCCATCACAGCTCTATTCCAGCCCCTCTTGGCCCTCATTCCAGCCCTATACTGGCTCTATCCCAGCTCCCATCTCAGCTCTCTCCTGGCCCCTTGCCCGGCTCTATCCCAGACCCAATTCCAGTTCCCATTCCAAGGTAAGTTCCCTGGTTCCTCTGGGAGCCCTGCAGCCCTCAGCTCCAGTCCCCACTCCATTCTGTCTCCAGAAGGGCTCTGGAATGTGTTTGGGCGGTGGAACCCAGTCAGGAACTGGGCAGGGGATGGGCAGGGAATATGGGATGACCTCAGGGCAGGTGGGTGCTGCCTCTCGGCTCTTCCTGCTGGAAGGGGCACAGCCACGACCCCTGTGTGTTGGCAGAGCCCCTTCCACTTCCACATGGACCGGCAGAGCTCCCTGGAGACACTGGTGGATGTGCTGGTGAGCATCCTGCAGGCCAACGACTGGCAGGAGACCAGCCTGGTGCTCTGCCACCCCTGGGACACTGACGGCTTCCTCGACCTCTGGGCCCAACGTTCCCAGATCTTCCTCCGCACTGTCCTGGACCTGGGCTACCTGGATGAGCCCAGGGCCACCCGCTACCTGCGGCAGCATGGGGAGCGTCTCAGGACCCTGTCCAGCCCAGTGCTGTTGCTGGGCTGTGACCTGCACCGTGCTCGGCTCGTCTTCCAGGTGGCCGAGGAGCTGGGGCTGCCACCGCAGGAATTCCACTGGATGCTGGGCTTCCCGCTCAGCGCTAGTGAGCTGCAGACTGAGGGGCTGCCCCCAGGGCTGCTGGCCTTCGGGGAGGTCAGCCGGCCACCACTGGAGCTCTTCATGCAGGACATGGTGGGACTGGTGTCCCAGGCCATTGCCCACGCTGCCCGCAGCCGCCCCAACCCCACACTGCTGCAGACCACGGGCAACTGCAATGAGAGGCACCAGGCAGGCAGCGAGTCCCCAGGGCTCTTCCTCGCCCGGTAAGGGGGTGCTGGGAGTGCCTCTTTCCCCCCATCCCAACTCTGTGGTATTGGGGTGCATGGGAGGGCTCTGCTCCAGACCCGGGGGATGGGGTAAGGGCAGAGCCAGGGGACCCCTGGGCTGGGTGCAGTGCTGTCCCCAGTGTGCGCAGCCACCACCGCAGGGCTCAGCCCCCCAGGACATGGTTGGTGCTGCACAGAGGGGGATGTGTCACTTCAGATCTCCTTAAGGCTGCTTGAGCATGGTCACTCTATAAATATTAATAACACTTGGCCCTGGCAGCACAGTGAGCTGCGGGGCAGCGCAGCAGGGCCGGATGCTGCTGCTCCTCCTTGACCTTGTCCCTGCCCGAGTCGGACACATCCCGCTCCCAGCTCCCAGCCTCATCCCTTGGTCCCAGCTGACCCAGAACACCGGAGCTGTGAAACCCTTTCTTTGGCAGGTTCCTGGCCAACACATCCTTCCACGGCCAGACGGGGCTGGTGCGCGTGGAGAACACGGCACTGGTGAGGCCACAGCAGCAGTTCCGCGTCTGGAGTCTGCGCAGGGACTCCCAGGGGGTCCCCACCTGGGTGACAGTGGGCACCTGGAGCCATGGCAAGCTGGAGCTGGAGGAGGGCGCGTGGCAGAGCCAGCGGCAGTGCAAGAGCCCCAGTGAGGTGGCCGAGGGGGCCCGCACACGGCTGCGGGTGGTGACGCTGGTGGAGCACCCCTTCGTCTTCACCAGGGAGGTGGATGAGGAAGGGAACTGCCCAGCTGGGCAGCTCTGCCTGGACCCTGGCACAAACGACTCGGCCGTGCTGGATGCCCTCTTTGAGAAGATCAGCAACGGCTCAGTGCCATGGGAGTACAAGAAATGCTGCTACGGGTACTGCATTGACCTGCTGGAGAAGCTGGCCGAGGACATGGCCTTTGATTTTGAGCTCTACATCGTGGGCGATGGGAAATACGGGGCCTGGAAGAATGGGCGCTGGACGGGACTGGTGGGGGACCTGCTCAGTGGCACGGCTCACATGGCTGTCACCTCCTTCAGCATCAACTCGGCACGGAGCAAAGTCATCGACTTCACCAGCCCCTTCTTCTCCACCAGCCTGGGCATCCTGGTGAGGACCAAGGACACAGCGTCGCCCATCGGGGCCTTCATGTGGCCCCTGCACTGGACCATGTGGGTGGGCATCTTCGTGGCTCTGCACATGACCGCACTCTTCCTCACGCTGTACGAGTGGAAGAGCCCCTATGGAATGACCCCCCACGGCCGCAACCGCATGAAGATCTTCTCCTACTCCTCAGCCCTCAACCTCTGCTACGCCATCCTCTTTGGGCGCACCGTCTCCAGCAAGACGCCCAAGTGCTGCACCGGCCGCTTCCTCATGAATCTCTGGGCCATCTTCTGCCTCCTGGTGCTCTCCAGCTACACGGCCAACCTGGCGGCCGTCATGGTGGGGGACAAGACCTTCGAGGAGCTCTCGGGCATCCATGACCCAAAGGTGGGCGAGTGTCCGGCTGCTTCAGATGGGCTGAGACAGGGCTGAAGTTCAGGGAAGGGGGTAAGGGGGGTCCTGTCCTTCCTTGTGCGTCTTCCTCCTTCTCTTTGGCCCCAGTCCTGCATCTTGGCCCCTCCTAAGAGGGAAGGGGGTGTCTTTGAGACCCACAGAAAGCTTTGTGTGTGTATCCCGCTGGTGTTTAATCCCAGCCTCAGCTCCAGGGCAAGGGGAAATGGGCTGATTCCACGCTGAGGCCGCTCTTGGGGAAACTTTCCCAAACACCCCCAAGAGCTGCTGCACCTCTGGAGCTGCCCAGACACCCTGCCTGGGCAGGTGTCCAGTCCCTTAGGGCTGGGGACACATCGCCAGGGATTGGGGACACATTCCCGGGGCCAGGGGTGCTGATGCTCTGGTGCCTCCTTCCAGCTCCATCACCCCTCACAGGGTTTCCGCTTCGGCACGGTGTGGGAGAGCAGTGCTGAGGAGTACATCAAGAAGAGCTTCCCCGAGATGCACGAGTACATGCGGCGCTACAATGCCCCCACCACTCCCGACGGCGTCACCATGCTCAAGTGAGGGGCAGGGAGAGCATGGGGAGGGAGGGTCTCTACCACCTTTTACCCCTCCCAGGGTAGCTTTTGCCCCAGCCCTAGAGACTGTGCACCCCCCGCTCCACACAAACGAGCTCCCCGTTTCTGGGAGGGGTGTGATGCCGGGGGGGCGCTTGGTAAGAGGGGAGCAGCCCCTCCCTGAGTGTCCCCCCCATGCTGCTGCAGGACGGAGCCCGCCAAGCTCAACGCCTTCATCATGGACAAGTCACTGCTGGACTACGAGGTCTCCATCGACTCCGACTGCAAACTGCTCACTGTGGGCAAACCCTTCGCCATCGAAGGTTTGGGGGGGCTGTGGTGGGAAGGGGGTTCCCCTGTGTGTGTGTATGTGCTCGGGCTGGGGTCGTGCCCTGCCACAACCAGGCTGGGGAGGTGCCCCCGCCGTGGTGGGCATTGGGAGCTGCACCCGCCCCGCCCCAGCACTGCCCCTCTCTCCCCCCCTCACTGGGGCCAGGCTACGGCATCGGCCTCCCCCAGAACTCGCCGCTGACCTCCAACGTGTCCGAGTTCATCAGCCGCTACAAGTCCTCGGGGTTCATCGACCTCCTGCACGACAAGTGGTACAAGATGGTGCCCTGCGGCAAACGCGTCTTCGCCGTCACTGAGGTGCGGCGGCTCCTCAGCCGGGGGGGGCTCTGGGGTCTGACACCCCCCGCAGCCCGGCCCACACCCCCTGCTGCCCGCAGACCCTGCAGATGGGCATCTACCACTTCTCGGGGCTGTTCGTGCTGCTGTGCATCGGCCTGAGCGGCTCCCTGCTCACCTCGCTGGGCGAGCACGTCTTCTACCGCCTCGTCCTGCCCCGCATCCGGCGCAAGAAGAAATTCAACTACTGGCTGCACACGAGCCAGGTGGGGCCAGGGGGAAGGGGCTCACACAGCACCCCAAAGACCCCTGACCCCATGTCGCTGCTCCCTCTTAAATTGCACCACCTCTGCCCTCCTCCAGCCCTGGACCACAAACCCCCGCTTAACCCCTGAACCATTACTCTCAGATCATCATCCTCCAATTAATCCCTGGCCTGTTAACTCCAGACCATCACCCCTCGGCTCACTTTTCCTTTGTTCCCCACAGAAAATCCATCGGGCTCTGAACATGGGCACGGAGGAGAGGAAGAGCCAGCAGCTGAAGCTGGAGCAGAGGTACAGCTGGGATCGGGAGCCTGCCCCACTCTCCTCCTCCTCCTCCCTATGGACACCCACAGTTCTGGGGGGCTGCAGAGGGACCCCAGAGCAGCCAGATCCCAGTTGAGCCCTTGCACCCTCCCCACACAGGTGCGAGCCCCAGCCGAGGTCGGCACCCGCGGCAGCACAGCCCTGGAGCGCCCTGCGGAAGGAGGCGCGGCGGGTGCGCTTCCAGCTGGACAAAGTCCCCCCCGAGGCTGAGAGGTCCCCGTGGCACCCCGGGAACGGGCGGCCACTGCAGCCCCCGGACAGGGCGGCCGGTGAGAACGAGCTCCGGGAGCTGGAGGAAAAGATCCAGGAGATGCGGGACCAGCTGCGCGCGGCGCTGCTGAGGAAGAGCGAGCTGGTGTCCGTGCTGGGCACCACCAAGGGCGGCCGGGCACTGCCCGCTCCGCTGGCCACCGAGGAGGCCCGGGAGGACAGGTGAGGTGGGGGGCAGGGACCCCCCAAAACACCCCAGGACAGGCTGCTCTGCCGGGGCGGGGCAGGGCAGGGCAGGCCACCCGCTCCTCCGGCTCAGAGGGAGTGGAAGGAAAAAGGGAGGGGGGATATCCTCAACTCTGCGGCCTTTGTATCTTCCTCCCGTCCCTCTTGCCGGCAGCATGGGTTTGAAGGGAGGTTCTTTTTGGGGGGGTTGAATTGTGGTGAGAGATCCCCGCAGTGCCCAGACAAAGCCAAGCCCCGTGGCCCCGCTCTGGTTTCACACTACGTAAATAAAAATGACGAAGGAAGACAGTCTGCTTTTCCTCTTTCAGCTGCATCCCAAACTCGGCCAAGCCTGGGCTAAGCCTAACCCTTCCCCTTCCCCTCCCTCCTCCGCAGGCCCAGCTCAGCCCCGCCGCAGGACGGCAGCGATTAGGAGGAGGCAGAGGAAGCTCCCATACGGACATCGCAGGAGGACAAGCCGAGACCAGAACCTCCCTCGGGGCGGCAGAGCCGGGCTGATCCCAGAGCCACCGCAAACCAGAACCGGAGCCTTCCTCGGGCGGAGGGTGCGTATGGAGACGCTGCCCAAGGAGCGGGACAGGCTGTGGCTCCCCGCTGAGGACAAGGAGTAGCTCCCCATCATCCCACCACAGGCGGCTGTGGAAGGACTCGGAGCCCTGCAACCCCACCCCAGGCACGGAGGCTGTCCAGCATCATTGAGCATAGCCGGGCAGGGTTGGTGCTCGGCCCTCTGCCCTGCCACCGCCCCTACACACTGCAAGGGGACAGATGGTGACACCCCAGGACGGCAGGAGGTGGCACCCCCCAGGACTGAGCATTCACCTCGCTGCACCCGCCCTGCCCCCAGGACTCCCACACGTCAGCCCAGCACAGCCGTGGGCAGGACATGCGGCAGCACCGCAGGAGCTGTTAAGAGATAATATTTATTATTATATACAAACACATTTTGTACATTAATTAAATAGAATGAACTCTACTCTTCATTCATCAAATCATTTGGTTTGGTGTCCCCCCTTCCCCTCCCACCCACTCCTCTGAAAAGCCTACGGTCATTCCCGGCGCTCCAGAGGCTGGGAGCCAGTTGGCCACAAGGCCCCTTCTCAGGAGTGCTGGCAGCAGCAACACGACCTCCTGGTCACAGCAGGGACCCCCTGCCCTGGAGCAGCACCACAGCTGCCCCAGGCAAAAGGGAAAAACAAAAAACGGGGTACCCAGCTGGGAAAGGCAGAGGGGTGAAGAGGGGGACTCTGAGCCCCCCATGTTGACAAGGAAACACTGAAACGCATGGAGCCCTCCGAGAGATGGACTCCAAACACTGCTCACCCACAGGGGGACAACACTGAACTCAGGGACATCTGTGCAGGGACCCAGCCATCCCCATGAGCTAAGTGCCCATGTGTCACCTCCTGTCCCTGCCCTGTCCCACCATGGTTCGTTCTCCCAGCACTTCATTCTGCCTCACTCTGCTCCACCTCCCTGCACAAACCCTCCTTCCAGCACATCCTGGCACGGATCTGGCCCCTCTGCAGGGGTCCACAGGCAGCCCCCCAGTTCAGCCTTTTGGCAGAGGGGTCGGGCTCTGCCAGCCTCACCTCCACTGCCAGAGAAACGGGGGAAAACCAGCTGAAATGTCTTGGCTTTAGTGTTTTGGTTCTTTGCTAAACCAGCTCATGCAACAGTCCAAGCATGATGAGCCACTCTCTCCTCTGGGATGGGGCTGATCCTAAACACAGACGTGTCCCATGGGAGGGACAAGGCACTGGAAAGCAGCGGCCTCACCCAGAGCAGAGCTGTGCAGGACAGAGCTGCTGCCCTTGCCCTACACCTCTCCAGACACCCACTGCAGTACCTTCCACCCCCCAAGCACCACTCATGGCTCCTGGGATGGCAGCTCCCACCTGGACACAGCACCTTCCACCTCCCAACCCACCCACCGAGGGAAGTTCAAGGACAGAAAAACGGGGGCTGAACTGCAGCTTCTGCTTTGGTTGTGCCCTGGCCTGGGCAGACCTTGTGCCTGGGGAAGGTCAAAGCTTCTCCTCCCCTCAGGAGCAGGAAAGGTGACCAGGAATCGCCTCTGTGGCTCTCCCACGGGGGCTGGACACTCTGCCTGTTCTATCCACTCCTACTCTAACCACAAAGCTGCCATATGCGTGGCCTGTCCCAGGTCAGCTCTCACCTGGGATCAGCACCCGGACTGCAACCGCAGCTGCAGGGGCAAAGCTGGGGACTGGGGACAAGGAAAACCCAGGGCATGAGCGGGGCAGGGTGGGAACAGGTATCTGGCTCACCTGTGGCCTCGGAGGAGCCCCAGACTTGTGTGGGCCAGGGGACCAAACCCCCCCCATCCTTCCCACAACCCCCCCGTGCCTTTCCCAGGGGAGGGAGGTCACCACAGCCCTGCTCTGTGCCAGCGGCTCCGGCTCTGCTCAGAGGGATCCATGGGTTAAGGATGATGGTGAAGTGAGAAATAGTAACAAACAAAATCCAAATGCCTTCCCGGCAGTCCAGGGCAACAGCAACGGGGCTCAGGACAGGTTCCTGGAGTTTGGCTCTGAGCTGGGCGTTCTCTCTGCTGGTGGTGGGCAGGGGCTGCTCTCCCCCCGATCCTCAAAACCTCTGTCCTGGTCACTGTCCCCCCCCGAGGCTGGCAGGGGCTCTGCCACGCTGCTGCTGCCCGTGCAGTTCTTGCCACTGGGTTTTGCTCGGCTGTCTGAGCCCTCCAGAGGCTCAGTCTGCTTGGGAAGGGAGGGGCTGGGGCCTGCCCCCTCCTGCAGCGGGGCAAGGGGTGCAGCCCCAGCAGCAGGGGGAGCATCTGCTGCAGCGACCATGGACGTTGAGGTGACCTCGATGGTGATGGAGCCCACGGCCGTCTCCGGGTGGTCGCTGCTGACTCTGATGCGGGCAACCAACCCGGAGGCCATGGCCGCCTCCTGAGGGGTCCCGTTGGCCACGGCTTCGTGCACCATGGTGGGCTCCAGGAGGGTCGTGCTCAGGTCAGACAGAAACGAGGCCTCTGTCACGATGGCAGCTGTCTCGGCCACCCAGTTCAGGTCACTGCCCACGGAGGCGGTGGCGGCGATGACGCTGGAGGCCTCGCCAGGGGTCAGGGCGGCCGGACTGCTGCCCTCCCCGGGGGGCCCAGCGGCCAGTGGGGCTCGGCGGCCCCCAGCCTCAACTGGGGCGGCTGTGGTGTTGTTGTTGAGGTTGTCCTGCAGCGTGGTCTGGGTGCCCTGCCCGACCTGCTGGTTCTGCAGCAGCATCTCCTGGATCCGGATCTGCTGCAGGATGGCTGGCAGCTCGTAGTGGTGGAAGAAGTAAATCATCGAGTGCTGGTGGAGGAAAGGGAAAGGTGTCACCCTGGGTCTGGGTCACAGGCCACCACATCCCAAGAAAACCAAACTTCTCCTGGAGAATCCAGCTGCTCTGACAGCCAGAAGGTTAGCTGCAATTTTGGAAAGATTTATCCCTTCCACTGCAAGCTGCTTTATAGTTTCTCTCTTAAGACAGGCAACAGAGTACAACCCCTCTTCCCTTTCAAAGGCTGGGAAAAGAAGGATGACAGCATTCCTCTGGCCCATCCTCTATTCCCTGTCCCCACCCTGCAGAAGGTCAACTAGAGACACCCAACAAGTATGCTTGATCCAGGATATCAGAGACATTAGCTTGGAGCTGGTTCTGCCAGCATCCTCACTTGCACAGACCTGAACAGCTCCTCTGCAAGGCAGACCCTCCCTGGGATTTATTCCAGAAGGACAGGACAGAAATCCTTCCCAACATCCATGTGGCATCAAGTTATTGTCAGTCCTACGGCTGGACTGGAGGCAGCAATTCAATAATCCCCTCTTCCACAGCCTCGTTCTGCTGCCCCATTTCCAAACCAGGCTTAATTCCATCTCTTACAGAAATAAGGATCCCTCCTCCAACTCAGCTTGAGAGGAAGTTTGACAAACACCCCAAAGGTGCAGCAGCCCTGCAGGGACTCACCTGGATGAAGAGCCAGGAGGTGACAAGTGCCAGGCTGCTGTACTGCCCATTGAAGCGGTAGTGGTAGGCGTAGAAGGCAAAGTGGTACAAGTAGAAGAATCTGGACAAAAAAGCAAGAAAGATCAGGAAAAATGTGAGCTCCTTTCTCCTCCCAACACCAGCCCCTGGGCTGGGGCACTTCGCCCAGGGTGACACAGACTCATTAACAGGTAATTAGAGTTGCCTGTCTATAAGCAGTGCAAAACAAGGGGCTGGGGAAGATCAAGGTGATTCCAAGATCCAGGCCCAAACCCAAAGCGGAGAAATTGCACTTTGGACCCTGTGAAGTGTGGGGCAGCTCCCAAGGAGCCATATGGATAATACCCTTAGGAGTGGAGGCCATTGTGCCTGAGGGTGCTGGGAAGGACTCAGAGCAGCTGGAGGAGGACAGGCAGAGGGAATGTGGCCACAGCCAGCCCTTACCTGAGCCAGTGCCTTTTGCTGGTGTTGGTGTGGCAGCAGATCGCGTCGTACTGGTCCGCCAGCCACACGATGAGGATGATGTAGAACGCGGTCGTGGTGTCATTGAAGAACTCGGACATTATGGCCTCCATACCTGGGGACAGAGGGGACATCAGCATGTGGCAGGGCATGGGAAGGAGTTCTCTGTCACCTCGGAGCAGGGCTGTGACTGCACCTGCCCAGGGCAGGTAACTGGGCTCTGCTTACGGCAGCAGCTACGGCCAAGAACATTCCACCTGCAATGTCCCAAGGATCAGCTGCTTCCTGCAGTGCAGATTTCAGGGGGGGTTGCTGCTTTTTAAATTAAAATTGTACAAATGCAATGTGGCCGCAGAGTGTGAATCTGCAACGAGCTCCAGGGACAGACAAAGCTTTGGATTTTGGGATTTCCCAACAAACTGCTGCTTTTCCAGGGGACCCAGAAGGACAATGGAGCTCACTGTGACATCAAATTCCAGAGCCTTCTGCCTTGGGATGAGCAGCCACAGTAACCACCTGCCGAGGCCAGCTCGGAGCAGGGAATTAGATTTCCCACAGATCCCAGAGAGACGTGCTGCAGACACAAGCAGTGAGGCAAGTCCTTACCGACCAGAGCCAAGATGACAGTGAGGAGTGGAGCAGCAGGGAACGCGATGGTCATGTTCATCTCCAGCATCTGTAACAGGTCAACTGCAAGAGGGAAAACACGCTGTGGCATGGAGAGGATGGGGGGGGCCACAGAACCTTCCACCCCACGGTACTGCCCGCTCAGTGCAGCCACATCCTCTGTCCTCAGCCAACACTTTGCAGCACAGAGAACAGCTCTGGCAAGTGCAGTGACTGAGAGAAGGAGGATGTATTCCCTGTGCAGCTACAGGCAGGCACTAATGATCCTCAAGGTCCTTCCAACCCAAACCTGCTGTGACTCTACAACACCCCATACTGGAGCAGGCACAGTGCCCAGCACAACCCAAACCCCTCAGCCAGTCCTTACCAATAAAGACAAAGATCTGATGGTGTGAGTAGCGCAGCAGCATCGAGACAGAGAGAGTCTGGAACAGGAGAGAGAAGGGGAGGCAGATTAGAGCCCCACGGATACAGGGAGTCGCTCAGAATCGCACTGCGGCAGAGGCCGGGGCAAGCCAGGGCTTGAACATCCCACATTCATTAGCTGGAGCTGTGCAGAGCCATTTCCCAAAGAGTAATTAGGGCTTCACAAACAGCAATTAATCTCTGTGCCGCTGCAGGGGAACAGACAGTTAGGGATTTGTTTGTAAAGGGACCAATCCTGAATGTTTGCGCTGGGGCCACGCCAACCCACAGAGCTGGGAGCAGGGATTCTCCCATCCTGTATCCCACACCTCCCGCAGCTCCCAGCACCTCCCTGCACTCCCTGTTCCTCCTCAGTGCCCACAGTGTGATTGTGGACAGGCCTGCCTCAGTGGGTGGGACAGCCACACACAAAAAGACAGTCACCCACAGCCACCCAAGACAACAAACACGGGGTAGTTATTGCCTGGGATCTTGTCTGATGTGTATCTGAGAACACCTCGTCTCACACATCATCACTTGGTTTATCTTGATCATTTCTGGCAAATCAGTCTGGGCTGTTCTTAGAAGTCTCAGAGGACAATTGTCTGCACCCTGTGCTGACAGCTGGAGTGTTTTAAGGACACTTAGAAATTAACAGCAGCTCCCTTTTGACAACGAAAACAACACTGCATTCTAGGTTAGCTCTTCTGCTCATTTCACTGGTGGACCTTAGAAACTCTAAAAAAAAAAACCAAAACAGAAAACCAAACAAATAAAAAAATGCTCCAGAGTAAGGCCTCATCCTCCACCAACTACACTCCAAAAGCAGATGAGAGCTCTGCTGTAACACCAACCACTCGCTGCCCAGCAGTGGGCTGAGCCCAGGCACTGCCCAACTCTCGGTGACTTACGAAGATGACCATGATGACGAAGGCTGCCAGGTAGGATGTCCTGGCCATCCACATGCTGACAAAGCGATAGTGCTCCCCAGACACCACATTGCGAAGGAAACCTGGAGAAAAAGCACAAACACGAGCTCAGTGTGATTAATGCACAGACTAAGAAGCAAGCTCCAGTGCCTGCTAAGAAACAGGATCTGGAGCAAATCCTCAGGGCAGCATTCATTGTCATGCAGGGCGGTAAGGCAGGAGGAAATCACGCTTCCAGACACCTCTCCCCTCCTGCCTCTCTCATTTTGTCCTTGACAATAACACAGGGAGCTGCTCCCTGCATTACAGATTAATCAATAGTCAGAAGATGATAGTCAGGCATCCACAGAGCAAACACCCACTGTTCCAAGCAGCTGCTGCTGCTGCTTCGACTCCTCCAGGCCTTACCTTTGTTTTCCTCATTTTCAGCTAAAGCTTTGACACTCGACATCAGGATGTCATCGTAGCCCAGGAACTCATCCAGCAGCAGGCGGCTGAACCTGTCCCCAAAGCACTGATCCCTGGTAGGGTCTAGAGAGAACACAAAAACCCTTTCACACTGTTCACACCTGGAGCCACAAAGGCACATGGCAAGCGATACTGGTGCCAGCAGAGCTGCACCTGCATGCAGATCTGAGGCAGTAAAACCAAACTTGGCAGGACTGGGAGGGAAAATGTGATCCCCTGACAGATCTGGACACATTGAAGTGCTAACAGCAGTCGGGCCTTAAGGATTGTCAGGGCTGTCACACTGTGCTGACACAGACAAAAAGGGAATTTGCCCTCTAGGCTTGGCCTATCTCCTGGGCTCACCCTGATTGCCCATTACTGCACAGGAAAACTGCTTCACCCCCATCCAGCTCTGCTTCAGCTTGAGTGGGAGGAATTGACGAGCTCCACTCTGATTCATACAGAGGTTCACAGGCACGAGAAGGTCTGAGGCTGTGTTCCTGACTTGAACAAGTTTTAATGGAGCAAATGCCAGGAGAAGAGAACACTGTTCAGGGAAATGACCCACTGGTGCTCACAGGGGCACAGCAGCACACACGGTGTGACAGATATTTGAGCATTGTCCCCAACACCTGCACAGCTGCTCTGGCCACCAGGCTCTAACCCTGCTGCTCCACACTGAGCCCAGAGCTTCAGTGCCTTCAGCCAGGGAGAGACCTCTTCCCTGGTCCGTGCAGGAAACTGTGCTGGGCATGACATCAGGGCTCACTGAAGCAGGCTCCACCATTTCAGAAGGCTCCTCCTGGAAAGCTGTGACCTACTAAAGGCACACAGGCTGAGCACAGCAGCTCTCCCACGTGGGAAGTGAGCACCGTCGGCTTCAGCAAGAGCTCCCAGAGATGGTGTGGAGGTCTCTGCACTGCAGGTGCCCACCTCTGCACCCACCCCTGAGCCCCCTGCCCTGCTCGGGCTGCCTTCCACTCACCCAGGGTCACCACCATGACGGGGATGCTGAGGCGCTGCCGCGTGCTCTGGGACAGGCGCAGGAAGCCGTATTCCAGAGAGTATTCCACAATGTACTCTTCCTGTGGCCACACTGGGACAGAGACACAGGGAGAATCATCACCCAAATCTGCAAACAACCACCACGAAGAAACAGCCCCTCTGGGTTCCCTCCCTCCCTCCCATCGTGTTCTTGAAAAGGGAACTGGTTGCAAACGTGGGCTCCAGGCTTCCCTCAGTCAGTTAAACATAAATCAATGCAAACTCTCTGGAATTGCAGCCCATTCCCTTGATGTCCTTAACGTGAGAATTCTGGGAAAGCTTCAGGGCAGCAGTTCCAAGCTCTGCCCAGAACCTGCCCACATCTTTGCCTGGCAGGCCCGTAAGCCACTTGTTCTTGCCTCTGCTCAATTTCTGCTTCCCACGTTGTTTGGGAACCAGCAGGAAAATCCACTTTACACCTGCTGGACACCAAGTAAACGCTCCAGAGGTAAGAGCCCTGCACTTCCCAGGGGACTGAGGTCATTGCTGCAATTACATGTCAGAACTGAAGGCAGCAGCAATTACAGCTTTCCCAAAAACTGGTGGTGCCTGAAGTTTCCCCATTTTTAAATTTTTTTTTTTCCAAGAAAGGTTCCAAAGAGATGCTTTTTTGCTACATCATCTCTGAAAGGACAAAACCTCCCGCTAAGCCAGAGCCAAGCAATTTAATCCCTGCTCTTTCAGACTGCCAGGGTCTGTCTCCAGGAGGGGGGAGGCAGCTGTCAGGCAGCTCCTGGCACCACAGCGACAGTTAAAGGGACACAAGAGCTGAACAGAGACACACCTGACCCAGCACTGACAGAGATCCCCTGATCCCCTTACTGGGCAGCAAATGCAAGCTGGGCTGTTGGGTTTGTCTTTTGTTTCCATTATAAACAGTTTTAAGCTCAAAAGGAAATCAAGGGTTTAAGTATCAACAAACAATTACTTCCTTTGTATAATAAAGTATTTTTTCATGGTAAACTATTCTGACTAAACATCAAATTTGTTGCACTGAGAAGACAGAAAACCTGGATAAAACAAACAATAAAATAAGGTATTTGGGACTGACTTAAAGATGTGAATTTTGTAACTAATCTGGAAAACAGCCTGTTTTCTCCCTCTCCTTTTCTGGAACTTTTCCAACCAGGCATTCAGCAAAACAAGGGACTTCCCACCAGTGCCCCAGCCCCACACAACGCAACTCTCCTCAGAACCCGGGCACCAGCAATAAAGGTCTTGTACCAAAAACATTTACTGCTCTCTGGTCTTAATAACCTTTAATTCAGGACTAATGAGCTCTGGATGAGCATCAAGCAAATCCACTGCACCACCAAGGAACAGGACATTGTCCAGTCTCATCCTGCTCCACAGACACAACCCCGGTGTATCTGCAGAGCAAAGAATTCCACCCTTCACAGAGACAACAGCATGGTGAAAGTGGCAAACTTTTTGCAAATTTTGTGGAAAAAGACAAAGAATCCAAGTCTCAATCTCTATTTTAAGATAAATATTCCTTAGTAGATTTCCCACCTTAACCACTAGAAACAGAGATTTTTCCACACTGGAATTCCATTTTAAATAATACAAAGCTCCCTGTGGACTTTACAGGGCCTGAGCAGCTTAGGTCAGGCAGGAAAAGGGCGGGATAAGGCCAGAGAATGTCTGAGTGGAACAGCGGCGCTGTATCGCAATCCACCAAAACCTGCTTGGTGGCTTTCGGGATTAATTAATTGTAGCAAATTGGCTGCTCCAAGTGCTGGTGTTGGCTCAGCACCCAGAACGCAGCCCAAACCCTGCTCATGCTAGAAGGAGTGTTGCTGTCAGGGGATCCCTGTGGATTGCAGGGGATAGTGAATGGCTCAGAACGGGGGATTCAGGCTCACCTGAGATACCTGACACCAATCATTGCAAGAAGCTGCCAGGCCAAGAGCCTTCATTCACCTGTGGTTGATCTGAAGCCTCTCGGCCTGGCAAATTTTCTAACCCAGCCTCTCCCCAACCCTCAGCCTTCCCCCAGCCTCGGGGCAGAGCTTGCTGTGGGGCTGCTGTTTGTACTGATATGATTAACCCCAGGTAAACACATTGGGAAGACATTTAAGGTCACTGTGCAGGTGCCCCAAGGAGCCAGGAAAGGGACGTGTGGGGAGGATGATAAGGGGAGGAAGGAGGAGCACAGGTAGCAGTGAAGGTGTGATTACCTGCTCGGGCTAGCATCTCAAACTCGGACACAGTCTCCCGCAGAGGCTGCATACCTTTAGTGGCTGCATCACTAAACGAGAACTCCTGGCTGTCGTTGTGGGGCAGCTCAGTGCTGCTCACCCGGGATGGCTTGAGAAACACCTTGGGCTCAATATCCAGCTCAAACTGTTGGAAAACCAGAGTAGGGAAAGCCACATCAGCAGCCTCTTCACCCTTCACCTGCCATGCTCTCTATACCCACACAAAGGCCTCCCCACACATAAAAGGACACTTTTTCCAGCTTTCCTTTCTGTGTCAAACCATCAGAGGCCAACATGGGGACCCAGGAGCAGCCAAGGAACGTGCTGTTTCCAGGAGACTGAGGGATCACACAGGGACTTCACTTCCAACCAACACTTCTCTCCAACCCAACGTCCAGGCTCCCCTCTCCAGCGTACACAGGGAGCACATCCTTACCTTGATGGAGCTGTTTTCAAACATATCCACGGTCATTTCTTCCTCTTCCTCCTCCTCTTCCTCAGCCGCAGACTCCACCACCATTCCTGGGAACTTCTCGACCCCGCAGAACTGCAGGAAGATGGGGGCCCGGCTGGAGTTGCGCTGGATTTCCACCCGCAAGATGCCGTCGCGGGGCCACTTATCCCGCACGTGCTCCAGGCAGTTGATGGGCGAGCGGGAGAAGGCGATGTGGATGTAGGCCAGGATGAAGAGCACAAAGAGAGCCTAAAGGGCAGAAGACAAGGCAGAGACTGTCACACCCCCTAATTATCACCAGCACTTCTCTGCCTGTGAAATGCCAGGATAATCTGGACAAGCAGACCGGCAAGTGGACCAGAGCTTCAGTGCTTCGCTGCATCAACAACGCAGCAGCCAGACCTCGGCAGTTCCGGCAGGGAACGCACCAAAGGCAGCAGGAACCAACTGCTCCTGTTCAGGAGACCATAGTTGGCAGTGACAGCCTTCTGAAAGCACAGGTCCTGCTGTCCAGCGTCCCCAAAACCGACCACACGCAGCGCCAGAGTGGGATGAGGCCCCAAGGCACACTGAAGGAAATGGAAACACGTCCGTGCCTTCCAACCCTTCCCTCCTTAGCCCAAAGCTTCCTGCTGAAACCTAGAGAAGCCTGCCCAGCTTTGTAAAGGCAGAATAAAGCAAACCTTAAGCAAAGCCAACCTACTCCTGGGCAGGACAACCCAAACCCATGTCATATTCGTTGTCTCAAAGAACAGGTCCTGCCTCAGGGTGGCTGAGCTGGCCCCCGAGGCTTAGTGCACAGAGCACCACAGCTCCCTGCCCTGCCTCAATCCCAGGAACAGCCATAAACCACAGCAAAGCAGAGTGGACTAAAAAAACCTCGTTCCCTGCAGTGTAGAGAGATGTCCAAAGTTCAGAGCTCCGAGCATGGCTGGCACAGCGAGCGGCACTGCTGAGCTCACACCTCCCTTCCCAGCCGCCCTGCGCTGCTCTGTCCTCATCAGCCCTGCCGTCCTGACCTATTTGTGATGAACAAACAGCCTGGTAAACATCACTCTGCAGAGGAGCTGCACAGGGAGACATGAAGGGAGGTAGAGCAAAGCCACCCCTCTGGTTGCAGGAGCCACAGCAGAACCAGAGGCAATCCCAAGCTATGGATGGGAACGTGGGCTCCCACCTTCCTCCTGCTAGCAGCCGGAGGAGACATGAGAGCAGGCTGCTGACCTCTGACCCTGCATGCTGCTCTCCACAGAACCCTAAGAAAGTTTTTTCCTTCTCTGGGAGAGCTGTGATCAGAGACAGAAGCGACACAGACTGCTCCCAGCCACTGTGCCTGACCACTGCACCGTTAGCACCATCCCTGACCCAGCCTGCCTGCTGGGATCCAGCTGTACAACTGGGAGAGCGAACAGGGATGTAAAAAACCCAAATGTTTCCTGAGAGGGTAGAAAACATATCTGTGCAGTATGAGACAAGCTGTGCTGAATGTTTTCTTGCTGAACTGTAGAAACCCAGAGGAGTGTGCTGCTGCTGTCGCCTGGCAAGCTGCTCTCCCCTTCTCCTTACTCTAATTTTCCCTCCTGGAAGCCATGGAGCAGGATTTTACCTATGGGCAGACACCCCTGGACACTGACAGGCCCCTCTGGGAGGTCCCTATCACCCAGCAGGCAGGTGGGGTCACCCCAGAGCACAGTGACACATCCCTGGCACTGCTGAAGGAAACAGGGTTAGAACAGGGCTGTGCCTTAACTGCTTCCAGGAAATACAAGACTCCAGCAAAACTCCAACAATCCAGTATGTCACGTTGGAAATGCACCCAAAAAAGCGTGATTGCTCGGAAACAGAAAACTGAAACCTCTCCTGCCCCGAGCCAGCCTGGCTGCCCAGCAAGCTGGCTCAGCAGTTTCCTTTTGATTTACAGATTTGGGAGAGCTGCAGAGTGCAAGGAACACCGGGACCACCACGGAGACTGTCTCCCTCACAAGAGGGGCCCACGGGAGCTCCGGGGACAGCTCGGTGTGTGTGCTCCAAACACAGCCTGCTACCTCTGGCGGAAGCACGACTTTTTGTGTTTCTAAGGAAATTCCTGCCCTCAGCCCAGCCGCGGGCTGGCAGAAGGAGCTGCCCCTCACCTTGAGGAGAACGAAGAACTCGAAGACGCGGCGGAAGGAGGGAGGGAAGAGGCGCGCGTAGGTCACTGCCATCTTGAAGAACAGCGCGTGGAAAAGGCGGTCGCGCACGTTGATCAGGGGGTTCTGGTTGAGGTTGGGGTTACGGACACCCCGATTGTTGCCGCCGGCGGCCCCGGCGTTGTTGGCCGGGTGGTGGTTGTTGGCGTTCGGCTGGTTCTCGGACATCCTGATGGCGGGGCTGCTGAGGGCTGGGCCGGAAAAGGCTGCTGCTCCTCCGTGGGGCGGGCTGGGGCCGGGCAGGTGCTGCGGAGGGGTCGCGGGCACGGGGCCAGCGCTGACTCCGTTCCACTCCCCGGCCCCTGCCCGGCGCAGACGCCTCGGGGCGGCGGCGGGTCAGGCCCAGCGGGTCAGGCCTGAGCGCTCAGCGGGGCCCGGAAGCTGGGCGGCCGGAGCAGACGCAGCAGGGACGCGGCTTCCGAGCTGTCCCTGCGGCCATGGGGGTCCCTCGAAGGGGCGGCGGGGCCCGGGCGCGGCGGGCGGCTCAGCTGTCCCGGCGCGGTCCCGTCCCGTCCCTCAGCACTCCGCCGCCATCTTCCTCCGCCGGCCACGGCGGCTCCGCGCGTGCGCGCGCACGCGCGCCCGGGGCACGACGGGACGGTGGAGGACACGCTCCCGGCCTGCCCCGCCTCTATGCAAATATAGGATCTCCCGCCATGCAGCGCGTTCAGCCGGCACCTCCGGGGGGCACCTCGGCCTCGAAAAGGCAAAAAAATTTCAACAAAGCAAAAGATTCAGAACAAGAACCCAGCATAATTTGTCTGGGGGAGAAACTGTGCGTAGAAAGGCGTGGGAACCTGCGAGGAACTGCTCGCAATGATGTGTAAATTATCAAATGATGGTGGTTTAAATAGCGCTGCAGGGAAGTGGGAATTCGTGCTCGCTTCGGCAGCACATATACTAAAATTGGAACGATACAGAGAAGATTAGCATGGCCCCTGCGCAAGGATGACACGCAAATTCGTGAAGCGTTCCATATTTTTTTCTCGGGACGGTCTCAAAGCCCCTCCCCGGGAGGACCCTTTTGGCTCTCGAGTCGTGCCACGGGGTGTTCCAAATTCCACCCCCGAAGTCGGGGGAGCCCCAGGCGATGTGGGTCGATGTTCATTCTGCTGCCCGTGTCCCGCTGTGCCCCCGCGCTGTCCCTCTTTGGGATCGCATTGTGGCGAGGGCAATCGAGCCCCCCGGCAGTACTGTGGGTCTTTATTGAATTGCTCTGTTACAGCAAGCTCGGCTCCGTTGGGGAGCAGCGGGGTCCCAAGGCCAGCCCCAGACCCTCCCATCCAGCTCAGCCCCCCGCAGGGTATCACCCCGCTGCAGCGAGCCGGGGCCAGCCCTGTCCTGGCACTCTGACCCTCCCCAGCACCCGCTGCCCCATGGGATGGTGACACCATGTCAGGGGGCAGGACGTGCTCAGGCCTCCTCTGTGCAGCTCCGGCGGTCCGCACTACCCCAAAGCCCTGTGACCCTGGGTCGTGCTGCGGTGACAACTGGGGAGGGGTCTGTAGGGGTCCATGGGACACCATGCCCCACTCAGACAGCACTCTCCTGGTAGCTGTCGTCCTCCAGGAATGTGGTCAGTCTTCTCCCGGGGCTGTGGGCTGCATCCTGCCCTGGGGCTGTGACCTCCCTGACGTCCCCATCGCTCTGCTCCTGGGCAAAGTGCACGAAGACCTGCGGGGATGGCATGATGAGAGACAGCACCATGGGACAAGGCCACCTCACCCTCACACCTGCCCCCCGTCACCTGGTCCAGCGTGGTCTGGGACACAGAGTAGTCCTCGATGTGGCAGGGGCCACGGTGTGCGGCCAGAAGGCTGAAGACGGTGGCCAGGGAGGCGACACGGGCAGGCAGGTGGTACTGCAGCAGCCCCCCGTGCCGCTCCCGCAGCACGATGCCGGGAAAGTGCTGCTGCAGCAGAGCCTGCACCGCCGCCGGGCCAGGGCCCCCCGCCCGCACCACCACCGTGTACCCGTCCCCAAACCTGCGGGGAGAGGGGACACTGCTGCGAGGACTGGCCATGGCCACCACCCTCAGGAGTCCCCCTGAGCCCCCCGACCCCCGTACCTGTTCTTGAGGTGCTGGACACTGCCCAGGCAGCGGAACCGGCCGTTGACCATGATGGCCATCCTGGTGCAGAGCGCCTCGCACTCCTCCATGCTGGGGGGGCAGGTGTGAGCCCCACCGGGGCAGAGGGACACTCCCCTCCGGGGGTTTCCCACAGGAATAGGGGTGCTCCCCTACAGGGGGGTTATGGGGGCAGAAGGGTGCTCCCTTTGGTGGAGACTCACCTGTGGGATGTGAGCACCACGGACCGGCCATCCCGGATCACACCAAGGATCCGCTCCCACAGGAACCTCCGGGCTTGCGGATCCATCCCCGTTGTGGGCTCATCCTGCAACGGCCCCGGCCCAGGGTCAGCCTGAGCAGGATCCCGGTGCTGCCGTGGGGATCTCCCACTGTCCCACTCACCAGGAAGACGACGGGGGGGCAGCCGAGGAGGGCAATGGCTGTGGAGAGCTTGCGCTTGTTGCCCCCACTGTACTTGCCCGCCGGCCGGTCTGCGTGCGGATCCAGCCCCAGCGCGGTGATGCCCCACTGAGCCACCTGCGAGAGACAGAGGAGGTGAGGGTGGGGGCTCCCCATGGGCTGGGGGGGACAAGGTGCAGACCCTACCCTGGGGGTCTCCTCCTCCGGGACCCCGCGCAGGCGGCTGTAGAATTCCAGGTGCTCCCGCCCCGTCAGCAGGTCCGTGATGGCATCAAACTGGGGACAGTAACCCATGTGCTGGTGGACAGACTGGAGGTCGGTGAGCACACTGTGGGGTGGTGACAGGTGAGCATGGTACGGGGATGGGAATGTGGGAATAGTGACAAGCAGCTGCAGGGATGAGGATGAAGCAGGCTACAGGGGTCAGAGATGATGGCATGGGTGCTGTGGGCACACGGAGAGGGCTCCAAGCCGTGGGGTCCCTGCATTCACCCACCTGTGCCCCTTCAACCAGGCCTCTCCCAGCGTCACCTCTGTGTCCCCCGTCAGCATCTTGAAGGTGGACGTTTTCCCGGCACCATTCACCCCCAGGAGGCCAAAGCACTGTCGGGGACAGAGCAGGGTCACTGGCAGCCCTGGCCCTGCCCACGGTGCTGTCCGTCTGTCCATCTGTCCCTCACCTCCCCGGGGGGGATGGCCACGCAGAGCCGGTCCACGGCCGGAGCCTTCCTGTGCCGGTACACCTGCATGGAGGAGAGGTGGCACTGGGTGATCCCTCCGGTCACCACCGGCATGGCCGGGGCCTGCAGGGGAGCTGGAGGTCACAGCAGGGTCCAGGCCCACTCACCCACCTTGGTCAGGTCCTTCAGCAGCAGGAGGGGACCGTGCAGGGGGATGCTGCCCACCCTCGCCCGCTCCCTGGCCACGTCCTGGTCCTCGTCCCCCAGCGAGGGCAGCTCCAGAGCCCGTGGCCTGTGGGAATGGTGGAAGGGGCACATCCAGGGCTGTCCACCCCCTTGAGCATCTCCCCAGGGTACCCCCGGGCCAGTGCTCACCCCAGGCGCAGGAAGAAGCGGTGGTACTGCAGCAGGAGGGTGAAGAGGAAGAAGACGATGCCCTCGATGGCCATGGCGAACATGTTCTTCCCTGCCAGGTCCCAGGAGAGGGGGGACACGAAGCGCTTGTCCCCTGCAAGCAGCGAGAGGGGCTGTAGGAATGGGGGAGCCCTGTGCTGGGCTTTGGGGAGGGTGAGCAGCCCTGACAGCCCCGGACTCACCAAACCTCTCAAAGGCATCAGCCATTGCCTGGTTCTTCACCATGTCAATGAGGCCTCGGCCCAAGCAGAAGTGGGGGAAGATGAGGAAAACCTTCTTCAGGACGCGGTTGATGTCATTGAGGTTCTGCCGGGGCAGCGAGGAGAGGGGTGGGGGAGCTGGCACTGGCCCTGCAGGGAAGGGATGGGGGGGATCTGGGGTATCCCAAGGCTCACCTGGTCCACGAAGAGCTCCAGCACAAAGGTGGCCACGCTACCGTTGATGCCGATGAAGAGGTTGATGCAGGTCAGGGCCACATAGGCGGTGCTGGGGATGCTGAAGAGGAAGGAGGCTGGATACATCAGGGGGGTGATGGACCATCTGCAGAGGGGAGAGGCAAGGGCTGGCCGAGGTGCCCCCCGCAACCTGGGGGTCTT
>VXAC01003918.1:266621-278928 GCA_013399225.1 Rhipidura dahli
CCCCCTCGCCCCTGCTGGGCTCTGCTGCCCTGTCACCCGTAGAGCAGCAGCAGCAGCACCAGGGAGGGCAGGTTGGCCGAGGACACGTAGGATTCCTGCTGGAAGCAGAGGAAGATGAGGATGACCAGCAGCGCGGGGACCAGGTAGTTGCACTGTGAGGATGGAAAAGCCGGGAAAGGGGTCAGGGGTGGGAACAGACCCCTTGGAACTGCTCCCTGTCCCCATCCCCATCCCCACCATGTCCCAGGCAAAGTTGCCCAGCCAGTAGGTGATGGGCTTCATCCCGCTGACGAACTGAAGGTGCTTGGCCTTGCTGACCCGCTCCTCAATGAGGAAGACAACGAAGCTGGCCGGGACGAAGGACATGGCGAAGATCACGCAGATGGAGACCAGCACGTCCACAGAGGTGGCCATCCTGCCGAGGAGGAGGGGAGAGCTCAGCAGGGGCCAGGGGCGGCTGTGGGACCCCCATCCCCAGCACTTACAGGGCAGCCTCGGAGAGCTGCTCCTTGGTGAGGTTGAGGGGGTGGTTGGTGGCCGTGATGCCGAAGCGCGCGGGGTCGGTGCCAGGGGGCAGCCGGGCTCGCAGCAGCCCATTGCTGGCTACGTTGAGGAAGGAGACCACGGCGTGCCAGCCCTTGTTGTTGAACCAGACCTGCAGCACAGAGAGAGCCGGGCAGCTCAGAGCCCCCACACACCCTGGCACTGCCCCTGGCTGTGCCTGCAGCTCGCACTCCCACCAGGAGCCCCTCCACTCCCCACCGGGCTCCTGCTCCCCTCCAGCCCCAGCCACTCTCAGTCCTTCTTGAGTTGCTCCACCCCCAGAGGGGACACAGCTGTCACATCCCTTCTGCCCCCCGTTCTCACCCCTGAGGGACCCCCAGCCCTGGCACACCTTGATATTCCTGCGGGCATCCAAACCCTCGATGAAGCGGCTGAGGTTGGCCAGGAGCCGATCCGAGGGGCTGCCCTGGGTGCAGGAACACAGGGTGAGGAGGGGTCTCCCAGCGCTGGGGCACCAGAGCTGAGCCAGGTCTGAGGGCAGCTGTACCGGGGTGATGCTGAGCAGTACCCGGAGCTCCAGCACTGCCTGCTCCACCTCCGCTGCTGACGGCAGGGCCTGGGAGCTGCCAGCGCCCAGGGAGAAGCCGCCGTACCTGTGGGAGAAACAGGGCTCCCAAACCTGCCAGAGAGACTCCCACTGCCAGCGTGGCAGGAACTGGACTTGAGGATCCACCTGAGTCCCTTCCACCCCGTGAGATTCTACCATTCCACAATTCTGTGAAATCTGCCACCCATTTGCCACTGCCACCCTTGTGCAAACTCAACTCTCCACCCACCCAGACAGCAGGTGGGGCACACAGCAGAGGGCTCAAGGCACCTGGATGGTGCTCAGGCTCTCCCCAAACCCACCAGGGTTCTCTTGGCCCCCCACCCAACCCTGGCTGTACCAGGCCCCAGTCCCTGCCCAGCTCACCTCTGCTCATTCACCCACTTCTTGTTCCTCAGCCTGAAAGAAATGAGGTGGGGGGAGACACAGGAGAGAGAAACCCCCCGAGGGGACATTAGGGCAGCACCTGCCCATCCACCCACATGTGGGGACAGTGGCTGTGTCCCCTTCCCCCAGCTGTCCCTGGGGTATTCCCTTGGTGTCCCCACAGTGTCCCTGCAGTGTCCCCGATGTTCCGAGCCCCAGCACTCACTCCTGCCGGATGATCTGGGGGTAGGTCTTCACCAGGTAGTCGGAGATGTTCCTGCCTGTCAGGTTCTGAAGGATGTCCCCTGTGCCCCTCTGCACCTGTGGGATGGACAGATGGGCTGGATGGACACCCAGCCCCGTGGCCTCCCCGTGGCATCACCTACCCCCACAGCCAGCAGTGACGGAGCCCTGGGGCTACCCCTGCTGAGCTGGGGGTTACCTGGGGTGGTGGGAGCCCCCCGGCCCCCTCGGGACACTCAGGGAGCATCCTCTGTGCCACTGGCCCGCTACACTGACACGGGGGGGACGGCTCAGCCTGTGTCCAGTTCCCACGCCACAGCACTTCCAGCAGGGATGGGGGGACTGAGGGGGTCGAGAAGCCATTGGGGTGGGAAGCTGGTGGGCACAGCCCCATCCTGGGCACCCGGGAGAGAGAGAAAGAGGCAGCGAGAGACAGAGAGAGAGACAGAGAGAGAGACCCCCGTTACCAATCTGGTGTGAGCCAGAGGCACCGGGACCCACCGCGGGGTGGTTGGGAGTGCCACGGCACCACACCAGGTGGCAGCGCTGCTCCGTGGGCAGGTGGGCACTGAGGTGGGGGCCAAGCCCCCGCTGACTCCTCCAGCCCCTCCAGCCCCGTCCCGCGGGCACTCACGCCTTGCCCTCTTCCTTCATGCACTTGGTGCCGAAGCCGGGCTCCGCCAGGAGCGCGTCCAGCAGCCGGGCCGTATCGGGATCTCCCGGGGCGTCGTTGCTGCCGGGAGACACAGGAGTGAGCTGGTGGCAGCGGGGGACGAGGGACACGGCGGGCAGAGGGCTGGGGACACACCTGAAAAAGGTGAACTGCTGCCCGTACATCCAGGGCTGGAGCTGCAGCGGCGGGTACTTCCCGAAGGGCGGCACGATGAGGCTGAAGAGCAGCGCGATGCAGACGAAGACGGCGGGGAGGACGATCTGAGGAGGCCGGGAAGGCGTGGGGGGAAACAGGGTTGGCTCTGCCCCACCCTGCCCCGTGCCCTGCCCCATCCTCTTCCCGCGGCCCCACCTGCGCGAAGAAGCCGCGGGTGCTGCGCCGGGCGTGGAGCATCCTCTTGGTGAAGAGAGCGCGGAGCTGGCGGCAGGTGAGCGCCCAGCCCCTCACCCTGCCGCAGGCTTGCCCCGCCGCCCCCCGCAGCAGGTCCGTCTCCCGGGGCTCCTCCGCTGCCAGGGCACAGACGGGGCTGGCAAGGGGTTCGTGCGGGGAGAACGACAGGGTGCTGGCAGGGGTATCCCCCCACCCCAGCAGGGACGGGATGCTGCATGCAGGAGCCCCCAGCCCCCCCAAACAGCCCCCAGCTCCTACCTCGCCGGGCTCCTTTGGCTCAATGTAAAGGAGAGGAGAGAGGGGTTACAGCTGGGCAGGGGTCAGCACCCACCCAGGGCAGAGCTGGTGCCCCAAACCATCACAGCCCACCAGGTTCCCGTGGCTCCCCCACACCAGTTCTCCCTCCACGATAAGGCGGCTGGATGTGCCCCCTTATGGGATTTCATGT
The DNA here is from genome assembly GCA_013399225.1 of Rhipidura dahli. Taxonomy (NCBI): domain Eukaryota; kingdom Metazoa; phylum Chordata; class Aves; order Passeriformes; family Rhipiduridae; genus Rhipidura; species Rhipidura dahli. Next base: position 269,853 of record VXAC01003918.1, read on the forward strand.
CCCATCCCAACCCCTGCACAGAGCTGGACTCCCCCAAACCCACCCTCATCCTGGCTCTTTGCTCTGGGGACACCCCAAAACTGGGAGATGGAAATGCTGCACGAGGGTCCCTGAGTATCTCCCTGCTTGAAGGGACATGTGCCTGAAGGGACGCCTGCCCGGATGGACACCTGCCCAGATGGACACATGCCATAACCCTGGCCCCAGCTCAGGAGCTGGAGGTGGGGAGCACTCAGCAGCAGCTCGGGGGTCCCACCTCCCCATCCTTACCCAGCTCTCCGTCAGCCACATCCACGTCCCCCATCTCGACAGGGGCTGCTCCTTTCACGGTCCCTGACAAAATGAGGACAAGATGCCATAGCAGGGCCAAGGCCACAGGCTGTGACACCTCTCTGCATCCACAGGGACTCCCAGAGGGGACCCCAGCCCTGGCAGGGACACACAGGGTGCTGGGGACACCCCCATGCCTCTGCTCCAGGCTGGTTCTCACCTCCCCAGCCCCCCTGTACCCCCAGAGTTCAGCTCCAGGCAGCACTGAGGGGTTTTACCTGTGGTGTCAGTGTCCAGCCCCGTGTCCTCGGCCACCTTCAAGAAGATCTGGGGGTATGGGAGGACTGGTCTTAAACACACACCAGCACCCACAGCCCAGTGAGAGAAACCCCCTGAGGGCACCCCAGGAGCTCCTTGACCACAGCCCCTCTGGGTACCTCTTCCAGAGTGGTGTCGGAGATGCCGTAGCTGGAGACCCCCAGTTCCCCCAGGCGTGCGTCCAGCTCACGGAACAGCTCCCCGAAGGTCCCATCCCTGGCCCCGCTGTAGGGCAGGACAAAGAGCACCTCGTGCCCGATGTCCTCCACCAGCCGGGAGCCGGGCACCAGCTTCTGGATCAGCGCCGACAGCTGGGCCACATCTGGGGGGATGGCAAGGGCTGGAAACCTGGGGCAGGAGCCACTGGCCAGTGCAGCCGGCCACAGCTCCATGTGCCTGGCATCCCAGCCTCAGGGTCCACGGGGAAGGTGGGAGAGAATGGGGATCCCCTTCTGCCTCTCCAGCGAAGAGAGGTGAGGAGGCTGATGAAGGGCTGTGCACCCCCAGCTCCCTCGGCTCACTGGGGATGTGTGGGGAGCAGCTGAGGGTGATGCTGTGAGGGGACAAGACCCTCACCCACGGCGCTGGCGTCACTGCCCCGCTCGCTGCCCAGGCCTGTGTCACTGCTGTGCTCCGAGTCGCTGCCGTCCTGCAGGAAAGGGTGGCTGGAGCCTGGCACCCCGCAGCAGGACCTGGCCCCCCAGTGCCCCCCAGTCCCCAGGACAGAGGCACTGGCTGCCCTTTGGGGAATGATCCCACCTTTTTGGTGACACCGGGGGCAGTGCCGGCGTTGCCGCCTGTCCCGCTGCGCTCCCGCTTCACCAGGGTGAGGTGGTAGCCGGTGCCCAGCCTGGCCTTGAGGAAGAGGGGGGACCCGCAGCAGCAGAGCCGGCCCTGCGAGATGATGGCCGTGCGGTCCCCCAGCAGCTCCGCCTCGTCCATGTAGTGGGTGGACAGGATGATGGTGCGGCCTGGGGACCAGGAATGGACTCGACNGACCAGGAATGGACTCGACCCCTGACCCCCTTGCCAGACCCACTCCCCCACCCCCACTGCAGGTTCTCCCCACCAGCACATCCCCCTTGCTCACCCCAAGCTGGGGGGCTCAGAGGGTGAAGGGGGGGTCCCTAACCCTGACCTTTGCGGTACTTGAGCAGCAGCTCCCAGATGCTGCGGCGGGAGAAGGGGTCGACACCGGCCGTAGGCTCGTCCAGGATGACCACCCGGGAGCCGCCCACGAAGGCGATGGCCACCGAGAGCTTCCGCTGCATGCCGCCTGCAGAGGGACAGCGTTGGGGGGGCTCGGAGACACCGACCCCCGCTCAGACACCCAGCCTGACCCCCCGCACGCACCCGAGAGGTTCCTGGTCTGCTCACGGCGCTTGTGTAGCAGCCCCGTGTCCTGGAGCAGCTGCTCCATCTCCTCCCGCACCTGCCGCTCCGAGAGCCCCTTCAGCCGCCCGTAGAACCAGACGTGCTCCTCCACCGTGAGGCTGGGGGGAGAGGGGGAGCAGGGCAGGGTAAGGGGCCCAGGGATTGAGGGGGACAGCCCTGCATCACTCCCCACACCTCCCCACCCCTGCCTACATGTCGAAGAGCACGTTGTGCTGGGGACACATCCCCATGGATTTGCGGATGCTGTCGATATCGGAGCGGATGTCCCAGCCCAGGACATAGGCAGTGCCCGAGGTGGGGGGCAGGAGGCCAGTCAGGATGGACCTGGATGTGGTGAGGAAAGTGGGTCACAGAGTGCAGGAACATCAGGGCTTGGGGTCAGGGCACCCTGTCCTGCATGGGGACCAGGTGGGGACAAGGATCAGGCTCCACTCCTGTCCCCAGCTGTGGCCACGCAGCCCCTCTGTGGCTCACATGGTGGTGNCAGGAATGGCCTCGACCCCTGACCCCCTTGCCAGACCCACCCCCCCACCCCCACTGCAGGTTCTCCCCACCAGCACATCCCCCTTGCTCACCCCAAGCTGGGGGGCTCAGAGGGTGAAGGGGGGGTCCCTAACCCTGACCTTTGCGGTACTTGAGCAGCAGCTCCCAGATGCTGCGGCGGGAGAAGGGGTCGACACCGGCCGTAGGCTCGTCCAGGATGACCACCCGGGAGCCGCCCACGAAGGCGATGGCCACCGAGAGCTTCCGCTGCATGCCGCCTGCAGAGGGACAGCGTTGGGGGGGCTCGGAGACACCGACCCCCGCTCAGACACCCAGCCTGACCCCCCGCACGCACCCGAGAGGTTCCTGGTCTGCTCACGGCGCTTGTGTAGCAGCCCCGTGTCCTGGAGCAGCTGCTCCATCTCCTCCCGCACCTGCCGCTCCGAGAGCCCCTTCAGCCGCCCGTAGAACCAGACGTGCTCCTCCACCGTGAGGCTGGGGGGAGAGGGGGAGCAGGGCAGGGTAAGGGGCCCAGGGATTGAGGGGGACAGCCCTGCATCACTCCCCACACCTCCCCACCCCTGCCTACATGTCGAAGAGCACGTTGTGCTGGGGACACATCCCCATGGATTTGCGGATGCTGTCGATATCGGAGCGGATGTCCCAGCCCAGGACATAGGCAGTGCCCGAGGTGGGGGGCAGGAGGCCAGTCAGGATGGACCTGGATGTGGTGAGGAAAGTGGGTCACAGAGTGCAGGAACATCAGGGCTTGGGGTCAGGGCACCCTGTCCTGCATGGGGACCAGGTGGGGACAAGGATCAGGCTCCACTCCTGTCCCCAGCTGTGGCCACGCAGCCCCTCTGTGGCTCACATGGTGGTGGTTTTTCCAGCGCCATTATGGCCCAGGAAGGAGGTGATCTGCCCCTCGTAGAAGTCCAGGCTCAGCCCGTTGACGGCCGCGCGGCCGCTGCTGCCATAGACCTTCACCAGGTTGCGGATGGAGACTCCAGGCTGGAGCTCGGCAGGCGGCTCCTCCACCAGCACTGGAAGCCACCAATGGGTGGTGAGGGGGCAGGACCCCTCACCATGGGGTGCAGAACCCTCCACTGGGGAGCATGGCCTGGGTTGGAGGGCTCCATGGCCACTGCCCTCTGCCACACAGCTCCAGGGTGGGCAGCAAATCACCTTGGGGTGCAGTGTGGAGACTGGAGTGGTACAGGGAGTGCCCAGCTGAGGATGACTCTCCAAACCAGTAGCTCTTCAGGAAGGGGAAATTCCAGGGCTTGGGGATCCCGTACTGACCTGCAGCAAATGGGGCTGAGTGGGGCCGGGGCTAAGTGGCAGCGGGGGGTCAGAGGGACTGCACACACCTGGGAAGACACCCTCGAGGTACCAGGTAGCCAGGCCATAGAGGACAGCGTCCATCAACAGCAGCCCCATGGCCACAGCAAAGCTGTACGGATCTCCTGGCACTGGGCTGGCACCCAGGTTGTGCCACTGGATGCCCACCCCCTGCTCCTCGTAGAGGGAGAAGTAATCACAGCCGAAGCCGAAGGCCACGGGGGACAGCAGGCTCTGGGGATGGCAAGAATGGCAGCAAAGATTGGCCTGGGGGATGCAGCCCAAAGCCCCCTGCCCAGAGCACCAGGGGCATTGCAGAGGGACAGCTCTGGGCCCTCACCACGAGGACACGGATCGGGAAGGTGATGTAGTCGCGCCAGGCGACGCACAGCACGTAGGGCAGGTACAGCGAGAAGTAGATGATGCCACCGCACGCCGAGGCCAGGTTGGCACGGGGGAAGAAGGTGCTGATGAGGAAGCACTGGCTGATGGTGGCCACTGAGAAGGTGCCGAGGAAGAGGAAGATGACTGCTGGGTCACTGTAGGGCAGGATATTTCCCAGCTGCGGACGGAGGAAGGTTGGAGCCTGTGGAGCCCCCCCAGGCTGGCTCCCAGCCCTGATGTCACCCATGCTGTCCCCTGAGACCTGCAACCTGCCTTGAGGATGAGGACAAGGAGGGCAGAGCTGAGGAGGAACGGGATGAAGCTGCTGAGGAACCAGCTGAGCCAGAGGATCCCACTGCTCAGCCCCATGGTCTTCATGGTCTCCTTGAGACGCGTCTCCTTCTCGTGCACCACCCCCTTGATGATCATGGCCACTGAGTAGATCCAGGCCAGCGTCATGAAGAGAGGCAGCGAGCGGTTCAGGACCCTCAGGAACCTGGGGAGATACCACCAGACATTCTGCCCCTAGCTCAACACCCCCAGGCCGCTGTTTGGCCAGGGACACAAGGGCACAACCAGCCCTGCGCCACCTCCCCGGGGCAGCGATGCTGCAGGATGCTCGGACGTGTCCCCCATGGCAGCAGGGGGGGTCACCCAACAGTCCCAGCAGTCCGGGGCTGGCCCCTGCCCACTTACACATCGTCCACATAGCAGGGGTAGGGCATCTGCTGGATGTAGACCCCAGTCTGTGGGGCAGCCCCAGTCTGCACCCGCACCACCGCCTGCTCCACCAGGTCCTGAATGTAGACGAAGCCCCCCCAGACGTAGCGCAAGTCGCTGAAGGGGTCAGCTGCAGGGCCTGGGTCCCAAAACCTGGGGGCAGAGCACACTGCTGGGAACAGGGATCCCCCGGCAGTGAGCACAGGCTGCTTGGTCAGCCATGGAGACAGACAGGGTGGGCATCCCCCAACCTGTCCTTGATCTTGTTGGTCCTCGTGACATCATCGATGTCCATGCGGATCTTGTAGCGGACATGGGGCGGCAGTCCGGGGGCTGTGGCATTGATGGGGGGCTGGAAGACCACCGCTGCCCAAAACTGCTGCTCCTCCAGCAGCTCAAGGGCCCGGGCTACCAGCTGCTCCTCTGTGGCCACTGCCTCGATCTTGTCCAGGCAGACACACTGTGGGAGGGCAGGTAGGGCTCAGCAGGCACGAGGGGCACAGGGGACCAGCCCACCTGCAGCGGGGTGACACCAACCTCCATGAACTGTGACAGCATGCTCAGGACCGCGTCCACATCAGCGTACACCTGGTGCCAGGTGAGGCCTGGCCCCCTCGCCGGCCCCCCCAGGAATGTGGCCAGCTCGGGCAGCTTCCAGGAGGTGCCGTTGAGGAACCCATCCAGGATCTGGGCTGTGCTCGGGGCCAGCAGCAGGTCCTGCAAAGCACCAGGGTATGGGAGGCCACACATCCTACCCTGCTCCTGGCCAGCTGCCCCCTGCCACACCCCACAGCAGCCCTGCTCCCGATGGGAGGAGCCTGGGGTCACACACCTGGAGCACCTGCATCTCCAGGCTGCTGTTGAGGAGGGTGTAGATTCGGGGTCCCAGTTCCTGCCAGGCACCACCCAACTCCCCCAGCACCGNCCATGACACTGTCTGGGCCAGGCCCAGGTGGTGTGTACAGGATCTTCCCCACAAAGAGGGGCTTGATCCCCCGCCAGAAGATCTGTGAGAAGGCGTTGGACTCCAGGCTGTGGAGCAGCTCCTGGCAGAAGGGACCTGGGGGTGCAAAGCCCTCAGCATTAAACCCACACCACCAGCCCCCACTGCCCCGCACAGCACACGAACCCCCCACCTCCTCCCACTTACTGCTGCTGCCTGAGGCCACGGGTCTCTTCTCCGAGCTGTTACGGTCCAGGAAGGCTTTGACGTCATTGTCCTCGTACCAGTTGAGGGAGGGGATCCTGAGCCCCCCGCCCTCGGGGTGTCCACAGGCGATGCGTGACAGGGCTGTGAAGGCACCCATGCTGGGGGTGCTGGTGTTGGGGGCCCTCAGCCACGCTAACTCCTGCCGCAGCTCGGCCAGGCTGATCATGGAGGAGACCTGGGGAGAGTGGGATGAGAGCAGAGCAGGGCATCAGGGGACAGGGACACTCAGGGACATGGTGGGGGTGGGTAGGGGGCAGGGGAGTGAGGGGTGTACCTCCTCCATCAGGGATGCTGCATCCCGTAGGAATCTGCCCAAAGCTTCCACGGTGCCAGTGATTCCGCCCAACTCTGAGCTCAGCTGTTCCTGCAAGAGGACACGGGAAGGGGGTCACAGCCCCGCCGGGGAGGCCAGGGGTCTCTGTCTCCGTGCCTTCCAGCACCCGGCCGCGCTGGGAGCTCACCGCCAGGAGCCGCGGGAAGTCCATCTGGGAGAGGAAGGAGCCCTCCATGGCACGGAGCTGGGAGCTGGGCAGCGCGCACAGTCCTTGCTGCAGGCTCTGGGTGGAGTCGGCGTCGCCCCCCACCAGGAAGCCCCCCAGGACCGAGGCGTTGCAGACCAGGGCTTTGAGCGGGAGGCGAATGCTCTCCAGGGAGAACTGGAGGGAGAGGGCGGTCATGATGCAGTCACTGACACCGCGGGCACCGGCAGTGAGCACCGGGAGCGGGCACCGCACCGACACTCACGATGCGGGGGCTGAGCCGAGCGCCCATCAGTTCATCCACCAGCACCGGGGGCAGAGATGTGTTGGTCCGCAGGAACCGCGAGAAGGTCTCGTCCTTTCTCAAGTATTCCCTCACCCGCAGAGCTGGAGGAGCAAGGGTCAGACAAGGGTTCTCGCTGCCCCGGAACCCCCCGCCCCCGGTGCTCACCCCTCCGCTGATTCCCACTGTCCCGGAGCCGGCGCAGGGCGGGCAGGAGCCGGGCGAAGCTGTGCAGGAGCCGCTGCCCGTGGCCGCGGAGAAGGACCTGCCGGGCTTCGCTCAGGAGGCGAGAGAGGCTGTGACAGGGGACACGGGGTGGGCAGTGAGACCCCGGCCCAGCCCCGCTCTGCCCCGCAGCCCCCCGGCCCCGCCGCTCACATGGAGCCATCGAAGTTGCCCACCACGCCAGGGGCCTCTCCCGCCGTGGGGTGCCGGAAGCAGGGGTTGTTCATGTTGCAGATGATGCCCTGCAGCCAGGGCAGGGTCCCTGCCGAGGGCAGCGCCTTGTTGGGGAAGTGGCCTAAGGGAGAGGGAGGCAGGTTCAGGGGGGCAGTGCAGGACCCCCGGGACCTCACACACATCCGAGCAGGGAGATGCCAGCGAGCCCCCACCCTGTAGCCACCTCCCGTGTTTGTCCCACCGGTGTCACCCCGAAGGGCTCCCGTACAGGGGTACGCAGAGGGGTCTTAGGTGGCTCAGGGAGTCCTGTGGGGGACACTCACATTCATGCTGCTTGAAGGGAGGGTGGGATCGCCGCACTGAGATCAGGATAAGGAAGAGGAAGAGGGGCCACAGGATTTCGATAGCCAACTGGATCTGGGGGAGACGAAAGGTTGGTGGGGGTTCTGCTGCCCATCAGTGTCCAAGGCTCTGCTGCCCCAGTGCCAGGCACCAGCGGCTCTGGGTAGCCCCACCCCAATCGCCCACTCACCCGCTGCCGTCGGCGGTAGGTGAAGTTCTTCCAGAGCAGCAGCCCCAGCTGGGTGCCCACGGCCATCGCGGGGGTCGCGGGCCCTGCGCCCCGCTCGGCTCCGGCTGCGGGTGAGAGCAGGGGGGCCCCAAGCTGAAGGCGACGGCTGGGTTCTCACTTCCTTCTGGTTCGGGGCTTATCACACCCCGGGCACAGTGCCGGGCACAGGGCTGAGCTCCGGGGCCGGCAGGAGCCGGACGGCATTCCTGCAGCAAAGCTCCTTTCCGGAGCTAAAGGCTCAGATCACATTCTTTCCTAAATCAAAAGCACCAGAATCGGGCACGAGCTCTGTCCAGGAGTCAGGAGCACGATTCAAAGCCCACGCCGGGCACAGGCAGCAGCCGGGCACGCCAGGAGTAGCTCCAAACCCCGGCGAGCTGGGCAGCCCGGGGAAGGCTGAGACCTGCCCGTGCCTCAGTTTCCCCGTGAGGAGGATGTGGGTGCGGCTCTCACCAGCCCAGGAGCGGAATTGCTCCGGTGCAGCGGGCTCGAGGAGCGAGCTCCGACACCCGGATCCCGCGGGTAACAGCCGCGTCTCGGCCAGTTTCTGGGAATTCACCCACCCCTGGAGCAGGACCAGCCGCTCCGGGGCCCGGCAGCAAAGCTCTGCCAAGGCAGCTCAGTGACGAGCCCGGTGGCGGCGGCGGCACGACCCAACCCGCAGCGTTCCGCCCCGGTGCACCCACCCGCGCCCCGGGAGAACCGAGCTCCGGGGCGGCTCCCCGGTCACCGCGAGCTGGGGACACCACCACCACCACCAGCACTCCCCACTTGCCCCCCGTTTTTCCCCGGGGCCGGGGGAACGGCCACTCACCCGCCGCCCCGCGCTCGCCTCCACCCGCCCGCGCCCGGGGCTAAGCCGGGTCCCGGGCGCAGCTGGGATAAGCGGGCACGGGGCAGCGGGATTAGGATCCCGGCTGGGAAATCCTCCTAATCGGCCTGCGGGGCCGGACACGAGTGGGTCCGGGGGCAGGATTCCTGCAGGGATGCACCGGGGTCAGATGGGGTGACAAGGAGAGGAAGAAGCAGCTGCCGGGGTGGGGGTGACACGGGGGAACAGAGGTGTCTGAGTGGCCACATCCGCTGGGACCGGAGGGTGCTGCGGAGCTGCTGGTCCGGGGGAGCCTCAGCCCCGCGAGGGCGGCGGCTCTTTTCGGGACAAAACAACCACAGAATCCCTGGATCTTCGCGGGGGACTCGCGTGGGAATCTGCTCACTCATCT
>VXAC01003918.1:279356-357526 GCA_013399225.1 Rhipidura dahli
AACCCATCTCATCCCAACCCATCCCATCTTTGGGATGCCCCCAGTCCACCCTTGGGAGCCCCTGCCTCGCCCCGCCCCGCCCCATGCCATGCCATGCCATGCCATGCCATGCCATGCCATGCCATGCCATGCCATGCCATGCCACCCCACCCTTGGGAGCCACAGGGGTCAGCGCGGCTCTCCGAAACGCAGCATTTCGCCCAAAAAGGTGGATCCCTTCCCGGACAGTCACGTCCCGTCCTGTCCCGTTGGCACCGTTAATCGCTCATCGATCAACCGCACATCCATTAACCCCGCAGCCCGTTCCCGGCTCCCGCTCTTCCCCCTGGGACACGCAGCGTCCGGCCCCACCACCCCGGCACTCCGGGGGTCTCACCCAAGTCTGCAGCAGCTCGCAGCCCCCCAGGCACAGAGGGACCCGCCCGAGCCCTGACAAGGCGCCTGCAGCAGAGGCCAGCTCCTGTTTATGTCGAAAGGTTGTTTCTTTTTAAAATAAAAGGTTTCAGTCTGAGAGCATCTGCATTAAAAACCGCACGGGAGGGGAGACGCCGATGGGCAGCGGCTGCACTCGGACACCGCCCTGGTGCAGGATGCGGCCGTCGGAGTCAGCCTTGGCTCCAGCCTGGGCGATCAGATTGCTGCAGCGCTGGGTGTGCCAGGTGTGCCGGCTGTGCCAGGTGTGACAGCTCCCGGCCCAGCCCTGCGGCCATCGCCATGACCTCAAAAACTTGGTCCCTACGAGTTCTGCAAAATTTCCAGCATCTAGAGATCACACCAGAGTGCAAACCTGTGCACACACGTTCACTCAGAAACACACACAATCCCGAGGCCATGCAGTCTCTCCCCCGTGTGCTTCCCCCGTGTCCTGCTGACCCCAGTCCCTCTCCCCCACAGGGATGAGGAGGGTCCTGCCAGCACAGGGATGAGCAGCAGCACCAGGGGCATGATGGGCACCCACTCCTGCTCCTTGCTGAGGGATCTGGGGGCGTCACAGGGGTGCGTGGTGGCCGCTGGGTGTGTGAGAGGTGACACTGTCCACTCGCAGGTGCTGGAGCATCTGCCACCTTCCTGCTGCCCCAGGCTCTTGGGGCTCCTGGGGGAACCGGCTGGGCTCCTCTCTAGAAATGGGGTCTTTATTTCCTTGCTCAGAAAAATAGATTCATTTCCAAAGTTATAAAAGAGTTTAAAAAGAGGGAATGATGACAGTGGAGGCTGGAATGTGGCTGGCAGTGAGGCTGTACATGAGATGGTGCAGACGGAGCTGAGCTGTCCTGCTCAGTAGCTCTCCTCCTCTTCACGGTAGTAGTGGTACCCGGGGGGGTCCCCGCTCTGGTCACCGGCGGCGTTGGCCACCTCGCCCTGGCTGCCCTGTGGGCAGTACTTGGGGTCGTAGATCTGGCGGCCGAGGCCAAAGACCTGCCCGCTCTGGTTGGCACCCTGGTTGGAGCCCATCTGCAGCGACATGGAGGAGTTGTCACACTTCTCTGTCCCCATCTTGGCATCATAGATGTGTCTCCTGGTGCCGGGAGCTGTCATGCCCACCTGGAAGGAAGGACAGGATGGAGCAGGGCTCAACTGTGGTATCCCCCACCCGTCCCCAGCCCGGCGTGGGGGCTCACCTGGCTGGCACACTTATTGGTGCCCATCTGGAGGCTGATGGTGGAGTGGTCCATGGGTGGCAGAATCTGATTTTTGGGGTCGTAGAGATGCCTCCGCGTGCCGTAGGCCGTCATGCCGGACTGGCTGGCACACTTGTTTGTGCCCATCTGACAAAGGGGTCTAGTGAGGAGCGTGTGCTGCCCCACATGTGCCCCTTCTCCCCCTTGTTCCTGTCTCCCAGTGATCCCTGACCCATGCCAGGCTCACAGCCACTGAATGCTGCACACAGAGCCAAGACAGTCCCAGATGCCAAGGACACTCGAGGCATCTCAAGCCTCAGGTCCCTCCAGCTGTGCTTGGAGGGGTGACAGTGCTGAGAATTTGACAGAACTGGGCACCCCTTGCTCAGCCCCCCACCCCTGGGACCCTCTGGGGCAGCCCACCTGCAGCCCAATCACGCACTGCCCAGCCTTCATCTTGGCCTCGTCGAAATTCCTCTGCTGCTTCTCCGAGTACTTCACACCGATGTCCACCCCGCTCTGCAGCCCCTTCGTCTTGGCCTGCCAGAGAGTGGCCGTGAGGATGGACAGGGGTCCCAGACCTCCCACCCTCTCCCTGGGCAGGGGGAGCCGTGGGGCCCCACAGGCACCAGACCAAACTGGGGGTCCCCACACGGCTGCAGCCCCTCCCAAGGTGCTCATCCCCCTGTGCTCACCATTCCCGCCAGTGCCAGCAGCGACACCTGCACCTGTGTCAGGTTCCCGCTCTCAAAAAGGTCGTTGGCTTCAAAGAGGTCCACGGGGTTCATGCCATAGCTGGCCATGGCCTTGATGAAGTTGGAGAGGTTCTCAAGCTGCGGAGAGGTAGAGGGGTGAGCCCTGGTGGGTGACGGCAGAGGGACAGTGGGTGGGTGGCAGCAGGGCTGCACCTACCTGGTGCCAGTTCTGAGCCGAGCGGTTGATCTTCCTCACCGAGTTGGGCTGCAGCTTGTTCATGAGCCTGGAGGGAGGCAGGGGGACATGGGGCAGGCAGAGACCCCAAGGGGCTACAGGGCATGGGCCTCTTTTGGGAAGGTCCAGCCCAGGCCTCCCCCATGTGAGGCAAATTCCCCCCCTCCAGGTCTCTGTTTGTCCTCAGGGCTCTCCCCAGACACAGAAGCTTTGGAGGTGACTCCGTCAGGTCCCACTGGTGCAGATCCAGCCCACCTTTCCCACCACAAGGGCTGGTGAGGGTCCCCTGGGGGGTTGGCATCCCCCATTCCCACCCAGCTGGAGTGGGGACCGTGCTCAGCATCGCCCCAGGACTCACTCGCAGAGGATCACCCCGTCCTTCAGCCCCTTCTGGAAGTCAGGTCCGATCTGTTTTCCTGTGACACTCTCAATCCACGTCCGCAGCTCGGCCTCCTTCTGTGGGTCATACTTCTGGGCAAGCTGGGGGGCAGTGGGGGGGACAGCTCAGGCAGGGCCCCAGCGTGCATCCCAAACCCCTCATGGGGACAGTTCCCCCCTCCCTGGGATGGGAACGGGGACAGGAGCACAAGGACGATGCTGCCAACAGACACGGCAGCCTCTGAACCATTCTAGAAGTATCAGAAGGAACTGATTAGGGGGATTAGGGGGAAGTGTCCCCCCAGATCTGTCCCTCCCTGTCTCCTGGAGCCCGTGGGAGCCCAGCTCTGAGCCCCAGGGGTCGTGGCCAGGAGATGCTCTCCCTTCCCCTTCCGGCAAAGCCCAACCTCCGCCACAGATTCCTCGGTCACCGCGGCTATGCCAGGAATGTGGACGCCTCCTCCCAAATGGAGACCAGCTGCCAGGCCCGGCAGCATCTCCAGCAGCATCGTCTCGGCCCCGGCCCGCAAGGGAAGAGAAAGGCCTCCTGGCCTGAGGGGGGAGGGCCTGGAAACCCCGAGTGCTGCCCCAGCCCAGCCCCTTCGATGCTCAGCTGGCACCTGGGGGTGGCCCCAGGGCAGCCACCAACCTCTCACCCATCCTGTCCCTTCCTGGTCCCGTTATGTGCTGGGGCCACGAGTCCTCAGGGATTCCAGACACACACTGGGATGGGCACAGTCCAGCCCAGCTGGGCAGTAGGGAAATGCCCCAGCCCCAGTGGGGAGCTTGACCGATGCAGGACACCAGATCACCCTCATGACCCCACATGTGTCCTGGCCGGTGGATTCTACAGTCCCACCAGCTGATTTTCTGGAGTGAAAGCAGCTGAAGCCAGTTCCTCTTCCCTCCGCACTGCCAGCCCGAGGGTATCCCAGGGCATGGGGGGGTGCATAGGGGACCAGCCCCAGAGAGATCCCACCGGAGCCCAGTCTGCAAGGGCTTGCACAGACCGGGAACAAGCCACTGGTCTAACTGGTTCCCAGTCGGTGATGTCACCTCCATCAGACACACCGGGGCAGTCGGACTGGCTCATGTCTTGCTGAATCAACACGAAGCACGGAGAGCACGCGGCAGCGAGGCCCCGGCGCGTGTCACCCGCTCTGCCGGGGCAGCCCAGCCCCGGGCAGGCCGGGGCCCGTCCGCTCCGTTACGAAATGCAAATCCCCTGCCAGGCCAGGTAAGGAGCGCCCGGCCACAGCCACCACATCCCGCAGCCACGGCCATGGCAGCCACGTGCCCGTCACCACTTGTCCTTTCTCCTGCCTGCCCTGACCCCGTCCAGGTGTCCCCTGGACACACAAACGGGACCACCTGCCCCGGGGTGACGAGTGTTCAACCTCTGCTCGCCTGGGGCCGGGCACGGCCACCGACCACCCGGGGTTGCTGTGTCCCCCTGCGCCCCAACGGCCCGGCAGGACCCCCCTGCGCTGTCGAGGGTGCAGGAGGGTGCTGGCAGCTGCCTGAACCCCGCGGCACCCGGGTCCTTCCTAGGGGTGCAAACAGTTCAGCCGGAGGCTCCTATTCCTCTTTCCCCTTCCGGCCCCGCGGCACTTCGGCGGGAGAGTCACCGGGGCCGCTGTCGGGTCGGAGCATCCCGCAGAGCGATGTGGAGCTGCGGGGAAGCAGAAAGTGGAGAAGCTTCGTGGAGCTGGTCCGGAGCCGCGGAGGACCGAGGCCATCGCCCCCAGCCCCGGGTGTGACGGGAACGGTGCCCCGCGGTTTTCCACGGGCAGCGGAGCCATAACGGCCACCGCACGGGAGACACCCAGCCCGGTGCCCCAAGACACCTCCCTGGGACCCTCTAGGCAGGCTCAGGGCGACCCGAGACTGGGAGCCCAGCTTCGGCATCCCCAGCCATCAGAGACCTCGGTACACTGGATCCTTCAGTTCGGCATCGTCCCGGGAAGCCCCGGATTTCAATCTTCCCGGAATCCCCCAACTTCTCCACTCTCAGCCGGCTCTGCATGCCTGTGGCACACAGGAAACCCCCCGGCTCTCCAGAACCCGAGATGCAATCGAGACGCCGCAGCAGCACCGGGATGCCCGGCTCTCCCGGGCGTCCAGAAGCACCGGCAGCCACAGCGCCTGATGGCTCCCGGTATCCCCCAGCCCCCGCTTCGCCCCCGTCCGGTGGTCCCGGTACCGCCCGGCCCCCGCCGCGGCTCACCCGGTTCTTGACTTCGGCGGAGAGGCCGTAGGACGGGCCCTTGTTGAACTGGGAGCTGCTCATGGCGGGGAACGGAGCCGGTNAGGACGGGCGAATCGAGGGGAGGGTCTCGAACCCCGACACTGGGACCCGGGGGGCACCGGGAGTCCGGGGGAGCCCGGGGCCGGGGCTGGAGCCGTCCGGGGCACACGGGCACAGGGCACACACACACACCGACAGACGGGCACACGCGTGTGCAAGCCCGTACACAGGTCTGGGCACCCCGACCCGCGGGCACGCGTTGTGCACGAACACACACTCACACTTACACGCAACCCCGACCCACGGGTGCTGCCCTGCACACGCACAGCCACTCGCACACTCACTCTCTCCTGCACTCAGCCACTCACCCGCACCTCCCTGCCCGCACCCACGGTCACGCACACACGCGGGACACGCGTACGGGTTCCCCCGTCCCCGCACCTCACGGACCTCCACCGATCCCCGACCCTGCCCCGCTCCTCTTGCCCCGACCCCCGCCGTGCCCGTGTCCCCACGGGGCCGGTGGATGTTCCACGCGAGACATCCCGGACCGGTCCCGCGGGGGGGACACCACCACCCCCCGACCGCCCGCGGGGCCGGCAGCTGGCCCGAGCAGCCCGTGAGCAGTGGCCGGGGGTCCCCACGCAGCACCCGGAGGGCCCAGTCCGGTGCTCACCTGGGGTTTATCCAGCGTCCCCCGAGTAGTCCCCTTAGGAGGTCGGGTTGCCCCGTGGCTGGGTGAGTCACGGGTGGGGCTGTGGGTACGCAGAGGCTGGTGGGGACAGGGGGCAGGGCAATGACCCGGGCAGGCACCGCCACCGGGCCCACAGAAGGGCAGAGCCGGGAGCACCCCAGGGGTGGGAGCCCAGAGCCCCCCATCCCACTCACACCCACATCCCTGGACGGATGGACACCCTCAAATAGGGTGAACTCCCCAGAGAGCGGGGGTCCCACGGGTCCAGCACCGGTCCCACAGAGTGGGGCTCAGTCCCCCCACCCCTCTGCAAGCCCTGGGCTGAAACACTGAAACCCCCTGAAATGTCGCCAGAAGTACCGGGGTCCCGCTGCTCCCCGTGACCCAGCAGGGCAGCCAGGGTGCCCCTGGCCCCGGCCTCGCTCCTGGGTGCGCGATCGGCTTTTCCTGTTTCAGGTCGGGCTGCGAAGCCGATGAGGAAACGAGGCGGCGTCACACGCGCCCTCCTGACACTGCGCCCCGCGAATGTGACCGGCGCCGTGAGGAGCCGGCACCGCGGCCGGGCCGAGCGACGGGCTGAGGGCAGCGGGTCGGCCCCACGGGAACGATGTTCTCCCGGAAGAAGCGGGAGCTGATAAAAACCCCCTCCATCTCTAAGAAGAGCCGGGCGGGAAGCCCCGTCCCACAGACCCTGCCGGTGAGTTTCTCCCCCCCACACCCTGGCACGGTGGGGGTTGTAGGGTCAACAGCACCCACGGAACTGCTGGGAAGAGCCACAGAGTGGCAGTGGGGACCTGGATACGTCCAGGAGGTCTGCGAAAAGGAGGGAAACGAGAAAGAACCCTACTCACTGGGCTGGCGAGAGGAAATTTTGCCCCAAATGAAGGGGACGGAGCAGCCGCCGAAGGAAGCGGGAGGGCAGGAAGGGACAGGGAGGAAATGGGGGGGCTGTAGCCGAGGGTTTGGGGAAGGCAGAGAGACTCCCAAACCTCCCTGGCGAGTGAGATGGGAGCAGGACTACAGCAGGCTCGGCCAACCCCGGTGCCTCGGCTCTGCCAGATATTTATTTATTGACGTGTGGACCCCCCCGGGCCGGAGGGGCCAGGAGGAAACGCCACCGGCCGGGGCTCCCCGGAGCACCCCGCACTGCCCGCCCCGCGCCTGCGCCCCAGTCCCGGTAATTGGGGCGAGACCGGGCTGGCACGATGCGGCCGACGGCGACCCGGAGTCCACCCGCGGCTCCTTAGCAGGGGATTCCCGTCCCCATCACCGTCCCGACTCCCCGGCAGAGGGGGCCTATGGGTGGCGGCCAGCGGGATGCTCGGCCGGGCTGCGGGCAGGAAAAGCTACAGCCCCTCGGCGGCGGCGGGCAGAGCCCACCCGCCCCAGCGCTCCCTGGACTCGCTGCCCCGCACGCCCGCCGTGAGGCTGACGGTACGGCCGGGGGCACCCCGGGGCGCCGGAGGGAGGGACGGGGTCGCCGGGACCGCTGCATCCCCGGGGAGAACCGAGACAGGGCTGGGGTGGCCCCAGGCGTTTGGGGTGGGGGTCTTTGTGCCCCCTTGCAGCCCCGTGGTGCTCTGGCCCCCCGTGGGGCTGGGCTCCCCCGTTCGCCCTCGCCCGCGGCAGCCTCGTGCTCTGGGCGCTCCGCGTCTGCCCCGCCGAAACCAAAAACACTTCCGGCAGCGCCCGGCCTGGGATGCTCAGACCCTGCGCGTTCGTGTCGCACCGGCTGCCGAAGAGTCACGGGTGGGAGCTGCTGGGGGGGCCGAGGGGCTGCAGGGTCCCATCCCCACGCCCAAGTACTCTTCGTTGGATGTGTGGTCCTCAAGCCATGCACAGCCCCGGACAGAGCAGATACCAGCCCCTCCCTCAGTGCGATTTTACCCCTAGAAATCTGGGGCATCCTCCATCTGTAAAATACCTTCAAAACCCCCAACAACAGCCTGGGAGGTGTCCCTGTCTCTGCCTCCTCCTCCCAGCGTGGGAGCAGCTGAAAAAAAGGAAGTGATGTGCAGGCCGGATCCTGCTGCTTTTGGCTGTGCTGGGGTCCCCAGCCCCCTGGGATGGGCAGCCCCATCACGGTGGGTGCTGGGATAGACAAGCAGCGTTACCCACACGGTCACTGTGTGCCCCTCATGACAAACACGTTCCCAGAGGGGCTGGCAAGGACTGGTGGGGTCAGCCAGGCAGGTGCCCAGACCCTGCCCACTCTCCCAAGACAGTCCCCGAAGGTGATCCCTACGTGGGGAAACTGAGGCACGGCACAGCTGCGGGGTCTGGCACCACATCCCCCCACCCCCAACAAGGCAACAGTTCCCCAGGCTGGTGGCGTGATGGGTCCTGGGGATGCTTCCCTCTCTGGGGTCCTTACCCTGCTGGCTGTGCCCTCACACTCATCCTCGCTCCCCAGGACCTCTCCCGCAAGGATTGCCTGGAGGCGCCGGGCTCCAGCGTGGGGGAGCTGCCCCCGGCCAGCTCCAAGCTCAGCAGCAGCCCCAGCGCCATGGGCACCCTGAAGCGCCCCACCAGCCTGAGCCGCCATGCCAGCGCCGCCGGCTTCCCCCTGTCCAAGGGCCACAAGACCCCCACGTCCTACAGCCCCATGGAGGGTGGGGACGGCCCCTTCATCGACCGCGAGGACATCTCCCAGCTGCTGGCGGACGTCGCCCGCTTTGCCGATGCCCTGGAGAAGCTGCGGGATGTGGTGCTGCGCGACGGTCAGTGCCCACCCCGTGCCAAACATCTGCATCACAGCACCCTGGGACAGACCCCACCCGTGGGGGAGAGCCTCTGCCTGGGCCAGAGGGCACCAGGAGCCCCAGAGGGCCGTGCAGCCGCAGTCAGAGGTGGTGGGTGAGCGGTGGGTGGCTGCTGGAGCTCGGAGCCAGGATAACGCGGCTTCCTGCCACGAGCTATTTTCATCCGCCCGTTTTCCTGTTTACAGCACGGCGGTGCCAGCCGCCTGCCAGGGCCCCCCGAACCTCACGGGGTGCTGGGCATGGCCCTCAGCCCACCAGGGCGGCCAGCAGGATGGGGCTGGGTGGTCTGCAGGCTCACGAGCAGCTCTCCTTGCCCGAGGGGGACACAGGGAGTGCGTTGAACCCTTGGTTTGGGGGCGTGTGACAATGTGTTGTCAGTCCTGGTTGTGCAGAAACCCCTTCCTGACCCCGAGCTGGGGGCTGGGATGGGGAGGGGGCTTTGCCTGGCTGGGCAGTGGGTGCTGATCCCCCATCCCAGCGCTTCCCTGAGGGAGGTTCCCAATTTCCTAACCAGGCTGTCAGTCCCCAGCCCTCGCCCTGCACTGGGGCGGTCCTGGCCAGGCCCCTGGGCTGGCAACTGGAGCCCACAGAGGGGAGGGTCCCAGGGGGGACCTGTGGGATGCAGCAAGCCTGGCTGGACCAGGCACATCCCTCCCGGCTGGGAGCGTCCATCCGGCAAGAGGGAGGGAAGGAAATGGAGGAAATTCCCAAACTGCTTTCAAGGGAAAAAGCTACTACGGAGGAAAAAATGCCTCAAAGGTCAGGCTGCCCCTCAGCCAACACCAGGCTGGGCAGGAGACTCACAGCCATGGGTGTGGGGAGGACAAGCAGGATGTGGCCATGCCAGTCCTGGGAAGCCCTGAGGCCGGGGGGATTTGCTGCATGGTCTGGGAGATGGCTGGCAGGGAGGTAAACAGGGCAAGGACAGGGGTGCAGAGCAGAGATAGGGGGCAGGGCACAGGACAGGGATGTGGGACAGAGCTGCAGCATCTCAGTCCCCCTTTCCTGCAGACCCCAAGGAGCCCCAGCGGCCGCTGGCCCACGAGTGCCTGGGTGAAACCCTGCGCATCCTGCGCCAGGTCATCAACAAGTACCCGCTGCTCAACACCCTGGAGACCCTGACGGCCGCCGGGACCCTCATCTCCAAAGTCAAGGGTGAGACAGTGGGGCTGGGGGCTCTGTCCTGCTCCCCTCCTGCCCCACGGTGGGATGGGGGGATTGGGGAGCCCATGGAGGGGCTGCCGGGAGTGGAGCTGCCCCATGGAGTGGTAGAGAGGGTGAAAACGTTGTCTGCCTCTTGCTGTGGTTCAGCTTTAAGGATGATGTAGTGTCAGAAATGACAGATCCTGCCCGGGGGTTTCCAGGCACAGCCGCAGGAAAAACACGGAAATAATCGGATCCCACTCCTGGCAGCCTCTGGTGTTTATGGAGCGGGGTCTGGGAGGTCAGATCCCAGCTGGGCACCATCTCCCGCTGCTGTCACCCACGGGAAGGGGGCGGCTGCACCTACCAGAGGCTCAGCACAACCTTCTGAGTCACCCGCGGCTTCCTGGACACCAAGCAGGGACCACAGGGGACAGGAAGCTCATGATGGAGGGCAGGGGCGCTGCTATGGGGCTGGTCCCACACGGGGATGGGAGGGAGTTGGCTTGGAGCAGACCCACCCCAAGGAATTGACCCAGGGTCTGCCC
This sequence comes from Rhipidura dahli, assembly GCA_013399225.1. Taxonomy (NCBI): domain Eukaryota; kingdom Metazoa; phylum Chordata; class Aves; order Passeriformes; family Rhipiduridae; genus Rhipidura; species Rhipidura dahli. Next base: position 289,679 of record VXAC01003918.1, read on the forward strand.
AGGAGCCCTGGCTGCTGGTGTCCCCGTGACGTGGGAGCCTGCCAAGCGCGGTCAGCCCCAGTTCCTGCTGCTGGTGGTGATTCCTCTTTCAGCTGCAGGCAGGAGCTCTCCTGAAGGAGTTCATGCTCATTGGAGAGGGGTCTGGAGGAGCCATGAGGCAGGGCAGGCAGTGGAACAGGTCCAGCAGCACTTTTCCAGCAGCCCTGAGTAACGGGAATAAACAGAAACACGAGCCAAGGGATGCTGTCAGGGAAGTCAGTCCTGGGAAGAAGGAGGGGGAAACTGCTGCTCTGGAAAAATCCATCATCCGTAGGGATGATCCTTCCCACTGCTCCCTTGACTCACCTCAGCCCCTTCCCCAGCCCCAAAGCCCCCCTGACACCAGCATGAGCGGGCAGGTCTTTCTGCTGAGACAGGGACAGGTGCTTGTGCCAGCAGGGCTCCCACATTTCCTCATCCCCAGGTTTCCACTACGAATCCAACAATGAGGCGGACAAGCGGGAGTTCGAGAAGGCTGTGGAGACCATCGCCGTGTCCTTCAGCAGCACGTAAGGGACTTTGGGCCACAGCCATCCCCCAGAGGCAGACCCTGTCACTGTCCCTGTGCTGAGCCCAGCCCTGCTCCTCTCCCCACAGGGTGTCCGAGTTCCTCATGGGGGAGGTGGACAGCAGCACCATCCTCTCCATCCCACCCAGCGACCAGAACCAGGTGCGTGATGCCCGGATGCCTGGATGCCCCCACCACGTGGGGCTCAGGAACACACAGGGCTCTGGCTGCTCCCCTGAGCTCTGGTGTGAGCCCAGAGCAGGGTGTTGCTCCGGTGACAGTCCCATCAGCTCCTGGGCACAGCTGAGTTCCAGCAGTGGCCAAAAGGCTCCAGCAGCTCCAGCTTCCATTCATCCACCAGCCCCTCCAGCTGCTCCCCATCCTCTTGGCTGACCAGTCCCTTTTCTTTCCCAATTTCCAAAGAATATGGAGAGCCTCTATGGGGGGATTCCTGGGCCTGGAGGAGACAGTGTGCCCTCAGGCATGGACAGCTATGACACAGGTAAGCAGGATGAGTCTGGGTGAGGGTTTGGGGTCTGTGCAGGAACCGGCACCTTCCCCATCATCGCTGCCATCCTGAGCCACATGTGGCTCCTCAGCTGGGAAAAGGCAGCAGGAGCTGGGGGGGTTTGTACTGGAAGCTCACAGAGTGTCCATCCCACCACAGCCCGTCCTCCGGCCGAGGAGGTGGACGTGATGCTGCAGCGCTGTGAGGGGGGCGTGGACGCTGCCCTCCAGTATGCCAAAACCATCTCCAAGTACATGAAGGACCTGATTGGATACCTGGAGAAAAGGACCACACTGGGTGAGTGGGCAGACAGCAGGTGGGTCCCTTCTGGAGCAGGGCTGAGCCATGGGACAGGTGGAGGTCCCTCATGGGGGAGGCTGATGCTGCCAGGGCAGTGGGAACCTCACTCCTCAAGTTCCTGATTTATTTTTCAAAAGGAGATTGGGTTCCACCAGGGAAATCCTAGTGTCTCATGTGTCTTTTCACTTCCAACCTTTTCCTTACAGAGATGGAATTTGCCAAAGGGCTCCAGAAGATGGCAAACAGCTGCAAGCAAACCATCAGCCAGGAGGTAAGTCCCCAGGTTCCTGAAGCCCCCAGTGCCAGGCTGGACTGGGAGCCAGCCACCCTGGAGAGCCCATTCCATGTGCCCCAGCTCGGGAGAACGTGGGGGCAGCTCTGCGGAGCTCTGCCTGGTGAAATTCAGGATGGGGCTTTTCCCAGCAGCAGTCACCAGCCTCACCTTGCCTCTGGCTCTTCCTCCCCAAGGACACATCTCCTTGGGCTCACACTGGGTGCTGGGGCTCAGGGAGATGTGTTTTCCCTCTCCCCAGACCAACATGCCTTTCCTGTCCATCTACCTGCTGGCCCTGGAGCAGGACATGGAGCACGGCACCTCAGTTCTGCAGGCAGCCAACACCCTGCAGCACCAAACCTTCCTCCAGGTGAGGGGACAAAAGGTCCTTCCGGGGCTGGAACATTGCAGAGGTGCTCAGTTCAGAGGGAACCTGCATCCAGCACTTCCCAGGCTGTGGATTTTCATCCCTGGCACAAACCAGCACCTGTGACCTCTCCTGGGAGTGACAGTGACCACCACAGGGCACAGGGCAGAGCAGGAGTGCTCAGCTCAGGGCATCACGGGGCTGTTCCTCCCTCTCTTGCCGTGCAGCCGCTGACGGTGAGACGCCTGGAACACGAGAAGCGCAGGAAGGAGATCAAGGAGCAGTGGCACCGGGCACAGAGGAAACTGGTGAGTGCCTGGGTTTGTGTTCCCAATCCCAGCCCAGAGCAACCCGTGACGTGTCCCCCTCTGAGCACAGTGGGCACCCTGCCCCTCTCCAGTGGCCTTGGGTGCCTCTGCTGTGCTGGGGGACCCCAGCAGGAGCTGGTGACCCCTTTGCTGGGCTCCATCCTCACCCTGGCTCTCCCTGGCAGCAAGAGGCGGAGGGGAACCTGCGCAAGGCCAAGCAGACGTACATGCAGCGCAGCGAGGAGCATGACAAGGCCAAGTACGTGGCGGTGAAAGCAGAGGAGGAGCAGCAAAACACGACCAGCAGCATCACCACCAAAACCCTGGACAAGAAGAGGCGGCTGGAAGAGGAAGCCAAGAACAAGGTGACAGCTCTGGAGGGGCTTCCTCGCTCCTGCTGTTCCCTGAGCCATGTGGAGTGAACTGAGCCCCCTGGATCCACAGGAATGCCCGGACAAACAGGGTCCAAGGGTCTGTTCTCATTCTCCTCACCTCTGAGCTGTTCCCATGCCTTGCTCTCCCAACTCGCAGGCAGAAGAGGCCATGGCCACGTACCGCACCTGCGTGGCCGATGCAAACACGCAGAAGCAGGAGCTGGAGGACACCAAGGTGAACTCCCTGCGGCAGATCCACGAAGTGATCAAACAGACTGACCAGGTCATCAAGTCGGTGAGTGGGGCTGAGCAGGGCTGTCCCCAGGGCAGGAGGTGGCCGTGCCCTGCTCTGGAGGGCTCAGAGCCACTTCCCAGCAGAGCTGGCTGAGCTGCCCCTGATTCCAGCAGGGGTCTGGGTGGATGCCCTCTCCCTCATGCTCACAAAAGCACTCCCGATTTCCCACCTCACCAGGAGCTCCTCCTGTGCCATCCCACCAAGCTCACCCACCTCTCCCTCTCCACATCACTTTTAGGCCACCATCTCCTTCTACCAGCTGATGCACATGCAGACGGCGCCGCTGCCCGTGAACTTCCAGACGCTGTGTGAGAGCAGCAAGCTGTACGACCCGGGCCAGCAGTACGCGTCCCACGTCCGGCAGCTGCAGCGCGGCGACGAGCCCGACGTCCAGTACGACTTCGAGCCCTACGTGTCCCACAACGCCTGGTAAGGGAGGAGAGGGTTCGTTCCTGGGTAATGCTCCAGCTCTGCCAAGTTCCCTTCATTATCTCCTGCTGCCCACGCTCTCCTGCAGGAGCCAGGATGCTTTCAGCATTCCTGGAGGCAGCTCCTGCTGGGAACGCTGGTCCTCTTCTCTTCTTCTTCTACCTGGGCTGGACCAGCTGGGAATTGCCCTCTCATCCTTCAATGCATGAGACAGGCTGTTGAGTGTTTAAGAGACTGTGATTCCTGAGAGTGGTGGATGGCAGCCATGGATAAGGTTCCCAAGTGTCCTTCCATCCCATCCACATTCCCTTTTCCCCTGCAGGTCTCCCTTTACTCGGGCACGGAAGGGCAGCTTCAATGCCAGCGAGTTCTCCGAGGGGGGCGGGGCCAGTTCAGAGGGAGCAGCAGGAGCCAAGGAGTCGCTGAGTGGGGCTGGAGCAGCTGAAAGGAGAGGTGAACCTGTTGCCTCAAAGTTCTCCATCACGTGCCCCACATCCCCCCAGGCAGGAGCAGGGTGGGACCCCCGGGGTACCGGGGGCCTTGCTGGCAGTAGCAGGAGGGGCTGGGAGCCTCCCAGCCTGGATTTCCTGGGGGACACTAAATCAGATCTGTGCCCTTTTCCTCCCTCACAAACCATTGTCCATCTTGCCATCTCCCCTTGCTGGGGGTCACTGGAGGCACCAAAGCCCACCAGCAGCTTCCCCCAGTTATCCCAGTTTCTCCCAGCATCCAGGCTATTCTCCAGCCATTCCCTCCCGAACACAGACGGCAGTCCCAACGGAGTGTGTGTTCTCTCTGCAGGTGGGAGGGGACACCAGGTCCATAAATCCTGGCCAACCTCTGTCGCTGAGGCTGACAGCAGCCTGGATTCCAACGCAGGTAGATATGGGAACAGCCCAGGAGCCCCTCCCAGCACAGCCAATCCTAAACCCAGAGCTTCCCAGCTAGGCAGGACCATCCCCTGTTTTACCTGCCCTGTGAGAACACTGTTCTAACTGACTGTGCTGATCCCAGTCTCTAGCGGGCTAGGGTGGGATTTGATGGGATGGGGTGAGCTCTCAGAAGAGAAGCAGCTTGGCAGGTGATTCACTGCTCTGTGGGTTTTCCTTGGGCAGGTGAATTCGGCCACAAGCTCCAGCGGCTGTCATCCAACGGCACCGCGTCCTCCAGCGAGGAGCTGGAGGACAAGGATGGGACCACCACCCCCTTTGAGCAGAGTAGGTGACAAGGGTGGGTGGTGACAGGGTGGATGGTGACAGTGCTGCTGCCACACCCCCCACCGCGGAAGAGCTCTCTGCAGGCTGCTTTTCCCAAATCCAGTAGTTCTGGAGGCAAACCCAACCGTTGTGGGAGATTCCCGATGGTGTCCCCAAGCAGCGCTGCCTTTCCCGAGGGTGACAGTGACAGTCCTGCTCAAGCCATGCCTGACCTCACACTTCCTTTTCCATAGGCATCAACGGGATCACCCCGGAGCTGGCAGCTCCCACGGGGCCCTTCCGGAATGTTGGCTTGTCCAAGGCTGCCCAGACCCATCGGCTCAGGAAGCTCCGTGCCCCTTCCAAATGTCGGGAGTGCAACAGCTACGTGTACTTCCAGGGAGCTGAGTGCGAGGAGGTGAGCTGGGAGAACGGGGGATGGAACCCAGCTCTGACCATGGTCAGGAGGACATTTCTCCCGTGGGTAGGGTTCCAGGTGGAAAACTGCTTTCCCTTGGTGCTGCAGCATCCCCAAGGCATTTTTCCTGTCTCCCACCTTGCTCTGAGTGGTGCCTGGTGTCTCTGTGGCTGCCCCCCCACTTCCACGTGTTCCCCTCTCTCTTCCAGTGCTACCTGGCCTGCCACAAGAAGTGCCTGGAGACCTTGGCCATCCAGTGTGGGCACAAGAAACTCCAAGGGAAGCTGCAGCTCTTTGGGCAGGATTTCACAAAGGCGTCTCAGGGCAGCCCAGATGGGATCCCCTTCATCGTCAAGAAATGCATTTCAGAAATCGAGAAGCGGGCCCTGAAAACCAAGGTGAGTCACACTCCCCTCTCCTCCTCCTCCTCCTCCTCAGCTGGCTGAGCCACAGGCCCTTGGAAGGATCCTTTGGAAAACCAACAGGCTCCATTTCAGATTTCCACGGGGCAGGGAGCCAGGGATGATCAGGGATGACCCCAAACTCTTCCTTTGGAAACTCACCTCTCCTGCCTCCTGCTTTCCTGTGAAGCAGGAATGACTGAGCTGGAAGGAGATCTCCCAAAATGACTTCCCAGAGGGATTTCCCACCCTGAGAGGAGATGGTGGGAGCATACAGCTCGCTGTGCCACGCAAACATGAAGAGGAACCTCTCCCCTCACTTCAGCCCCACTTTTCCCTTTTTCACAGGGCATCTACCGAGTTAACGGCGTCAAGACCCGCGTGGAGAAGCTTTGCCAGGCCTTTGAGAATGGGAAGGAGCTGGTGGAGCTGTCCCAGGCCTCCCCCCATGACATCAGCAACGTCCTGAAGCTCTACCTGAGACAGGTGAGGTGCTGGTGGTGCCTCACGGCAGGGGAAGGAGGGGAGGTGGCCAGAGGAACCAAGCTGGTTCAGGAAGAATTCTGCACAAATTTGGCTCAGTGACTGGGTGGGAGGGGAGGGGAGGGGTCCTTCCCAGGGGGAAGTGGGTTTGCCTTGGTGATGGGGCCATAGTGACCCCCCCCAGCTCATCCCACACGGCGTCACTGCGGTCACAGCCGCACAGCAGCGACGTGCTCAAGCTCCGAACAAGGAACGCTCCACCCCTTCTATTTGGGGAACTGGCTCCCCAAAAAGGGAAGGAGCCAGCAAAGGTCACCCTGCACGGGCTGAGTCACGTCCCCATGGGGTGGGCTCTGCCCCTGGAGTCAGACTGGGGTGGGCTTTAGCGGGGTCTCTGCCCCTCAGGTCACTCTGAAGGGGGCTCAGCGGGGTCTCTGCCCCTCGGGCCACCCCAGGGTGGGCTCAGTCCTAGCACCCCCCACCCTGTACCCAAACTGCCGTTGCAAACAGCGTCACCCACATCCTCCAACAGCCTCCACCGCAGCGGAAGCTGCTTCTCCCTTGCGGGCAGCCGTGGATTAGCTCTTTGTGCTGCCTTTTTCTGCAACTCCTCCGAAGGGCAGCTCTGCATTACCTCGCAGAGGAAGCCGTGTCCTTGGGTCCCTGCACATCAGGAGTCAAGGACTCTTGAGTTGCCTCCGAAAGAAAAGAAAAGCAGAATGGAATGAGAGGGGGAAATCAGTGCTGAGCCCCGACCTGACCCCTTGCTGCAGAGAAATGGGTTAAAGTCCTCCCATAAAAAGGGGTGGGTGGAGGGAACCTGCTCTGCTGTGAGGCAGCCTGGCCCCAAAACATCCGTTTCAGCCGCTCTGAAAACATCCCCAGCCATGTGGAACACCCAGCAGTCAACACCAGCTCCCTCTGCTTCACACAGACTTCACAGCAGAGTTTCCCCTGCCGCAGCCCCACCTCTGCACATCCTGTGCCCTTCGCATTCTGCCTCCCCCACCCAGAACAACCCATCCCTGTTGACTTCCCAGCCACCCCCTGACCGCTGGGGAACCTGCATCTGGGCCCAGCCCAGCCAGGGATTTTCCAGGAAAAAAAGGGAATCCCTGCACCTCATCCAGCAGGGAGCACCCGCGGGTGGATCAGACGCTGCTTTAGGCTTGAAATCCACAAGTGCTCCTTGGCCAGGGCTTACAAGGCAGGATTGACACGTTCCAGGAGATGAATAAATAAATATCACCTCTGGAGAGAGGTTTGCAGCACTGCAGGTCATGGACTCATGGAATCCTGAAATGGAAGGGGTGTTAAAAGTGCTCTAAGCCCTCTCCAAGCTGGCCTTGAGCACACCCAGGGATGTTTCCTCACTGTAGAAATGCCCCAGATGTCCCCAGCTCAGCAGCTTGGCACAGGTCCAGGTCTGACAGAGGTGAGGGCTGCTCACAGCATTGGGATCTCCTCTTCTCCTCTTCTCCCTGCAGCTGCCAGAGCCCCTCATGCCCTTCCGGCTGTACAATGAGCTGATGGGGCTGGCCAAGGAGAGCCTGCAGGGCGGTGAGGCCAAGGGCCGGAGTGGGAAGGGTGGCCCCGAGCTGGTGGACAGAGGAGCCGACACTGACCAGGTGGTACTGACCCTGGTGTTGAAGCTGAGGGAGCTGCTGAAGGAGCTCCCCAGCGAGAACATGGCCACGCTCCAATATCTCCTGCAGCACCTGAGGAGGTGAGAGGGGCATGGCCAGAGCCTGTGGCTGCTGGGCACCTTCCCTTTCTCCCTCGGGGTGGGGAGGTGAGCACAGCCTCCTCACTGGAGTCAGGTCCATGCTTGCAGCTGCTTCTCTTCCTCTCCTGAGGCTCTCAGGTGCTCCAACCCAGCCTCTCCCCCAGCTCTGCCCATCCACCCCTCTCCCTCCCTGCTCTCACAAGCTGTTCCTCCACTTCCCACCCAGGATCATGGAAGTGGAACAGGACAACAAGATGACCTCTGGCAACCTGGGCATCGTCTTCGGGCCAACATTGATGCGCCCCAGGCCCACGGATGCCACGATTTCCTTGTCCTCGCTGGTGGATTATCCTCACCAAGCTCGCATCATCGAGGCACTCATCATCTTCTACCCCACCATCTTCGAGCACAAGGACGTGGCACCGGCCGAGCTGGGCAGACGCGGCTCAGGGGCCACGGAGGAGGTGGCCAGCGGTGCTGAGCGGGTAGGAAACCCCAGGGAGGGGGGATCCTCAGGGGATGCTCCGTGAACCTTGTCTGGAGTCAACTCCCAGGGAATGAGAGCTCTCCTCCGTGCCCTCACCACTGTCCCTGTTCCCTCCCAGCCCACAGCTCCTCTCGGCACCAGCCCCTACCTGGAGCTGCCTTCGGAGAAGGGGGATTTGGCTTTCAGCGCTGACTCGCTCGCAGGTCAGTGAGAGGCACTGGGGGTTCCTGGTGGGTGCAGGTCCTGTGGGAGGCACGGGGGGCACACAGACCCTCCCCCTGCCCCAAGGACCCCAGGTTTGCTGCTGACACTGTGGTGCTGGGCTGGAGGGTGGCACAGAACTCCTGTGTTCCACAGAGTCTGGCGACCGCTCCGTGGACTCCGACTCGGAGCTGGAGGACAGCGGGGAGTCACGGACACACCTGACCAAGCAGGAGAGCGAGACCAGCACAGAGGAGGTTCATTTCTGTGATGAGGGGAGCGAGGGGCCATGGAGCCGGAGCTGCAGCATGGGCCAGTCAGACATGGAGGGCTCCGCTCCCCGCTGCTGCAGCCCTGGCGACGAGCAGAGTGACACTGAGGAAGCCCCCCAGAGCCGCAGCCCTGCCACCCCCAGGGATGCCACAAACCAGCCAGGCAGCCCTCGGGGCCATGGCAGCCACGAGCTGCAGCCCCGGTTCATCTAAGCCGCTGGACACTGGGATGGACAAAGGGGTCAACCCCGGAGGCTGCCCTGATGCAGGACACTGGAATGTGGAGGGGTAGGAGGGACATGTGGCAGCCCGGGGGGTTTGGTGTGTCAGCTGCAGGCGAGTCCTGGCTGATTCCTGGCTGGAGCTTTCACACAAAACCCCTGAGCCCCTTGATGCCCAGTCAGGGAGTGGAGTCACAGCCTGCCAGGACCCCGTCCCCCTCAAGGACCTGCCCTGGGAGGGAGCTGGGGCTGGGCAGATCCTCCGCTTGTGGAGGACTGGTAAGGAAGCCAGGGGCTGTGCTGTGCCTGTGCCAGGTGGTGTATTTTTGCTGAGCTCCTGAATCCCACACCTGTGCTGGGAGATCGAGGTTGGATGGTTTGGACTTGGTCCTTCAGTACTCAGTCCTGATGGCTGTGGCTGGAAGGGAGCCGAGGCTGCCAGGGTGACACAGGGACAATGACTCAAGATGGGAAGGAGAGTGGCACCACGGGGACAGATGGAACTGGAGGCAGCTCCCTGGGACAGGGACACAGCCAGAGCAGCACTAGTATTGGGATGAAGCCCCTGCATCATCTCACCCCAAACCAGGCTTGGCTCTGGGGCTGTGCCATCTGCCAGACTCTCAGAGGATGTCCCTCACTGACACCTGACTGGAGTTCAGGATGTATTTCTTGCCCCAAAACCTCAGCACTGCATGGTCCTGGCACAGCTGATGGCATCTGCATTGCTGCTTGGATGGGTGGGCATTTCCCTCCTTGGCAGGAGCCATACAAGGAGCAGCCTCGGGGCAGATTTGTCTGTCTGCAGGGTCCTGAGCCCTGATCAGCTCTCAGGGTTTGCTTGTACAGTCATTATACCTCCAAAAAGCTGCACTGCAAGTCCAGGACTAACCCCCTCCGCTCTTGAAGCTGGGCAAGGAGCAGGTCCCCATGGGCAAGTGCCTCTTCCTCCTCCTCAGGGCCACCTGATCCAGCCCCAGCCCCAGCCCCAGCCAGTATAATCTTTAGCTTCCTTTTCTGTATACATAAATCAGACAAGATTCCACTACCTCTGCTGGCAAAGGGACTAAAGCCAAAGTGGTTTTGTTTTTTTTGAAGCTATGAGAATTTCCTGCACTGAGGCACAGAGAGATAAGTGGAATTTTAGCTTGGAATGAGCTGAGAGCCTTCTCCTTCGTTCTCCTGCTTGTGGGACACAGAGCAGGTGACGCTGGGGGTGTCTCAGACACCTTGGTACTGCAGAAGCAGGCAATGGACAGGAGGTTTGAGACCTCTGAAGTCGATGGAGAACCCATCTCAGCAAAGGTACATGAACCCAGATTAACTCACAGGTTTGGAACTGAACCAGGGAAGAGCTGGAGACCCCCAGGAGCTGTTCTGCATCCCCCAGCTCTTCCACAGGATAGCTGGATTTTTTCCCAGGGCAGCAGGAAGATGTGGGACTGCTGCTGTCACGGCGGTACCGCGTGCGTGTGAGGGTGGGTGAGGATGATGAGGGTGAGTGCGAGTGAGAGAAGGGGCTGAAGCTGCGCTTGAGCTTCCCACGGCGGCAGCTCCCTCGTGCTTGTGTCGATTCTGTGTTTGTCCTGACAGGCCTGAACTGCTGCACGACGCTGCCTCGCGTCTCGCTGTGCTCACGTTGACAAGCTTCCGAAAAAAACAATAAAACCAGTGTGTTCTGACCCGTGTTTGTCCTGGGGATCAGGGGCTCCCCCAGCTGCAGGAAAAATCCAAGTGCTTCTGGCAGGAAAAATGAAGTTTAAAATCCCCCCAGAGTCCTGGGATGGATTAAAATGAGCTTGACTAGGGGTGATGAGAAACTCTCCATCGCAGTGTCTGAACACCAGGGTCCCAAACCAGGGGACAAAGGGCAGATCAGAGAAGGAATAAGGTTAAGGCTGAGCTGCAGGAACCAAACTGCCCAGGGCAGCTGGTGAAGGCTCTGCAGGGCTCAGCCACGATGCAGAGTCCTGGCAGGAAGAGATTCCAAACAGTGAAAAATACAGGAACTTGCGGAGTCTTGAGGCTTTGCCACAGGGAGAGGCTGAGCAACACCACAGCACCGAGGGGACAAACCTTTATTTCAAACAAGAGCCCATAAAACAGGGAAGCAAAGGCCTTTCCCAGTCATTTCCTCCCATGGCTTCAGGTCTCCATGGCTGAGTCCTGGATGGGACTGAGGGGTTACCACAAAGTCCAAGCTGGAAGACAGAGAATGAGGCCCAGCGACTGCAGAGGGGCTGCGGAGAGGCAACGTGGGAAGAGGATTTCTTTGGCCATCTCTGAAGGGCAGGGATCTCTGAGTGCCTGTGAACTGCTGGTAGGAGTCACCCAGCTCCTCACACCTGGAAGAGAAGGAGGGATGGGAATCATCTCCTGTTCCCTGAGCTGACCCTGCTCCAGGTCCCTCTGAAAACCCCAAATCCCAAAGGGCACAGCCTGAGCAGAGGGACAGGGGAGCCTCACCCTGCTCTCCCCAACAGCTCCCTCCACGAGCCATTTAAAACTCTGAGACATTTCCCTGGAAGCAGCTGCTTCACACTGACCTTGGAACATCCCCTGGCACTGCCCAGAGCCCCCCAAGCAGGGGTGTCCCCTCATCCTTACCTACTGTGTCACTGCACCAGCCTGTAGGTGATGTACCTGCCCGCCGTCTCGCTGGGCCTGATGATCTTTACTACCTGCAAGGCAGACACAGAGCTCAGGAGCAGGAGGAGACAATTTTCCTGCTCCAAGAGCTCCCAAAATGCCCTCAAGGATCATCCCCTCCCTGCCCTGCCACAGGGAGCTGCTGCATCAGCCTGCTCCTCTCACCTGGCCACGCTTTATCCCGAAGTACCGGGCCACGGGGTCCCCGGCCTGGATCCTGGGGAGCTGGTTCTCCCTGAGTTTGCTGTGCTGGGAGTCAAGGAGAAGCTCTGGATACGCCATGGGCTGCTGGCAGCTTGTGAAACAGAGAAATGAACCCTGGCAGGAGGGGGTGTTTTCAGCATAAATTTCATCACGCCCGAGCGGGAGGAAGGGACACACAAAGGGACACTCAGAGGACACTCAAAGGATACTATCGGGCCAGCAGCTCTGTTACTTCCTCCTTTGTCATGACCACGTGCTCTGGCACCAGCTGTAAACAGAAGAGAGACTGAGATGAGGCAGCAACTGGACACAACATTTGGGAGAGGGAAAGGACAACTGTGTCCCTCAGCCCAGCCAGAGATCCAGAAGAAGGACTCTGAGAGCAGCAGGAACGCAGCCAGCACAAGGGAGGGACCCTCCTGCCCCTACCTCATGCTCCGTGATGTTGATGAGAAGCTCCTGCTGCAGGAACTGCTCCAGGATGTATTTGGGAGCCATGTCCACCAGGGACTGGAAGGGAAAGGTCCGTCAGAAGGGGCTGGGACAGCCCTGGCAGTGCTCAGAGCTGCTCCTCAGTGAGGACCAGGGGACACCATGTGCTTACAAGGACACAGTCAGGCTGGGAACGAGCAAATGTATCTCCTGGAACAAGGAAACATCCCTTTTTCCCTCCCCCACCTCCCGACTGCTCATGGGTCCTCGGCTGTGCCACTGCCACCAGGACCAGCTGCTCAGGTTAAACACACTCAGGGGCTAAAAAAGAGCCTGTGCTAAGGCACAGCATCCTCCAGCAAAAGCTTTTATCTGCGGGGGAATTCGCGGCTTTTATTTACCCACAGCAGCACTGAGAAACAGACAGGGAAAACTTCATGGCCCCTCAGGAACCCCGGAGTGGGACACGGCCCAGCCCCACACACCTGCTTGGCCGAGGGAGTCATTCCCTGCTGCACTACGATGAGAGCCCGGGTGATGTTCTCCTCCTGCATGCGCTGGCAGTACATCTTGATCGTCTTGATCCCCACTTTGGGCTCCTCTGGGAAAGAGCCAGACCCAGGGTCACCGAGAAGCCCCAGACCCGGGGGTCCCGAGAAAGTCCCCGGTGCTCCGAACCCATCCTTGAGGGCACAGCCGGACCCGCGGTCCCGAGAGCCTCCCCACGCTATGAACCCGGCCCGGGCCGGCGCTGCTCACCGGGGAAGAACACGAACATCTGGTCGGTGGGATCATCGTTGTGAGCCACCAGCACGGTCAGGTCGGTGCGACGGGGGCGGCCCTCGCTGGGCTTGTCCCCGAATTGCGCCTTGAACTCCTCCAGCGTCTGGTCCAGCTCGTCTTGGGTCACCAGGTACCCGCGATCGTGGCAGAGCTGCGGGAGCAGCAGCGGCCTCAGGAACGCGTCCTCACCGGGCACGGGCGGGCGGACCGGCCTGGGCATCCCTCACCCCCGCCCGGCGGCCCCGCAGCGCCTCCGGGCCTCCCCCCGCGCCAGGCTCGGCCCTCCCAGTCCCTCCGTCCCCCCGGACCTGCATGATGGTCTTGCGGATCTTCCACAGCCGGTACGTCTCCTCCTCATCGTCCATCTTTCCCGCCGAGGCCCCCGCGGGCTGCCCGCGCTGCCGCCTGCCCCACGCACACACGCACACACAGGCGGCGGCGGGGCCGCGCACACGGGGGCCTCAGCCGCGGCGCCTTCTGGGAGATGTGGTCCGCCGCGAGCTGCCGCCGCCGTTGGCTCCGGAGAGAACGGGCGTCTCTCTGGTGCCGCCAGGGTTGGTCTCTGGGTTGCCGCGGGCGGTCGGGAGGGAATCTCCGCCTTGGGATCCCTGCCCGCAGCACCTGATCCCACATCCCGCCCTTTGGTCTGTCCCTGCCCCCCGCCCTCGTGGTCTCTCCCGATAAACATCCCCGTGGCCACCCCGCCCACTTTGTCCCTCTATTGGTCAGCTTTCCATCCATCATCCCGCCGAGGCCGCCTCTCTGCGCGCTGATTGGCTGATCGGGCCGAAAGGGGCGGGGTTTGCGCGCCATGGGCTGGGCCGGCGGGGTGCGGGGCGCGATGCGGTGCGGGCGGGCGGCGGCGCGGGCAGCGCGACCGGGACCGGGACCAGAGCGAAGCGCGGTGCGGAGCATGGTGAGTGCGGGGCCGCTCCGGGACCGCCACCCGGCCCGCTCCGCTCCGGGACCGATCCGTGCAGCGGGGGTTCGGCCTGCAGCTGGCCCCGGGTCTCTCCCGCGGGTCCCCCAGGGCGGGCGGCCGGGGCTCGGGCCTGGCCTGGCCTGGCGGGACGGGGGATGCGGAGAGGTTCCCCAGGGCCCCACCGGGGAGCGGAGGTGGCGGGGCCGGCGCGGGGCTCCCCGCTGATGCTGCCTCCCCGCTGATGCTGCCTCCCCGCAGTGTGCCCAGGCGGACGACTGGCGCTCGGCCAGGGCTATCTACGACTTTCACGCCCTCGACATCGATGGCAACGACGTGTCCCTGGAGAAGTACCGGTAGGACAGAGGGGTCTGGGCTGGCGGAACGCGGCGCCGGGCGAGGTTGAGCCGCAGTGGTTCTTCTTGCGTAACCCGGCGGCCTCGCCCCGGCGGGTGAGGGGCCTCTGCCCGCGCCCTGCGGGGAAGGGCAGCTCATCCACCGCCTCTGCAGGGGCGACGTCTGTATCATCACCAACGTGGCCTCCAAGTGAGGGAAAACGGCGGTAAACTACACTCAGCTTGTCGACTTGCACGCCCGATACGCTGAGAGAGGTTTACGCATCCTGGGCTTTCCTTGCAACCAGTTTGGGAAGCAGGTACGCGGGGCGGGGGCGAGGGCTCGCCGGCAGTGTGAGGATGGCCCGGCGACCCTCACGGTCCCGGTGTGGCCCCTCAGGAGCCCGGGAACAACGCTGAGATCAAGGCATTTGCTGAGAACTACGGGGTGAAGTTCGACATGTACAGCAAGATCGATGTCAACGGGGATGATGCTCACCCCCTCTGGAAGTGGATGAAGGAGCAGCCCAAAGGGAGAGGCACCCTGGGCAAGTGAGTGTGGGAGGGGGAGCCCCGGGGACCCCCAGCCCTGCAGCCGCCAGGGAGGGCTTGGCTCAGGGCCTGGCTGGGTGTGGGTAGCCTGAGGGTGGGCTTTTTTGCCCAAAACTCACTCCTGCTTTTTCTCTCCTAGTGCAATAAAGTGGAATTTCACCAAGGTAGGACGCAGTTGCCTCCTCTGGGCTGCACCCCCCTCTGGGGAGCTGGGGAGGTCCCTGAGGCAGGAGGGAGCCTCACACTGGGCTCTGCTCTATGCTGTTACCCCGGGTGTCAGGGCAGGAGCATCCCGAGGGGTTCCTGTGCCTCGAGACCCTTGGGAACCCCTGCCCTGCCCCAGAGTGCAGCTGAGGGGGAACCGAATCTGTGGGGGCTGCCACAGCTGCCACACCCCCAACAGCTCCCTGGCAGCCCTGGACTCGCTCACCAGGGGTTGCTTCACTCCCACAGTTCCTCATTAACCGGGAAGGCCAAGTGGTGAAGAGGTACAGCCCAATGGAAGATCCCTATGTAAGTGCTGCTGCCGGGGAGGAGGGGCGAAGGCCGGGGATGTTCTTGGGGTACAACCCTCCCCTCTTGCCCGCAGGTGATCGAGAAGGACCTGCCTGCCTACCTGTAGCTCTGCTCCGCTGTGCCCCTGTCCGTCCCGGCCCCGCTGCCCGTGGAGCCTCCTCCAGCCCCATGACGGGCTGCCTCCAACCCAGCTCCTGGTGGGGCAGCCCTGACCCACGGCGTGCACCTGCTGGACGGAGGCTCCGGGGGCCGCGGCCGCCGCGGGCGGGAGCAGCCGGAGCCCCCTCACAGTAACTGGAGTCCCCTTGCAATAAAGACCTTAGGAATGAGCTGCCGTGTCACGGTGTGGGATGGGGCCGGGGCTGCTGCGCCGCTCCTGCCCAGAACTTGGAGTTTGCTGGGAAGCCAAGACCTTACGCAACTCTTGAGCCAAGCAGGGATAATCCTCAGTGCTGAGGAGGAAGCGTAAATCCGGCGTGATCCGTGCTCCCGAGGGGCTCCCTGGGAAAAGGTGGAGCAGGGGGAGGTGTTTGTCCCCTCGGGGATCCCTCCTGGCCCCTTTGGGATCCCTCCTGTCCCCAAGAATCCCCCTGGCAGGGCAGGACAGGGCAGGGCAGCAGAGGGGATGGGTCCAGCAGTGGTGCAAGCCCCGGCCAGGAAATATTCCTGCAAAGCAGAACCCAGGCGTGTTGGGACACAGCAAAATATCCCCCGCAGCCAGGGATGTGTCTGACCACAAGGAGCAGGATCACCCTCCTCCTCCTTCTCCTCGGGGCAGCGTCCTGGTGATTGTGAAGGCAGAGCCGTGCCCAGCTAAGCCCATGCGGGCTGGTGTCCCATGCAGGGCAGGGACAGCTCAGGTTCTGCTGTGCAGGAATGCTGCTGCACCTCTTCCCAGGGCCTGGAAGTGCTGGGTCTCCCCTTCCCATCTGCAGCCCCCTCAGGGAGTCTGTCCTCAGGAAGAATCCTGGGATCTTTGCTGAGGTCCCCCAAGTCTGACACCCCTGCTGAGCCTCCAGCCTGGCACATCAGGGATGCCGGGAGGATCCCACTCTCCTTTGGGGATCACTCACTGGGGGTCACCCCATCCCACCTCCTGTGGGGTAACAGGGCCAGCAGTGCCTGGACGAGATGTCCCAGAGCTGTGGCAGCTCCTGCTGGGGGAACACGCTGGAACAGAGGCCCCTTTATCTGTGTTTTTCCAGCCAAGCCAGGAGGGAGCTGCCTCATCCAAGGCTGGTGCCCAGGCTGGATCCAGCCGGGATCCTCCTCTGCACAAGCAGTGGCTTCTCCCAGGGAGAGGGGGAGGCTTGGGACAACAGCCCTCGATGCCACCGAGTTGGTGACACAGGAGATACAAAGTCCAGCTGCCAGCAGGATGCTGGCCCAGGGATTCCTGATCCAAATCCCAGCAGGTTCGACAGACCGACAGAGAGAGACAGAGCTGGGAGTTACAGAAATCTCACGTGTGGCTTCTGTTCCATTTTTACTGAGCAGAATGAAAAAATTATCTTTCTGAGGCAAGTAGAAAATTCAGGAATTATTAGTCCAAGGCACATATTTAAAAAAAAAATCTCTTTACATATATACAACTTAATTATAAATATACATAGAAACAAAAGGCAAACAAGAAGCAGATTAAAAGTGCCAACACAAAGGTGTCCGGGAAGAAAACAGGGACTCATTAAAAATACAATCAGTAGGACAACTGCAGAATAATTTAGTTAAAAGATAACATTACATATTATTAACCCTGACAAAACATGGGATCGGGGCAGGGAAGGGATTCCTTGAAGGTGCTCTCTGTCTTTCCAGAGACCAGGGAGGCAGGATTGCATATATTTTAAAGTTAAGGTCAAAGCCACCAGGTAAGGCTCCGGTGACAGCAGAGGGTGCCCAGCAGGGAATTCCCCCTCGCTATTCCTGAGTTTAAACCTCTTTGAGCTGGGTTTTCCCGGCGTCCTCTTCCCTCATTGCTGAGAATTCAGCCCCAGGCGAGCAGTGCTTTAAATAGGGGAAGGTTTGGAGAGGGGGAGCCTGGCTCTGCCCGGGCCCGGGGGAGGCTGCTGGGGTCCGGAGGAGCAGAGCTGGAGGAGAGCAGGAGCCCCCGGGGCAGCAGCAGGGCTTTGTGGGGGGCACAGGGGGCTCCCCCATCTTTGGTGATCACTTTGAGGTAAGGAGGTGAAATGTGCCCCTGACCACAGGGATTGAGCCTGGCCTGGTGCTCAGAGGCTGGTGCCAGCTGGGGAGGGGGGTAAGGACAGGCCCCCAAAACAAAATTCAGAAACCAGAGTAGCCTCAAACTGAGCCCAGCTTGTGTGGCAGCAGGGCAGGTCTGTGACCTCGGGGTGCCGGGAGTCAGCAATTCCCAACACCAAACAGGGCACTGAGCCAGTCCCTGAGCCCTGGGGGGGACATGGGGGTCACAGTGTCCGCCCGGAGGAGATGAAGCTCCGACCCTCTCAAGGCTGACCTGTCAGGGCACAGGGGACCCCCCTTCCCCAGGGGCTCTCTGAGGAAGGGCCAGGTCAGCCAGGGATGGTCCCAGGCCTTTCCCTGAAATCATCCCCAGTGCCGCTTTTAGGAAACGCCTGGATGGCCTCTGTCCTGGGGAGGAGGCAGCGGGGGGTGGGGCAGTGCTTTGCAAAGCAGCCTTTGTTCTTTGGTATCCGAGGGGGAGGGTGCAGCAGGAGCAGCCAAACTGCAAATCCCGGGTGGTGACAGTGACACTGCACCCCTGAACAGTGACAATGACACTGCACACTCAGGGCAGTGACACTGCACACTCTGAGCAGTGATAATGATACTGGACGCTCAGGGCAGTGACACTGCACACTCAGGGCAGTGACACTGACACTGCACACCCAGGCTGGGCTGCCCTGACCCAAAACCAGACCCCTGGACCAGAGTCCATGGCCGAACCAAGGACAGTGGCAGGACCAGCGGGATGTCCAGGTGAAGGGACAATGTGTGACAGCAGGAAACTGGCCAAAGCACGTCTGGTCACGGCGACGCGGTGAGGTTAAAGTGCAGGACAGGGGACACATGACCCTTCTGCTCTGGGGAATCCTGCTGGTCCTGGCGTGCCTGAGCTCTGGCCACTCCCACGGAGCTCAGGCAGCCCAAGGTCACTTCCCAGGAAGGGCAGCACAGGCAGTTTTGTGTCTCTCACTGCACCTGCTCAGCCCTGCCATGGAACACCTGAGCTCAGCATCTCCCAGCTCCTCTGGGACAACATTCCCTTCCCCTTCATCCCAGCCTGCCAGCACAGCCTCAGGATCCACAGCAGGGCTGGGACAGCCCAAGCTGGGGGCTGGGCTCTCACCCTTCCCTAACTGACCAGCACGTGGTCAGCGGGGCATTCTGGAGCCTGGCCGTGGCCCTGCTGGGCTGGAGGGCTGGGGAAGGCTCGGACACTCAGTAGTCTGCAGGGGGTGGGCAGAGGAGGGGTCTCCCCTCAATCCCACTTGGGCACTGACCTGTGGAGCAGGACTCGACCCAGCAGAGCCCCTCGGCCCAGCGGGACCCGCTCAGCTCCCCCCGGGCACGTTCCATACAAACCTGTACATGCCTGACTGAATATTATATATAAATAAAATTTGCTTTAAGGAACTACAGGCCTTCTCTTCCCTCAAAACCAGAGCAGGGTCAGTCCAAACCAGTAGGAAAGTCAGGGCTCCTCAGCTCTCACCTCTGCACCAGAGGACAGGGATCCACGGCGGCATTCCCAGCTGGCACTCAGAAGTCCGGGAAGGGCCCACTGAACTGGATCACGCTCTGGCGCTCCGGGGGGAGCAGGTTCTCCTGGGAGGGCCCGTTGAACGTCCTCAGCATGTCCTCCAGGATCTCTCTAAAATTTATATTCCCGTCTTGCTGGAGAAAATCCTCCTGTGGCTGCTGCAGGGGGGCCGGGGGAGGCATGGCAGGGGGCTCGTGCAGCGAGGGGCCGGGGGCTGCACTGCCCTCCAGGCCAGGAGCATGGCCAAAGCCAAAGGACAATCTGTGCTGCTGCTGCTGCTGCTGGGGCTGCAGGGTGGGCTCCGAGGAGAAGCAGAGCGCTCTGGTCTCTGGGTTCAACACCACGTCGGGAATGCTGTTGCTGGGAGGGCTGTAGGTCAAGTCCAGGATCTCGTTCTGGCACAGGGAGTGCCGGGGCAGGAGCAGCCCAGGCCCTGGCAGGATGTGCGGCAGGGAGAAGGGTGAGCTCTGCTCCTGGGCCTGGAGCAGCCGGCTGTGCTTCCTCTTCACGTCCTCGTCCATCTGCTTCAGCTCCTCCCGCACCCTGTGGACGCAGCTCTCGGGGATCTTGATCCCTGGGGGAGGAACAGACATCAGTTCCCTGCTGCAGGACCTTTCACCCCCTGGTACAGCAAAACTATCTCCCTGTCACGTGTGGCTAAATCAGACTGGAATGATTTGTCATGTGATGAATTATCTCAGTTGAAAACCTCCTTAGCCAGCAATAAGCATTTTATCTTGGTGTGAGAAAGGAAAATTAGTGACTGCAGATCACCAGCATTTTTACAACTATAAAAGACCACTATGATTTTAATGAAATCAGGAATCTCTTATACACCGAGTGTGTGGAAAGTTCTCCTCAATGACCAAGACGTTGGCATCAAGTTATTTCCCCAGGGGATTTAGAGAAATTAAGGAGATTCTCTGCACACCACTATCATTTGTTGGTAAGTGACACTGACTCCTAATTTACACTATTTCTTTGCTAGCTGTAACATAGGTACCTTTATCTTCCCCTGCTAGTAGTGTTTCTTCTGTTTATCCTGTGTAGTAAGTAAATCTGTTTCAGTCTTATGTCTGTTTTCCTTGGTCTTTTCAAATAAATAATTCATGGCCTGATTGGTCATTATTAAGAACGTGCAAGTGAGAGTTTGGGTTTTGGGGTGCTGGCTACTGCCAGAAACCTGTCAGAGGCAAGGACTTGTCTAAGCTCTCCCCTCTCCATTCATAACATCCTCACAGCACTCTGGGAAGGGATGGAGCACTGTGGGGACAGAGGGAAGGGCAGCAGCACTGGGGGTGCTCAGGAGGATGATGTGCCTGGCTCACCCCCTCCTTCCCACGGGGTCACCGCTGCTTCCAGGCTGGAACACGTCCCTTTTAGGAAGGGAATCTTGATGCTGGGCAGCTGGACCCCTTCCTCCTGTTCCCTTTCCCCTTCCCAGCACTTCACCCACCAACTTGTTTCTTCTTCTCCTTGGTCTTGAGGCGGACGATCTGCAGGTAGCTGCTGCTGGTGATGTCTGCCATGACGCCGGCGATCCTGCTCCACACGCGCAGCAGGGCCCCGCACAGCATGTAATAGTGCCTCAGGCGCATGCCCTGGAAGCATTCCTTCCCCTCCTGGATCAGCTTGCAGCTCTTGTTCCTTCGGGGACCACGGGAGAAAACCATGGGAATTAGCACAGGTTCCTGGAGCTGTGTAGGAGCCATCTCCCCACAGCCTCCCCCACTGCCACAGGCAGGGACCCCTCGGGTATAGGCTGTGCCTGGGGAGGGAGGACGTGGCTTAATGGCTTTAAGCTGAAAGAGAGGAGATTTGAATTGGATATTGGGAGGGAATTCCTCCCTCTGAAGGTGGGGAGGGCCTGGCACAGGCTGCACAGAGAAGCTGTGGCTGCCTCATCCCTGGAAGTGTCCAAGGCCAGGTGGAATGGAGCAACCTGGGCTAATGGAAGGTGTCCCTGCCCATCCCTGCCATGGAGCTGAATGGGCTTCATTTAAGGTCCCTTCCAACCCAAACCATCCTGGGATTGTGTGGCAGGCTGGGGCTGCAGCTGCCTTACCACACGGCATGGTTACAGTTCTTCAGGGAGAAGTGGTAGCTGCTCTCCCAGTGCTCCTTGGCTTCCTCGGGCAGCACCTGCAGCACAACACTCAGCATTAGGAATTTCCCACTGTCCAGGATGCAGAAAATGTGAAATCCAGGGCTGGGAGTCAGGACACTTGGTGCTACCACCATCCCTGCCCATCCACAGAAGAGCCACGAGGAGCTGTGACAGGGTGGCAGTGAATGCCCCTCCAACCTCTCCCAGCCCCCAGCCCCCACACTGGGGGCTGCAGGTCCCACCTACCCGCCGATATTTCTTCTGCAGGCTGTCCAGGCTCTCAGGCTGGCTTTGCTTCCCGATATTTGGCTTGTAGAGGATGAAGTTCTTCCCACGGCTCTGCTCTGCCAGCAGGCAGGTGTATTTGCTGCCTCGCACCTGTGGGGTATGATGGTCATGGGCATCATCCCTCCTCAGATTTCTCTAAACTAACCCCTTCCTCCAAGGATGGAGGTCCTTGGAGGCATTTCACTTGCACAGCCATGGCAGATTTCCTGCTGGAATCACCCCTGAGCTGAGGTGCCACCCTGGCAGAGCCCAGGGCCGTACCTTGTAGGAGAGGTAGAACCCATCGAAGGCTCCTGTCAGTTTGAGCGACTTCTCATAGGCTTCCTCCCACTTTAAGCCTCTGTCAACGCTGATCTGAACAGGGACACACAGAGGGATTTGTAACTCTGGGGGCAGGATGAGTGCCTTGGTGTCTGCCTCACCAATCCCCCCTCGGCACAGCCTAGAACCAGGCAGAGACAGGTGCCCACCTTGTAGAACACGACCTGCCCGTCCTGTGGGTGCCCCGGGGTCAGGAAAACCTCCTTGCTCTCCTCGTAGATCTCATCCACCCCTGGGGCTAAATCTGTGGAAGGAGAAAAGGCTGTTGTAAGAACATCCTCCCAAAAACACCTCCTCGGGTCTCAGGGTCTGTGCTGGGTGGGGACACTGCACGGGGAGGAACAGGAACCCCAGGGGAGCAGGAGGCAGAGCTGTGGCCACCCCTCCTTCTCCATACCAAGGATGCCCATGTCGTATTTGCCCTCCTTCTTGTCCTTCTCTATCAGGTAGTCAAAGGTGTCCGAAAAATACTGGAAGAGCATGTTCTGCTTGTCCACCTCCAGGCCCAGGATTCGGTTCAGGAATTTGGTGATGGAGCAGTCTGCAAGAGCACAGTGGGTCAGGGAACAGCTGGACATGGAACCCACCAGCCCCTTCTCAAAGAGCCCACCAAGCAGCCCCACCATGTCCCTTCTGAGAGCAGCCCAGTCCAAGGGCTGCTCCTGTGTGGCCACGGGATCTACAGCACAGGCTGTTCCCACAGCACCTTCCCCTCAAGGTGAACATCCTGCCCAGGTGCCCAGCAAACCCTGTGAGGCTGGGTGAGCCAGGACCCCCTCGTCTCCTCCATCTGCCCTGGGGCAGGAGCAGCTCCACACGTACCCTTCTCCACGGACACTGTGCCGTACTTCATCTGGCTGCAGCAGATCCCCACCGAGATGAGCCCTTGCTTCATTTCTGGAATGGCAGAAGACATCCTTTGCATTCTGGGGTTAAGCCTCCCCTCAGCATTACTGCAGGACTGCTTCCCCTCCAGGAACTCAGCTCCTCCCTATGCCTGGCAGGATGACATCCTAAGCCAGTGACACTTTCCCCTCTCTGTTTTCTCCCTTGGTTTTTCCAGCATCCCAAACCTGAGACCAACCTATCCAGCAGAAACCCTGGAGCTGGTAATGTTCTCACCACGGAAGAAGGCATCCTCCCCTCTCTCGTAGCTCCTGGGCACAGGAACCCTGTTCTCCGTGTGGCTGAGGATCGTGGACAGGACCCTGTCCAGGGCTTTGGCCCCGTACTGCAGGAGGAGACCAGAGTCACACACGGGAGGAACCGACACGGGCAGCCAAGCTGGGGGCTGAGGGTGTCACACACTGCTGAGGGGACACACACTGCTGAGGGTGACACTGCTGAGGGTGTCACACACTGCTGAGGGGACACACACTGCTGAGGGTGACACTGCTGAGGGTGTCACAACTGCTGAGGGTGTCACACACTGCTGAGGGGACACACACTGCTGAGGGTGACTGATGAAGGTGACACTACTGAGGGGACACACATTACTCGGGTGTCACACACTGCTGAGCACTACAGAGAACGCTGTGACCTCAGGAACACAGACAAGGCAAGGGGGAAGCTGCATCGGTCCCTCCCATGTCCCCGGGGAACGGAGTACAGGCCCCTCCCTGGGGGCAGAGGACCCAGTGCCCTTCCCAGCTTCCCCTTTCAAGCTCCAGAGTCCTCAGTCTGACAGGACTCCGAGTTCCCAGGAGCTGGGTGCCGGAGCTGGGAGGCAGGAGCTGGGTGCTAGGCTGGGCCCTGCCTGCAGATGCCAGCAATGATCCTCCTGGCTCTGCCTCTGGCTCCAGTTCCCTCTCCCAGCTCCTCCAACCCCCTCTCAGCCAGCCCAGCCCTGTCACCTTGTTCTCGAAGTTGTACTTGCTGAGGTCCCGGGACTCGGTGGCCCGTCGGTCCCCGTGAGTTAAGGCACCCTGGGAAGGCAGACGAAGCAAAAGGTTCTTACTCTGAGCTGTTGCAAAACACCAGGGAAGGATGGCCAAAGGCATGTCTGGGAATGTGCCATGGGGAGGCAGTGTTCCTCTGGAATACTGAGACTTCACCACAGGATTTGGGGATTTATCAGAAGTGAAGAAAATGAAACAGAGGCTAACTTATTATTCCATTCATTATTTCATCAGCTTTTTGGGAATAATATGGGTGTATGTTCCAGTAATAGTGGGGAATTCCAGCATCTGGAAGTGGGTTCTTGCTTCCCTGAAATTCCTCCCAATGCCTCGGTTACGTATTCTTCCTCACTTCCTTTCCCAAATCCCAGGATGCTGAAAGCCTTCTGCATTCCACGACTGCAGTGCCTCAGCCAGGGGTGACACAACCCCCCCAGTCACCGTGGCCACGCCGGTGGGAGCCCTGACCTGGAATCTCCTCAGAGGGAATCAGAGCCCTGCTGGGATCACAGCTGATCTCTGCTGTGGGCACTCACCAGGCTCTCCAGGCGTTTTGCCACGATGGATGCAAACCTCCTCTCCCCCGCCAGCTCTGAGATGAGGAACACGTACTCGGGGGCAGAGACCTGGTTGGATCGGTGCGTTCGGCCTACGGGGACACGGGAACAGGGATGGAACGGGAGGTTGGGATGGCCTGTCTGGAATGGGAATGTAACCAGAAAAGCCACATAATGCCCATCTTGCTCACCCTGGGGAGTCCATCCTCTGCCCCAGAGCCCAGGGCTATAAAACCCAGCTCTGCCAAGTCTCAGCAGCACCAGTGACTGTGCCTCTGTTCTTTCCCCCACAGAGACATCTCCTAAATGCACCCTGACGTGTCACCACTCCTGACCCTCCCAGGGCCCATCCCACAGCCTGGCCCATGCTCAGGAGAGGTGACAGTGCCCAGGGACACCCAGCCCTCACCAAACTGCTGGATGGCCCGGTCTGCGCTCCAGGGCAGCTCCAGGGTCATGTGCACCCGGCGCTTCTGGTTCTTCACCCGTCTGTCTGCTTGGAGGGAGATCCCTGAGCTGGAGGCCTCCGAGATTATCGCTACGAGCTACGGGAGAGCCGAGTGAGAACAGAGTGAGGTTCCTGGACATGTGTTAAACAGCTTCAAGAAACAGCCCCATGCACTGCAGCAGCCCCAGCCCACGAAGGGACCTGGGAAGCTTTGTCACCTTCCAGCAGGTCAAACCCACAGAGAGCTGCTGGCCTGAGGCTGGCAGGGCACAGGGTGGCACAGACACCCTCCCTTCCCTCCCCCCCTCAGCACACTCATGTGTCCCATGCAGGTTTTTGGAGCTTGGCTCCATCTCACCTTCTCCCCCTGCATGAAACGCTCCTTCTCCTTCAGGTTGACGTGGTCTATGGAGAGCCCTTGCTCGGCACGGGACTCGAACACGACGGAGCCATCGGGCCTGCGAACCACCCGTCCCTTCCTGCCCGTCATCTGCACACAGGAGAGGGGCTGCTGCAGGCTGGGGACCCACATGGCCCAGCGAGGCCATTCCCAACAGCTTTTTCACATTGCCAGGGAGAGGAAAACCTCTGCCAGCCAGAAACATTTTTTTTAATAGAAGAAATTTTTCCCTATGAGGGCACAGGTTGCCCCATCCCTGGAAGTGTCCAAGGCCAGGTTGGACAGGGCTTGGAGCAACCTGGGATAGTGAAATGTGTCCCTGTCCAGGGCAGAGGGGTAGAACCAGATGATCTTTAAGCTCCCTTCCCACCCAAACCATTCCATGATCCCATGACTCTTCGCTGGCCCCTTTCCCTTTCACCCAGTGCCACCAAGACTGTGGGAAGTACCTCGGCCACGTTCTCTGGGCCCCCAAAGTAATCAATCAGTTCATCCAAGGTGTTGAGAGGTAGCTCTTTGCCCAGTGCTTTCACTTTTGCTAGGAGGTCCTGCTTCATCTTTTCGACCTTCATCTCTCTCAGGCCGTGCAGCTCTTTCTGGGAAGGCAGCATGTGGAAACTACCTGCGATGTAAAAGGCAAAAGTTTAGAGTTACCCAGACACTGCAAATCAGAGAGGGGGAAAAAGTTGTCCCAGAGGGTTTTTGGGGGCACTGTTGCTGGACAAAGGCACCATGACCTGCAGTAAATGCTGAACATGGAGTGAATTCCCTCTGGGCTTCCCCTTTCTGCTGGGGGAAGGAGCACACAGGGCAGATTCACAGGGCTGCTCACAGCAGGTCAACGTGGATCTACCTCACAAGCCAGAGTGTGACCAGCAGGACAAAATCCAGCCAAGATCACAGGGCTGTCCCAAGCCTGAAGGGGTCCCTGCAGGAGCCAGGCCCCCTCCCCAGCTGTCCCCGTGTCACTGCCCTGCTCACCCCTGTCCTCGCCAGTGCAGCCGCCGAACGTGTGATCCACGAAGATGACATCGTCCGTCTCCAGCAGGGACTCTGGGGACGAGGTGAAGTCGCTGTCCAGCCCCATGTCGGAGTCAGTGCTGCTGTCATCGCTGATCTTGATGACCACCCCTTGGTCACACGGGCCCCGCAGAGCCTTGGGGCAGCGGCCCCTCGGCCGTCCTGCAGCAGAGAGTGAGCGGGGTCACGGCTCCGGCTCTGGTGGGACACCAGTGCAGGACAGAGAGGGCCAGCTCAGAGAGAAGAGGAGGAGGAGGAGGAGGAGGAATCCCAAAAGAGCCGAGCCTTCCCCAAACGACAGTCTGACCTCAGAAAGACAGAGCCTCTGGGGTGGGGGTGGCAGCGAGGGAGGGAGGGAGAGCGGGAAAGAGAAAGGAGAGAGAGAAAGGAAGAACAAGGCACTCCTGAGCAGGGCTGAAGTCAGCTGCACATCTCAGGATGGGTGCAGAGCTGGCTCTAAGCAGTGCCAGCTCCTCCGGGAAGGAATCCCAGGGGATTGCCTCCAGAGGAGTGTGCAGGACACAGGAAGGTCCTGGTGTTTTGGGACACTGTTTGCTTGCAGGCACACCACGACATGACCCCACTGCATGAGAGGGTTCATGGATCAGCTCACGGAGGCTGCTCCCCAACCTGCTAGTGCTGCTGCCCCCTCTTCCCCCTGTTCCACATCCCACTGGAGGAGAAATCCCAAACCTCTTCTTACCCACAGCCACAACAAATAATTCATCAGGGAAATTATTTTTTTCCCCGGGACACCTGCCATGCTCTGAGTAAGGGGTTGTGGAAGACCCCCCTTGCTGCAGGAGGGACTCAGACACCAGCCAGGCCTTGTGCCATCTGCCCCCAGCGTGGGTCAAGGGGAACAGGGGGCAGGGCAAGGGCAGTGGGGCAGAGGGAGGAAAAGGGGGGATGACCCAGAGCTGCCTTCCTCTGGATGAGGGAGCAATGGGAGATGCGCAGGAGGGCAAACCAAAACCAGGGAGAGCAGCAAAAAGCATCAAGTGGGGAGAAGGGCAAAAGGCAGAGAAGCTGAGTGGCTGTGGGGGGAGCAGCAGGGCAGGAGGCAGGGGCTGGGCTGGGAGTGAGAGAGCTCTTACGTTTTCTTTTAATGCCAGTTCCTTTTTCTCTCTTTCTTTTGGTTGAAGGAAAGTGCTTCTGAATTAGTGATAGAAAGACGCCTCTGAAAGTAAGATGCAAAATTTATTCCAGCTACCAGCACCATGTGCTGGTTATCACGTACCAAGGTGTGTTTGGGACAGCCCCACAGTCCATGGAAGGGAGGTCAATCCACCCCATCCATGGCCACCAGCCTGGGCTCAGCCAGCCCTTGGTACAAGGTGGCTCTTGGAGCTGCAGGACCTTTATATAGCAACCAAGAGGGAGTTTTAAATGGGAAATACTATATTGGGAAGCTGTTACACCAAAAATCCAGTAAGCCCCAGTGTCCTAGACCCTCTCCACGCCCTGAGAGCACAGACCACTGTCAGGCCATCCAACAAATGTGCTCCACCAAAGCCCTCCAACTCCCTGGCCATGGGCCTGCTTCCCACAAAACCAAGGGGCAGAACACGGATCTGTAGTGGTTCCAAGTGAATGGAAGGGAAAAAACATCAGAAAAGGTAAAAACCAAAGGTTTCTGTGAGCTGTTCTGCGAATCAAAGAGCAAATGTTTAAATGCTGACTGTGTGGATGAACCCCCAGGGCAATGGGGTGGTGCTGATTGAGCTCTGCTTGAAAAAAAAAAAAAACAACAAAAAACCCCAAAACCAAATGTTGCAAGCAACAGGTGAGAGGATGGACATGACAAATCCTCCGGGTGAGAAAAGGGAGACTTGGGAACTGGGGAGGAAGCGCCAGGACCCTTGGTGTGTGGGGATGAAGGGGACAGTGACCACACTGCTCCCCAGAAGGACAGAGCTCTGTGGCTGCAGTTATGTGACACCAGGAATGACCCCTTGTCCCCTGTGCTGGGCTGACCCAATGACCACTCACTCCAGAGCCTCCCGGCTGTGAAATTCCACTCATTTCCCGCTCTCGCCCTCCCAGTCTCCCTGAAAACAGAGCCCTGGGCTGGAATCCACTCGCAGGACCATGTTTATTTTTAACCCCATTTCTCGGCATCTTTAAACTGCTCCTTCCCAGCACACTCCCCTCCAGAAATCCCCCGAAGTGCTGGAATGCTGGGACACACATTTGGAGGCTGAGCAGATGCCAGGAAACAGGGAACACAGAGCTCCTGGCCCTGGGAGCAGGGACAGTCCCACAGAGGGGACCCCTGACAGACCCCTCCTCCTGCACTGCTCAGCCAGGGACCACACCATCCCCTAGACTGGAGTTCTGTGACAAGGAAACCAAGCCAGGGAGCCAAATCACCCAAGGAGCTGCCAGACCTGCCCTGTGAGCTGTCACCAAACTGCATCTGGTTTCCAGGAACGGGCTGGAGGCAGAGGAGCGACACAGATCAACCCAAACCCCCACCAAAGTGGGAGGAAAGCTCAGCCCAACCCAGCCTCACGCTGCCTCGGGCATCTCTCACTGCTCCCACCTGCAGCAAAAGTCACTGAGAAGAAAACAGCCCTGCAGAACAGAGCAAACCCAACCCACGTCCCAGGTTTATGTCCCCTGTCATGCAGGAACAGCCACGTTCAGAGACAGGCTGGGGTTTTGGAAGCTGCAGGAAGGAGAGGGAGCAGGAGCCTCAGTCTCTGCTCAACGGGTAGCACAAATCCTGCTGCTGGCACAAGGCAGCTTTCCTGTTAGCTGGGAACAATGACCACACAGCCAGGACATCAATCCTGCCTCGTACATGAGCTAAAAGCCAAGTCTGGTGGATTTGAGCTCCTCAGAATGTTCCTCCCTCCCCCTGCTCCACTGATGCCACCTCACAGCATCATCCCAGCCTCTGCCACCACAGGAAATGATCATGCTCATTTCTTCTGTGTCAAAAGCCTGTTTTCCAGAGCCAGATCACACAAACTACCTCTGAGCTACAATGCTGGCTCTCCTTCTGCCAATTCCTTTATGTGTGTAGACAGTAGGATCAGGCTCTTTATGTAAGTGCACGGGAGACTCTGAAATCCAGGATGTAGCTCATACAGTCCCACTGAGGATAGAGTGCCTCAGGAGCCCACCTGAGTGTCCCCTCCATGGTACAGGGGGAGGTGACATCAAACTATATTTTAAGACCTGCCAGTTCTCCATGCCCCAGGGCAGAGCTTTCCTCCCACCCCTTCGGCCACTCACACACCCCGAAAAGGGAAACAGGGATTTTTAACTCACTCTGCAGCAGAGACAAAGCAGTTGAGGTGCCCATCGTTCTCGTCCAGGACCTCCCTGGTGCGAGCCTCCCCCGTGGACTGCAGGCCGATGACGATGCACTGAGGGGGACACGAGGGACGGGGGACACGAGGGATGGCACAGTGAGGTGTCAGGGCACAGCCTCAAGGCATTTCCCAGGCCCAGGCACCTCCCCTTGGCCCCTGTCCCAGGTAAATCCGTGCTGGGCCCGTAGCAGGGCTCCTGAGGAAGAATCATCTCTCAAATCTTTCAAATCTTTCTGTGCTGACCCCACAGAGGGGGACTCTGAGCACAGAACCTCACTGACTGTGCTAGGAAGTCTTTGCTAAAGTTTCCAAGGTGCACCCAGATGGAAGAAAGGACAGAGTTGTACTTGAGGTGGAGGGTTTGGTACCTCTTCTAGAATTGTACAATCACAGACCAGTTTGGGTTGGAAGAACCTTAAAGTTCATCTTGTTTCAAACCCCCACAAAAGGGCAGAGACACCTTCCCCTATCCCAGGTTGCCCCAAGCCCCATCCAACCTGGCCTTGAACACTTCCAGCTTGAACATGACCCAGATTCCCCTCCCAGCCCAGCCTGCCCACACCAACAGCAGGCAACACCTCAGGAGATGAGACCACCTTAACTCCCCAGCATCATTCACTGGGAACATTCTCAGAAACCCAGACACCGCACTTCACTCTGGAGAGAAACTCAGACTTAAAGAGGTTTGGAGAGGCTGCCAAGCCGAGCAATAATTAACTCCCTTTGGTTGCAGACTACACAAAACCCCAGGTCAGGCTGGTGGGTGCTGCTCCCTTACCTTGTTCTTGGCCAGCTCCTCCTGGGCCAGCTCCACGAGCCGCCGCACCTTGGCGGCGATGCAGAGGTACTTGAAGAAGCGCTGGTGAGCCGACCAGAACTGACCCCACAGCGACTTCCGAGACTCCAGCCCGATGCAGTCGGCTGCCTGCTGGAACACCATCAAGGCCTCTGCCCACTGCAGATTAATACCAAGAAGAATGAGTTAATAGCATTTCCATTGTCATTCCTGCCATGCAGGAGGTGAACAGAACAGTCTGAGGGTTGATAATCTGATTTAGAATCGGTGTGCACTGGGATGGATGAACACTGGTCATCCTCTCCATCAGCACGATGCAGCTCTGGTTTGCAAATGTGGAACTTTCAAAGAGAAGCAAAGAAGTCTGGTTTTTTATTACATCAGCTGGGCATTATGTACCTCTTTTCCTTCTTCCATTTTGGGGCCTCACACCCTCCCACACACCAGTGGCAGTGCCCAAAGTGTGGTCAGACCTCAGCCTCCCACTACAAGAGGCCCAGCTCACCAGCTTGGCTGCCTTGTCGTAGACAGCCTTGTACTGCTCGTCCAGAGGGATCTCCTCGATCCTGAAGGTCACTCCAGTGAAGCTGAGCTGCCGAGCGATGTACATCCCGCTGACCTTCATGTCCATGGCCACAATCTCCATGGCGCCGACTCCCCTGGGACAGGACGAGAGTTGTGGCACCCAGCTCGGAGCCCCAGCTGTGGAACCCCAGTCAGGAGGCCCAGCTATGGAACGCTGGTTTTGAATCCCAGCTCTGAGCCCCAGCTGTGGGACCCTCCCTCTGCCCCAGAGCAGCACCAGGCAGGTGCCTCTTCAGAACCAGCCCCTCTCCTGGCTCATGCTGCCCACACCACCCTTGGGCACTGCACCACTTCCCACACAAAGCCCCCACCTGCCCAGGGCTGGACAGGACTCACCTCTTCTCAATCGCGTGCAGGAACTCATCGAAGGCTCGGAATGGGGTTCCCTCCCCCCAGATCCCCAGGCGGCTCATGTAAATCATGTTTTTTGGCTCTGAGGCACCTGTTGGGACAGAAGTCACTGTCAGCAAACCCAAAGCAGCTGGGAATGGTTGTGACTCAAGTGAAGAGAACTCTGAAGAGGTTGTCATTTGCATTGTGCCTTTTGGAGACCTTTCCAAACATTGCCCTCCCTAAATACAGCAGGTAAACATCACCAAGCAGCTGGAACAGCTGGCCAGGAATGAGACAAACTGGAGAGAAATTAATCTGACCTTGTCAAAAAGTTGCAAGTAACATCAGTGATGGGGCTTGGGGCAGGGCTGAGCACGCTGAGCTCCTCTCCAGCCCTGCAGCACCACTGGGCTCTCCTTACAGGATCTCACACACACTCACACCTCAGGGTGCACCTTCAGGTCAGAGAGTACCTCTGCTGCTCTCACACCCTCACCGTGGGCAGAGCAGCTCACCTGTGGCACTGGCATAGACAACCCTTGCTCGAGGCAGCTTGTTCTGCAGGTCCAGCACTGCTTTGCCCATTTTGGTAGAGCTGGCGTTTTTGGCTTTGTGGCATTCATCAAACACAATCTGGAGGGGAGTGCCAGTCAAGGAGAAAGGATCTATTTTCATCTCGAGGATGGAACAGACAGAAAATACAGCCCAGTCTCCTCCAACCAACTGAACAACTTGTCCCAGTATCAACAGGACTGACTCATGGCCCACACATGGAATCTGCTAGGTTTGCCCAGCCCTGTGCTCTTCAGACCCAAAGTCATCCACCCCTCCCTCTCCCTTCACCTCCAGGGTGTGTCTTGTCTTGTGATACTGAGGGAAAGGAATGCTGAAAAGGTTAATCCCAGCTGCTTCTTCCCCTCCTCCCTTTAACTGCATCCTGGGGGGAGGAGGAGGAGGAGATCAGAGTGTGGGGGATTCCTGTCTCCTGCAGGCACTGGGCTGCTTCCACAGCTGCTCCCCGTGACTTCACATGGCCCCAAGCTCTTTGTTCCCTGCTGAAGCACAATCCCAAGCAGCAGTTCCTCTCTCTCTCCCTCTCTCTCCAGTTTTTGTCTCTTTTTTTTTTTTCTTTTAAGGATACAACTCCCTCAAAGTTCTCCCTGCACCACTCCAAAATCTGTTTTAAGCGCGTCCTGTGCTGTCCCCCCGCCTGGCTTTCGCCGATCAGCGCCGAGTAGGTGGCAAAGAGGACTCCTTCTGAGGTAGCTGTGTCACCATATTTAATCTGCAGGCAGAAGAGCAGGAGCAACACACACACACACTGTGATTGCTGTCCCCAGCATGTCACACCCACCCCTGCCCACATTCCGTGCCGCTGAGTGCCGGACACACATTCCTGCTCTGAGAACAAATCCCAGTCTGAGCTCAGAACAGGCAAAAAGCTGTTGGTAGCTGATGCCTTCAGCATTTGTGTTTGGCACTGCGACACGGTGATGACAGGGACTGTAAATGCCTGGAGAAGTGCCCCAGCCAATGTGTCAGCACATCTGGACTCCTGCAGTGAACTGCAAGGACCACGTGGGGACATTGATTTTCTGGCAAAAAAAAAGTGCTTCCTTTTTTTTTTAAGCAACAGTTTAGAGTCTTTCATTGCTTTGACCCTTCCTGTCTGTTTTAATTCCTTCTAGAAAATAATTTTCTCTTTGACCAAGTGAGACTGTTGCCTGTCTCACTGCCATGGATCCCACACGTAACGAAATACACGGTAAGGGGAAAACTCTAGTCCCAAGCTGAAGAAAGTTCCATTTAAAATCTTTTTGGGGCTGAAAGCAAAATCCCTTTCAATCTCTTAGTGGAGCACACTCAGAGGTGTCAAACACCTGTGGCTCCTATGGACTTTGTAAGAGCTGGTTGTTCAATACCATTAAAACCGGAGGAGAGGATTTAAGTGAACTGAGAGACACTGGACAGAGACTCAACCACAGGCCACGACACCAGTCTGGGCATTTCTGTGCTCCCCACAGCTCAGAGTAGTGATTCCATGAACCAGCACTGGGAATGACTGGCCCAGGAGAGCAGAGCACATCTCACAGAGCTGTTCTCTCCACAGGATTCCTCAGGAATGGTGAGGAAGGTTCCAGCTCTGCTGTACTTGCACTTGCCTGCAGACACTTCCCACTCCCAGCAGGGAACAGCTCTGTGCTCCCTGTGCAGCTCCACAGATAAAAATAGCTGGAGCCCCGAGTGGGAAGAGCTGGCTGGGAGGAGGGAACACAGGCTGAGTGGGAAGAGCTGGCTGGGAGGAGGGAACAGAGGCTCTGCTGCTGCCTGAGCCTCATCCTGCACAGGCAGAGGTGACGCTGCTCCACGTGCTCAGCCAGAGCCCCCGACTGCTCCCGGGGGCTGATTCTCAGAGCAGCAGGGCAGCTCCTCTCCTACCTTGTTCAGAGCATGCACAGGAATGTGGGAGGCCTCGATGTCCTTCAGGTCTCTCTCAGCATCGTACTTGAGATCGTTGGAGACGCTGAACCTGCGAAGGGAGGTGTGGGGTGGTTATCTCCTCCTGGGGCTGGTTATCTCCCCCAGCAGCTGGGGCCGGGTATGTCCCCGGGGAGTCTGGGCTGGGTATGTCCCGGGGAGTCAGGGCACAAGGTGATTAACAGCTCTGGTGATTAAGAGCTCTGACTAAAGCAGGGGGAGCTGCGCAGAGCTGTCACATCTCCCACTGCCCACACAGCCCAGTGTGAGATCCCACAGCCCGTCTGCCCCTCGGCACAGGCTGTGATCTGCAGCAGAGCCCCATATTCCTGGGTCTGCACTTGGGAAGCTCAGGAGAAAACCCTCCACGACTCCAGGGAGAGCAGGGCCAGGCTCACATCTCACCCCAAGGAGCACGAAACCTGCTATTTCACAGTGACTCATTCTCCATCCCTGCTGTAGGGGGAATATTCCCACTTCACAGGCAGCAGTCAGGCACTAAGAGGTGGAAATGACTTACCCAAGGCCACAGCATGACTCAACTTTAGAGCCAACATCAGCACTAAGGAATTCCTTACTTCTAGATCCAAACTAACTCCAAGGTCTTACGGGAAAAGAGGGAAAAAAACTCCAACAACTTACCACAGAGCTTTTTTCCTCCCTTTAAGATAATTTTCAAAGATGATGCCTGCAACGGTCCTGCCCTTTCCGACCCCGGCACCATCCCCGATGAGGAACCCAGCTCGCTGCCCATTGGGCAGTAAAACTTCATGTTGCTGCAAAACCAAGAAGAGAACTGAAAATTAAACGAGATTTGCCTTTGCTAAGAGCTTTGATGTGAGCACCACTTAACCCTTTCACACATCCCACAGATGCACGTGCACCGCTCAGCCAAACGACAGCAGAAAAGGTCAGGGGTCATGGCCAAGCTCACAAGTGGCAGTTCATGGGAAAGGCCCCCAAAATATAAAGCCCTCTGCAAGAAAAGTCCAGGGTTCCTGCCTCTTTACGAAAGAGAAGCCCCTGACTTCAAACGATCCATCAAAAGGCATTTAAAATGCCAAAGGAGTTTCATCACCCGAATTACAGTTGTTTTAAAACACTCGTGAACACCTGTCCCTGCAAGAGGCAGCTTCCTTCAGGTGTGAGACACCTGAGGTGCAGGAAGTACCTGGCAGGCGTAGATGATGGCTTCCAGCTGCAGTGCAGACAGGGAGCCTTTGTCGGCCACGGAGCAGGGCAGGGAAAGGCTGTAGGTGATGTCAGGTGGGGGGACGCTGGACAGGGTGCTCGTCTCGACCACCAGGTCGGGGTGGTGCTTCCCAATCTTGGCTGAATGACAACAGAACACAGGTCAGTCGAGGTCTTTACTCCCAGGGGCACCTCAGAGCTCATCAAGCAGCCGCAGCCCAGGGCAGTGTAGAGTTTTCCTAGAAAACCACAAGCCTGGGAGGTGCCACGGCAAACACACAATTAAATGAGGTTGTTCAACGGAGTGAACAGAACTTCCCAAGGCAGCACTCACACTTTGAAGGGATATATTCTGCATAGGTCTCTGTCTGCCCCAGCTCTTCCGCATCTTCCTCCTCACCTTCATCTTCCTCCTCTGCAGGAGCCTGAGACTGAAGAAAAACAGCATTGACCAAACATTAATGTTCTTGCTGAGCTATGGACACACGTGGGTGGTGCTGTGCCCTACCTCAAACTGCTACTGAAACCATTCCCCAAAGCCACAACTCCTCTAAACACAACCCATTCATTCCCAGAGTAAGGAAAGCCATCGGTGGGAGCCCACCCCAGGGGATGTTAGAGCTGCCCTAACCTGGTCCTCACCAAACTGGGGAAAGATGTTTGCACCACTCTTGGGATGGGATGTGGGGTTGTGTGAACCCTGCCCAGCCGTGCCCTGACCTGCCCTGAGCAGGCACCTGGCCCAGCTTTACACCCAGCACTGTGCCCACAGCAGAGAGCAAAGTCCTGAGAGCCCAAAGTGCCCCTTAACACAGCGAGGTTTCCCTCTGGGAAGTGTAACACGTTTCTGGGAAAGGGCAGGGACTTGTGCCTGTCTGAGTTTCTTGTCTCACTCCCTCTGAAGGGAAAAAGGTCAGGGCTGCTCCCCCCAGCACTGGGGTGTCACCAGGAGCATCCCAAGCACGGCTCTCACCTGGTAGCTGATGAGGAGCGGGGTGTTTGGGACAGCAGGAACGTGGTCACTGGAGCTGTTCAGGCCCGGGAACGGTGTGCTGGGTGAGAACAGCTGGAACACAAAGGGTGTGGGTGAGCAAGGGCAAACATGGAAATGCACCAACGAAGATCCTTGGACACTGTGCTCCCTGGACCATGCAGCTTGCCAGGAGAGAGCTCCCGAGGCGCTCCACGAGGAGAGAGGGCTCCCAGGATACTCTGGGCTGAGGAGATCCTTTGTCTGCTCCCACACAAACAAATTCACCCTGGAATTTCCCGACAGGGAGCAAGGTCAGGCC
Organism: Rhipidura dahli; assembly: GCA_013399225.1. NCBI lineage: Eukaryota > Metazoa > Chordata > Aves > Passeriformes > Rhipiduridae > Rhipidura > Rhipidura dahli. Next base: position 325,652 of record VXAC01003918.1, read on the forward strand.
AGCAGCTTGTGGCATCCAAAGCAATCAGCTACTCCAGGAGCAGCACCACTCCAAGTTTACAGCCTGTGCAGAGCGCCAAGCTCAGTGACAGACCCATGCTGCACCAGCAGCAGAGAAAGATGGGAAGTTCTTAGGCATAAACATTCCTATTTTTAAATAAAATTGGAAAAAAAATAAAAAGAAGAAGAAAGAAAAAACCCACCCTCCATTCCTGGAAGCCTGAGTCAGAATTACCAGAAGGAAGCTGGACAGAAGAACTGTTTTTGGTGCCAGCAAATCTGGAGAGCAGGTGAAACATCCCCACCTACAAATTCAAGCTCAGTTTGGTCTTGGACAGGAGAAAGGCCAGGAGCTGCTGGAAGGGCAGGATGTGTTCTTGCAGCTCCAGCAGCAGGAACAGAATGCAAGACTGAGTTTGCATCACAAAAATCCCCAAAGTACAAACCTCTGCTATCCTGACCCAGCTCTGGCACTCAGCATTCCACCTTGGGAATTGCAGAGGAAGCAACAGGAACCTTGGCTGCTCGGAGCATTTGAAAACCACCCACACAGGTGAGAATGTGCTGTGAGGGCCAAAGCAGGTGGGAGCAGGAGCTGCAGTGGGAGATGGATCATCCACCTGTACAATTCCTGCCTTTCCTTACCCTCCCTCACCTCCTTGTTTGATTTTCTCCTCCCTCTGCGCTAAGGACATCCAGAGAAGAGGAACACAGATCCGTGAGAACAGGGGGCTGGAAGCAGGAGAGATTCAGACAATTGCACAATCACAGCCTCACTCTTAGTCCACTTTTTTTCCTCTCTGCATTATTCTCCATTTTGTCCCACCTTGCCCTGGGAAGGGAATCAGTCCCATGTGGCTGCCAAGCCAACCTCCCTCTGTGTAAATCCCTTCCCTGGGCTCTGAGCTGGGAGAAGGCTGCTCACATCTCAAACATGCTGTGAAAGAGCTACAAAAAAACTGCATCAGCAGCTCACAAATCCCAGTCAGAAGCTTCCAAGGCTGGGCTGAGCTTCCCAGCCTTAAAAACACTGGGAATGTGTGAGATGGATGACAGAAAACACAAGGTATGACAGGGACTATTTTTAAAAGGTTATTTCACAACTCCATGACAATCGAAGCTGTTTTGCCTGCTGCTCCTGTAAATATTTCACAGGGTGGCAGCTCTTCCCTCTCTGTCCATTCCTGAGTGATAAACAGAGCCAAGGTATCGGATACAGCTCCTTTCCTTGGCATAACAGCTCTCCCCACAGGCACATGGAGGCAGTTCTGTGCCCAGCCCTTTCCACTTTGATCCCGAACCACCTCCAGCTTCAGCACTGGGCACCTCCATCCAGGGATGCTCATCGAGCTGGGAATGTTTATTTTTAAAGAGGACAAAGCACAAGGCTGCTCCTGCTCCTGGGATCCACAGTGGGGTCTCCACCAGGATGCATCCAGCTTGGCTCCTGGGATGTCCCATGCATCAGAACTGTGAGAAACTGATGCTCCTGCTCTGCCTGGGTCTCTGCAACAGATCTTATGGAAAAATCACACTCCTGATAACCCAGCAGTGGGCTGTGGGTCAGAGCTGGCTGCACAGGAATGTCCTGGATCACAGGAGTCAGGATGTAACGAGACTGATATTCCACCACTGTAGCTCAGTGACTGCTCTGGCTGCTCAAAAGCCAAAATTCCTGCAATTCTACAGAAAACTATGATGGTGTGGTGATGTGGGAAGGGACGAGATTATCTAAGCTGCTGATATCCGAGGCCAGTGGTGAGTTCTTTAACCCAGTGTCCCCGTACATGGTGCCACTTCAATGCAAAAATGAAACCAAAATCTCCTGTCCAGGATGTACCTCACTGACACCACCTCAGGAAATGTTATTCAGTTGAAAACCAGCCTGAAAAGCAACAACCCCCGCCCCAACTGCCTCAGCAAACACAGATAAGACAACATTTAAAATTAGCTGGAGATTCCTTCCCAAAGGAAGTCGTTTATAAACGGAATTCCAAGGAGTTAATTGGCCTTATCTGAGCCCAAGAGCTCAGAAGGACGAAAGGGGCGAGGGCAGGACGTGAGGAACAGCATGGGACACAAGGGACAAGGGACAGCACAGGGACAGGGGCTCTGCTGAAGATCCTGCTGTGCTCACACGAGTCAGTCTCACACTCACACAACGCTTATTTCTCCCCCATTTTCTTCATGCTGGATTTAGAACAGCTTTTCCCAGAAAGTTTTTCTTGTGCACTCCACAGACAGAAATCCAGGCTTTTCTAGGCACCGAGTGCCTCAGTCAGAGTTCCCATGTTTGGACACAGGCCACCACAGAGCCATTTCTGTAGGGATTTGGGCTACTGCATAAAAACCCAGCAATAATATGAGAACAGGAGCAATGTGGCACGTGGCTTCTCTCTCCTGGGGGATTCCTCTGCTCTCCAGCATTTTTAACCATCCAATTTGCAAGCCTGGGATGTCTGCAGCCGTTTCTTGCGTTCCAATAGCTCAGCTCTCTTCCTGCTGCCTCAAACTGCAAGTTCCAACTGGTCTGAGGCTTGCAGACTGCTTGGGGAAGCAGAGTCAGAGACACTGAGCATAGCAGAGCCTCAAAATGCAGCAGTGACTATCCCAGCTGCCTCCTGTCTTCCCTCATTCTTCCTACAACAGAAACCTGAGGCACAGCTGGGCAGGTACTGTGAGAGCCAAGACATGAATCCAACAGATGAGGATGATGTGGCTCCAACAACCCCCAGAGCCAGCTGGTGCCTGTGGTGCCCATGTCAGTCCTCCAGCTGAGGCAGAGCAGAGAGCAGAGGGGCTGGTGAAAATGCCCAAAAAATGCCCAAAAAATGCCCACAATCAAGTGATGCTGAAGGACTGCCAGGAGATCCCAGAAAACTCCGGGATGTAGAAGCTTGCAGGGACTTGGGACTCACAAAGTAAACACAAATGGTGAGTCTTAAGTTGAGACAGTTATTTAGTCATTGTTACTGAAATATTTGCCCTGGAGAAGGCAAACAAAAGGTGCTGCTTTGTGGGGAAGTTAATGATCCATGTCAGGGTGGTTTTCCTGGAGTCCATCCCTTCAGCACTCCCCAGCACCCTGGACATGCTGAATGTTTTAGGGATGCACCTCCCTGCCACGGCTGCCAGAAGAAAGAGCTCCTCCAGCCTGCACTGCACTCTGGAAGAGTGCATGAGTCCCTCTGAGGGTGTCTGGATTCCCTCCTGCTTCAGGAAACTAAACACGTGTCACCACTTGACCCCTTCCCTCCTCCAACGAAGTCGGTAACAGCAACACCATCACATCTCAAACTTCACACGAAAGAACCGGGTTGGTTTCTCAATTCCATGGTGAAACCCCCATGGGATGAAGCCTGAGGTACCTCCTGTCTGCTGGGAGGATGGGGAAGGAGCAGCCCCTACCTCGATCTGGTTCTGCTGCGGCGTGTTCACATCCCACAGGGTTGGCACGTGGTTCAGGCTGTCGGCGGGCAGGAAGTCCTTGGGATCCGCGATGTCCGAGAGGGAATCCGCAGGGGACGAGAACAGGGAGTTGTTGTTGGAGAGCTCATCGAGGTATGAAGAATCCTGGAACAACAGAGACATGGCCATGGTTGGAGGAGGCAGGATGAGAGCAGAGAGCTCCTTCCTCACTCAGCCAGCAAGTTCTAATTTCGTGCTGGTCAATGAGTGGCTCTGCTACTTCACGCTCCACAGATCTCAGAAATTACCCTGGGACTGAGGACATGCTCTGAGGTGCTGTTTGAAAATCTATTTCTTGGAAAAGCAGGGAAAGCCCTGGCCAGGAGTGTGGGTACAGGGTCAAGGCTCAGCTGTGCGCATCCCCGCACACAGAGTGGGAGAGAAAAGGACCATCCAACAAGGCGTCGCTCAACTCCACTTTGTGCTTGGCTAAAAAAAGGCTGCTGAGGAGTGGAAAGGCTTCAGCCTGACTCCAAAGGCCTTGAGGATTTCATTCATGAGCAGGGGCCCCCAGAGACCCAGCTACACCAGTTCACAGTGGCTGTTTCACTGCAATTTCCAATGCGACACCACCCGGAGCCTGCGGGAAACATTCCTCTCCCCCTGGCAGGTTCTGCACACACGAGGCTGCCAGGAGCAGAAGAAGGAGCGCTGGTGTCACCTGGATTTGAATCTAGGTAAATCCAGGCAGATCCCAAGGGCCAGCCCCAGCCTGGACAAGGAATGTGCTTCAGCAACAGGGACCAGGCTCTGGCCTTGCTCTTTTTCTGCTCTTTTTGACTGGGCTGGATGGTTTGCAACTGTTTTTTTGGTGCCAGCCCAGTGATGCTGTTGGTTTGAGTCACACAGACTTTGGCTCAGAAAGAGCCATCAATCCCCCTCTAACATCAAGCCCTGGTCTGGTTTCCCTATCTCAGGTGGCAAGAACCGAGAGCTGATAAGCGCTTCTTGCTCTGCATCCTTCATTGTGGCAGAGATCCCTGCCCCTTCCCTGGCTCCATCCCATCACCTCAGCCCTCCTCCCACACCAAAGAGCATTTTCAAATTTTGTTGAAGCACAAAAACTTTGCTGTTAATTAAAAGCAACACTTCCAACACCAAACTCCAGCACTGAGGTCTGGCCAGAGATCTCTATCCCCAAGGGAAGGGCAGACGGACAAATTTGGTCTGTCTTGGTACCTCACAGACTCTGCCAGCAGAGGTGGGTCTGTGGCTCCTCACAGCCCTGCCAGAGCACCAGGGTAACCCACCACGCTGCTGCCAGCAGAGCCAGGGGCTGGTACAGGAGGAGTTACTGCTCACTTCCAGTAAAGGGCCAATTTCCCACTACAGGCAGAAAGGCAGCCAAAGACTCTTAAAAGTCACTTAGCCCTGCCTGACATAAACCCACGAGCAGCTGAGCCTGGTCCTGCTGTTCCCAAGGGCTTCAGGCCAAGAGCTGGGTCAGAGCCCCTCCCCCCCGACTGCTATCAAAAGTTATGGGCTTGTAGAGTTTAAACCCTGAAGCCATCAGTGCAGGTGCTGGAAGCACTCCAGCAATGGCAGGTGTGATGAGGGGAGTTTGGATTCCTCAATTACCAACTGCTGGACCCAAACACTCCAAAGGGAGTGAGAGCAGCACTTTCTGGGCAGCTCTTGCTCCTGATATTTCCCCAGAAACCAAGGTATCCAGAGACTGATCAGGCACCCGGATTTATCACCTTGGAATTAAGGGATTTCTGGACTCCCCTTCACACTTGAGAAAGCAGAAATCCACTTGAGTGGGTCTGGCCATGTGCAGGAGCTGGATGGTCCCAATCCCGTTGTTGAGACACTTCCAAGCAGGGTTTGTTCACCTGCAAAGGGCACTGACAGAGGTTGGGGCAGGAGGAAACATCTGCACACCCGTGCCATGGCAGGGGAGGCTGTGGGGCAGCACAGAGCGTCCCAGCAATACCCAAGGGCTGGGCTGGAATAACAATGGGATACTGGAAAGCCTCATGACACAGCCTGAGACATCCCAGCAAACGTCACCCAGCCCCTTCCACCCCCAGGGAACACTCCAGCCCCACCACTGGGCTGAAGTGGGGAGAGGAAACCAGCCCCCAAGGCAGAGGGAGGACAATACTCCTCCTGGAAGTGATGCAATGATCCCATCCTCTACCAGCAGTGCCGGGCATTAGTCACCAACTTCCATAGCCTCCATTTGTATTAACTAATTGCATTATCTAAAGAGCACTAAGGTTAATCACCTGCCAGATTCCCCGCCCCAAGAACTTCCACCATCTCTGTAAATTTATCAAACCCAGGGTAATTGTTTAACACAAGGCCACGGATAACCACAACCAGCACAAACCATGCCTGGACTAATCACACCACTGGTTTATCTGCTGCAAGTAGGAGCAGCTGCCTCGGTGACCTCAGGGAAAAGGAAGGATCACCACCTCAACCAAGAGCTCATGGTCAGGATCAGCTCAGGCACTGGAGGTTTGAAACATGTAATTTTGTCATGTAATTTGTAATCAGAATCTGAAGTTTTCCTCATTAGAAACCTGAGGTTCTACAGTAACAGCACGTCTGTTTCAGTGGAAGTTGAATTTCTGCAGCAGATGGAAGTTGTCCTGACAGACAGGATCTTTATTTCAGACACTATTCTGCAACTGTTCTTTACATAAATCCTATTCCTGGAATTCAGCATCTCTGTGGTGTCCTCTGGACTGGCCCCAGCAGGTCCAGGCCTCTCCTGGGCCAAGGACCCAGAGCTGGAGGCAAAGCTGCAGGTGGGTCTCGGAGCAGAGGACGACCTGATGCTACTGTGGCACACAGTACTCGAGTCATTAACCCAAAACTGAGATTACCAAACAATTATCTTCCTAGAAAAGATCAGGAGAAAAAATCAGGGTACCCCAGCCCAGACATTCAATCTTTCTGCAAGCCCCTGGGAACAGCTCAGCTCCCTCAGTCAAAACAAAGTGTTAAAAATAATGAAAGAACAGGTGAAGTCTAAATACAGATGGAACAAGCATCCTAAAAATATTTTTTTTCCCATCAAGCCATCAATAGAAATGGTTTATTTTTCTCACAATCCAGACACTGAGGAAACAGTGTCTGCAGAGCAGCTCTGGATGACTGTGCTGCAGAGCACTCGAGTGAAGAGAGGGTTTTATTAAAAACTGAAAACCCTACCTATATACCCAAATACACACCCACAACCACAGCCACACTGCCAGCCAGGAGATATTTTGCACCTCAAAAGTCACAGATTAAATTATTATTCAGGAGTGACTGAATCAGCAGCTGCAGACAATCACTATGAAATCTTTTAGCTGCCAAACCCCAAAATCTTTCTAAATTTGGGGCAATAAACTGGCAGTGTGGACGGTTTAGCTCTGGCTGGACGGTGCTCCCATTGCCTCCTGCACCCTGCATCAACTTTGAAAATAAAATCACTCAAAGCCATCACACCTACACAAACACACAGATCGATCCTCACACAGCTCCTGCCCTCCAAACTCCACGCTCAGCGACCGAGTTCTGACTGACAGAGCAGTGCCCGGGAACGCAGCTTCCCCAGCAAAACAGAAATCACATCTTTGGGACACAAAAATCTCTTCCCGGTACCCAGCGTGGAGAGAGGTGTCACTCCCAAAAATCTGCAGCCACTGCAGAACTCCTGGGGAGCAGCTGCCCTGGTGACCGAATGCACGAGGAATTCCATGGAAGAGGAGGAAAAAACCCAGGAAAAAATGAAGTTTTACCTTGTAGAGAGATGGGAACTTTAGCCAGAACTGCATTTGGGACATTTTAGAGCAGCATTCGGGGAGCTGTCGGCACGGGAGGCAGCAGCAGGGGGAGGGTGCTCAGCGAAAAGTGGAGAATGGTCCATTCACGGCCGGGGCTCATCGGGGGGCTTTAAAAGCCAACATGCAGCAAGCCAGAGGAGGGAAAATGGAGACTCAGGGCCCAGCAGAGCCGTCCTGCACCCGGAGATTTGCATAGACTGTTTAGTCACGACGAGAGGGCTCTTACTTCCTCTAAGTCCAGGGCTGACTTTCAGGAAATGATGCCTGCTTGGTAAGTCAGTGAAATTACTGGCAGCGCGAGGAGAATTACTGTACGTGGTGTAATCCAACCACAGAGCACAGTAAACAGCGCCGGGCTCCGCAGAGCCAGAGGGCTCCCAGCTCCCTCCCATCCCCTCCCCGGCCACCCAACGCCTGACTTTGTCCCCCCCCCCGGCAGCCCCTGCTCTGGGTTGGGGGTCCTGCCCTCCTGCCCCCTCTCCACCCCAATTTCAGGGCTGGGATGACGTGGTCGAAGTGACAAAGCTCATGAGGAGCATTCTCACAGTTGGTGTCCCCCCAAGAGCCATGTGCTCTCTTTGTCTTCGGGGTCTGCCCCACCCCAAATCGTGCCTTTGGAAATCCAAAGGAGTGGCCCATTCTCTTCCCTTTCCTCCCCGGATCGCTGTTATTTCCCAGGGACCGTTCCTTGCCTTCTCTTTCCAAAGCTGCCCCTTTTAATTTTAACAGCTTTGGTAACAGAAATAAGCAAGATTTCTGGAGGGGAAGAGAAAAAGGCATAAAAGGGACATCCGAAAGGGATGTAAGCTTAAGGGAGGTCTCCTCCAACACCATTGGATAAGAAAGGAATCACCCAGAGAACCCCCCACCCTCCGGAAAATCCCTGGGAACTGTTGTGTTTGCTTTGGGTTGAAGAGGCTCCTGTTTGCTCTTCCCTGGCAGGGCTGGTGGCAGCCCCGGAGCCAGGCTCTGCCCGAGGGGTCAGTTCCAGTTTGCCCAGTAAACCCAGCAGCACACGGACCCAGCAGTGCAGGTGCTGGGAAAAGGGAGGGAGAGGATCCCTGACTGCTCCGAGTCTCTCCATCCCTGCTCCCAGTCCTTCCAGGCACCCACGGCTCGGCTTCCAGGGAGCTCAGCTCGTGGCTGTCCCGCGTTTGAGGCAGCGTTTGGTGCCTGCTGCTGTGGATGTCACTGCTAAAGGCAACTCCTCCTGGGGCCTTGTGCCGGGAACAGCTGGAAAATCCCATGTTTACGAGGCACTTCTTAAAAAAAACAGAGCTCTGCAGTGAAAGAAGGCACAAAGTCCCAGCAGGTCTGCGAGAGAGGCCAGCAGACAAAGCCCTCCAGGGAGAGTTGAGCGAGGGAATCCTGCTTTATGCCATCGGATGAGGAGGGAGGATGGGCCCCTCCAAGGAAAACACGCCAGGTATTGAGGCTGGAAAACCACCCACAGGGCAAAAATCTGCAGCAGGGCTCCTTTCCAAGGGCAGAACCCTCTGCAGCACCACGGCTCCACAGGGACTGAGAAGCATCAACAGAGAGGATCCACATTCCACCCTCAGCACACCTAGCCCAGGAGGTTTATTCAATAAGCAAATGGGAAAGAAAAATACCTTTTCCCTGGCACAACCGCAGCTGTGGCAGGGTCTGTGGTCAAGAACAGGGCTCCCAGGAGGGGCTGGAGCATCTGCTGGGCTCTCCCTGTTCCCAGGACCCATCTCACCTCACAGCACTTCCCTGAGAGCCAGAGCCAGCAGAACACCCTGCAGGGACTGCAGAGACAACAGAATTTGGTTTCTGCGGGCAGCTGATTTACTAAAATATGGATATAGATCTAATATCGATATCCAACTAGAACGGACAGAGACCCTCTAACTCATTTGGGTTAGAAAGGATATGTTTATTCCAGCGCTGGGAAGCTGTGAGGATTGCTCCAAAAGCACAGCTCCCAGATTACAAAGCAATCCAAAGTCTGTTTATCCACGAAAGTTCTAAATATTCAAAATACAAATACCATGGACACCTTCCATTCCCCGCTCCATATGGAAATTAGCTAAAAAGTCATTAAGCATGCATAGTTCTCTCTATGAAATGGGTCGGTGGTCTCATAATTATGGGGGGGATCCCTCATTGGATGAAGTAACTCTTCTTCCTCGCTATGACCTTTTTACCTTTTCAGTTTTTAACAATACATATGGCCTTGGAGAACTCCCAGTTCCTTCCCCAAACCAGGGTTTGAATGGGGTCATCAATAACTGTCTGGTTCTTCCTCTGCAGATTCTTGTTACAGCCCAGCTGAACAACATCAGATAACCAATAATCAGTTCCCAGACCCGAAGAGTTTATTCCGGCCTCAGTTTCTTCACTTAATCATCAATCTCACTGTTTAGATCCTGCCGTGTTTGCTTCCTATTCTAACTAATCTTTTAACTAAATTCTTAATGTTTAAATGTTTAAGAAAAACTCAATTTAAATACTTGAGACTTGTTTTAAATGTTGCAAAGAGTCAATGTCTCACAGCAGGGACACCCACTCTGGGTTGGAGAAAGGCTGAGGGTTCTCAAGGCTGCTTTTCTCTGAATTTCCCATATTTAAGGGCAGGCCGTGCTGGCCCGTGGGCCAGGTGCTTTAAGGACACGTGTGGAGTGAAAGAGGCCGAAATATTTTCTGAAATGTCTTAATTAGAGACTTGCTGGGTGACCTTGACTGAGCCACTAGGTCCTGCCAGAGCCAATCGAGGCTGCAATTCGTGCAACCTTTGGAAGAGCAGGTGGATTATTTCCTCTTCCTTTCCTCTCCGTGGGGCAAAATGCAGACACGAGAGACCCGGGCTGCCGAAGGAAGCGGGAACGCGGCGCAGACACCCGGGGCTGCTGCATTGATTCTGCAAGACCACAGCAGTGTAATCACCACGGGGAAGATAAAACCGCTGCGGAACCACCACCTGGAATGTTCCCAGCCTGTCCGAGGGGAGAGGCAATCCTGCTCCCCACAGCTCATCCAAGAACATGCGTGCTGACAGACAGGGGCAAGGAAAGCAGGATTATTCCAGCACTCACATCTGACTTGTCCCCTCCCAGATGTGCTGGGGAACCTTCTGCACCCCCTGACTCAGACCAGCTCTGCTTTGAATTACAGCATCTATTTTAAACCCTGTCCCCATGGTCTGCTATTGGATGCTATTACCAGCACTTTTAAGAGCACTGAGCATTTCAGGCCGGCTTTTCCCGCTTTTGTTGGCTTTGGGAAGGGAGGAGGCAGGGAATGGCGCCTGCCAAGAACCTCAGAAGGCACATCTCCATCCCCTCCTGCCCAGAGTGGACAGTGCTGCTCGGAGGCAGCAACACAGATGAAAACTCTCAAGACTGGAATAGGGGGGGATATCTGAGCCCTCTAGGCTCTTTTACCCCTTCCCCATGGCCACAGGCATCCTGGGGGGGCTCCTGCAATCCACTGACAACAAATTAATACCTCAATAGCTGAATTATACCTCCCCTCCTCCTGGGAACCAGCTCGGGGTGCCTAAATTGGAGCACCCCGAGCCTTTGGTCAGTGCACGGGTGAGTTGTTATAACCACAGCCTTCACTTTCCTTACCCCAGGCCTGCAGGAAGTGTCAGGTATCTCACCCCAGAGGGGTTATAAAGTGTTATTACGTCAGCCCAAACCCCAAACCTGCAGTGCAGAAACAAAGACACGAGCACGCAAAGCCACTTGTTCTCCCGAGGCCTCAGAGCCAGGTAACTGCCCACAAATGGATTTTAATGTCTGTGTTCCCTGTAGACATAACTCCAGGACAGCAACACAAGTTCCAGGACGTTTCTTATTCCAGGAAACTCTTCGTTTCAGCCACAACCAAGTGTTCCATATAATTTAATAACTGCTGCATTGATTTCTCCTAAATCACCAGAGCTCCGTGCACTGAAGCACTTCTAAAAATTAATACTTTCTTTAAGAGCAGGTTAATTTCTCCCCCTGCTTTAACAAGGAAGATTAACAGGAGATTGCAAGGGGCTGGTGGTGAGGAGAGGGCTGGTTTATGATTAACACGTGTGGTCAGGAGCCCCCATCCAGCACGGCAGATCAAACAAGGCTGGAACTGCATCTTTAAAGTGTTACTGGAGGTGACTCTGCCCGGGAGCAGCCAATTCCTCCTGGCCCACAGGATAAATCCATCTGGCCTCACCTCCTCCCTCCAGCCCAAGCACAACCCACGTTTTAAGAAGGGCAGCAGAGTTCCTCCCAAAGTGTTTACACCCAGAGCTGCTTCGCTGAGGGGAGAAGGAAGATCTGCAGAGACCTCTGCACACCCCCATGTCCCCAGCTCCACCTTCTCCTGGAGCTGCTCCCCTTTCCCTGGAGCTGCTCCCCCTCACAGATTTTTTTCTCAGTGGACCTCAGGGCACACAGAGTCAGCAGAGTTGGTTTCTGTGTGTTCAGCAAAGTCCTGTTCTGGAGCCACAAGTCACACAAAATTAGGCAAAGAGAACACAAACTGCCAGCAAAGGCCATCAGAGATAACAGAGAGCTCAGAGGAATTAGGCAGAGTCTGTATTTCAACTAATTCTAAACTGACCAGGGCAGTGAAGTTAAAGAAAAATCTGTGGTGGCCAAAAGCAGCAGGTTTTAGATGGCAGGAATGCTCTCCTAGGGCAGGATTCTCTGACTCTGTAAGGCTTTGGGGACAGATACAGCTCACAGGGATAGCACAGGCCAGAGGATAAGTTAAACCCCACTGAATTCAGTGCTTTATTGTGGCATTTAACAGCTCTCACCATCAGTGTCACAGGACAGCACTGCCATGGTCACAGTGCCTTTGCAGGACTACTGCCCACGAGTGCCAGATCCCAACTCAGCAGCAGCTGGGACTGCAGGAACAACCAGCAGGAAAGGAGGGAAGCAACAGAACCAAACCCTGCTTCTCTCAGGACTGTGATTTCTAAGGACACGTGGGCAGCCTGTAGACTTTTCCATAAGGAGATGGCACCATGTGGTTGGGATGAGACTCTGGCTGAAGACAACAGTTCCCAAGACCAGAAACGCTGTCAGACCCAACGTGGCCTCCCAGAACTATTTTCTGAACCTCCGTTCAAGCCGCTTGTTTATATAAAAAATGCCAACAGATCGGCAAGGATGAATCACCCAGGAGCAAGCCAGAACCCAAAAATATTGTGGAGGAAACAAGTTCAAGTTCACATCAGGCTGTTCTGGCCATGCAGCAAAGCACCTTCCCTGCCCAGTGAGGTGAATGGTTCAACTACAGAGAAGCTCCCAGAGCTGTTAGAAAATGTGGCAATTCCCACTCTCAGCGTCCCCAGGGCAGTACCCTGCAGGTCCAGCTGAGGATCCCCAAAACAAAACGTGGAAGCATGAGGGGAGGAAATGCCAATGCCAGAGGAAAAAAGCACCAGAACTCCCTCTCTCCAAACCCTATGGCACATGGACAGTCACTGCCAACAACAGAAAGGATTTGCCACACGGATGCCTCAGTCAATCATTTGCTCTTTAGACCTTTTAAATCCTTCTTCATTATTCCTCAAAATTCTGGATTCTGCTACCAGAGCAAAGCCAAGAGAACAGCCTGTATCCATGTGTGGAGGCAGCACAAGTCCTCACACAAGCCCCTGATCCATTCTGCCTGCCCTAAGGACCCCAGATTGGATCAGGAATCTCTTACCAGCACCTGCAGCAGACTCCTCATGTTCCCCCTTGGGCTCCACTGCTCCGTCTGGCACGGTCAGACCAGCCCTTGCCACTCCTACCATGGCAGCAGGAAAGTTTGGAAAAGACAGGTACTTTCCCGTACAGCCACCTGGAAAGATGGAACCACCCAGCTGCTCCCACCCCTCCAGGATGGCATGTCTCAGCTTCCCAAAACAAATGTTAATATTGAACAATTTGGCACCTGGGACAATGAGAAATCAGTAAAGTGGAAAACATTGCTGAAGAAAGGGCTGGAAAAGCTTCAGGATGCTCCTGGATGGTTCCAGACTGATGCCACTGTCTCCAGTTCAGGGCCTGCTGCTCCACCTGAGCCAGGCTCTAACTCTGGCTCCTGTGAGCAGATCTGCAGCTTTTCTCTGGATGAGCAATGCCCGGTGGCTCAGAGAGCCCTGGGCTTATTCATGACTTCCATGTCAGTGCTCAGTTCATCCTAATCCCAGAGAGCACCAGGAGAGACCATGCAGAGGGCTTGGAAGTCCAAAGGTGAGCATTCAGTAAGGCTGATGTGGCTCCACACTGCAGAATGAGCTGTTGGAGGATGACTGGAACCTGAAATTCCTCTTCCCAGAGATAGCCCCACCAGTGCTATTTCACCTCAAGAGGTGAAATAACAGAGCACTCCCTCAGTCCCAGAGAGCTCCAGACACACCCCAGCCCTCAGAGGTACCAACTCCAGCAGAGAACTCCAGCTTGGAAAACAGAGCTCTAACAAAGCCTCATTCAATGATTCTCAGTCTCAGCACACACAGGGTGACACATCAGTGACCTGTGGGATCTCCAGGGACCAGAGCACGGGCTCATAGACAAACAATGGAACAGGACAGAACACCCTAAAGCTGCTCTGCTCCTGGTGGGAATGCACAAGGCACTACCTGGTGGTGCAGTACCCCAGGGAAGGAACTGGTCTGGCTGTGTTGGGTTCCGAGGACGCTTTGCTGTGTCCATTCTGGGGGCAGAACACCTGCAGGCACCTCACAACAGGTGCAGCCTCACTGCAGAAAGAAGAGTCCAAATAAAAGCCCGTTTGCCTAAAATCACCTCACTCCCATCCATGGCTTCCTCTCCCAAAGGATGAGAGCAGCACAAGAATTATTTCTTGCTCTGGGAATCATCTGAGGTCATTCACACCTGGTTTGTTTCAGAGCCTCCTGCTCTTTTCTCACCCAGCCAACACAAAGCATCTCCTTTCACAAAGCATCTCCAAAACTCTGCTCCTCCAAGCTGGCTGAGATCAATTTCTGGGATGCAGCAGGGAAGGAAGCTGACTGACCACTGAGATACTAGAAAATACGTAAGTTAAGGAAATAATTAAGCCCTTTTCCCGTTAAACCCATCAGCCAAACTCCACCAGACCTGGAGGTGAGACCTATGGCAGGGACCCCTCTCCCCTGCCCATCACAGCCTGGTAAACGGTCTCACAAGTTGATGAGATCACCTTTCTGCCTCATTCCTCCCACAATTAATTCTGCAGGAGGCAGAGATCAATGTTCCCGTGATTCAATTATTTATCTGGTTTAATCCAGCCAGAAAACACTGACCAGCAGCTGCCCAGGTGGGTCCCTGACATGGGGAGCTGGATGGGGGAACCTCAAAAAGCACAAATCCCCAGCACCTGCTCATCCAAACCTGTAGAAATCACAGCCCCAAGGAGGGTCAAAACCTCTCTTCAGCCACGCCAAGAAACCAAAAACACAACGAGGGGGGAATTAACACATACACAGGCAGACACCAATGTCTGTATGAATTCCTAGAAAGGATACAGCCAGTCCCTTCTGTATCCCAAAGGTATTGCCAAAACCAGTGCAACACTCCCAAACCTCCATGGAAAGAGCTCCTTCCCACCCTGAGAGATCCTTGAGGTGAGGGAGCTCTGGATCCCCAGAGTGACTTGGGGTCACTGTTCATCCCTCCCACACTTCTGCAGAAACTGACCTGGCTCCACTCTCGGAATGCTGAGCACTGAGTTGATGTAAACCCCTAAATATTCACTGTTCAGGAATCCACCACTTGTAACCAGTGAGGAAGCACGTGCAGCACAAGAGCATTTTGGGAGGGAAATAACTGAAGTGTCTGAACTATGTTCAAGACCCCCAGCACCATCAGTGTTTATGCCAAACATCCTTTTAAAAGATAGAAGCAGTTTTACCACAGAGAAGCTCCTACCAAGCCACAGACACCTTTCAAATTCCTGGTGTCAGAGGATTGATCCCAACTGCACACAATTCCTGTCTGGGGCTGGACGAATTCATTTTCCCTTCACTGAAGGGAAACACTGAAAAATAAACCCCAGCACTCCAAAGCACCCTTTTCCCGCAAAAAGACATCAGGAACTCTGCACTTACCTGAGGAAAATCCCCATTTTTTGGTAAGAAGTCAGTGGGGTCCACAGCTGCATAGTTTGTATCCAAGAAATGTGGTCTGCTGATGGAATCCATATAAAAATCCTGAGGGGGGTTAAAATATTGCCTGTAAGGAAATAGGAGAAGCAGTTACTCCCTGACAGTCCCCAGCACTTCTCAGGTCACTTCAGCCTCTGGCAGCTGTGAAGCTGCAACTCTGGGATGTCACAGAGGACAGGAGAGGGATATTATTGAATATTACCCAGAAGAGAGATGGCAAAATAATACCTCTCCCAATTCTATCCCACTTCCCAAACTCAGCAGTGTAAGAAAGCTGAATTAAGATTGTAACTCCTGACAATTTGTGTAAATCAGGAAGGATTTAATAGATGACAATGGTCTGCAGTACCCAGCATTTCAGCCCTGATGACGAAGCAGAATGAAGCCCCAGGATGTCCCAGCGTGACGGGTGTGGTGGATCTGCCAGTCAGGACATGAGGTGCAAGGAAACATCACACCTGAATGCCAGTTTGGGCCACAAAACCCCCAAAACAGCCCCACAAACCAGCTCTGACAGGGAAACATCCCTGTTAGCCCACCTGGGCAGGGTGATCATTGCTCACAGACCCCAAAGGCAGGTCAGAACGGAAGGGTTGGGGACAGGGAAAACACAGACAGAACTGTCACACAGAGAGAGGAACTAGGGATGTGACTGGTGTGAGTTCAAAGGCAAGATCTCTGCTCAGCTAGGAAGGGAACAAAGCCAAGATCCTGCCTGCTCCTCCCGGGCAGAGCCATGCCAGCTTCCTCCTGCTCCTTGCGCCCAGCATCCGCTTCCTCCAGGCAGCCAGGGGCAAAAACTGCACAAGAGCAGCCAATTTCCTTCCTCCTGCCTCGGAGCAGCCGCTGGCCTCTGCTCCACGCCACCTCCTGGTTTGCTATTACAGGCACAAGCCCTTTCCTTCTCCTGCAGGAGCGAGGAATGTGCTTCTTAATCCTTCCCGTAAGGGGCCGTGCTCCCGCTTGGGCAATCGGCACCCTGGGCGCTGGAGCCACCACGGGACGTCCACCCCGGCTGGATGGTTTCCTCTTGTGCCAGAGTCACAGAACCCACGGCCAGAAAACTGGAACGGGGCACGCTAGGGGAGGGAGAAATGGAGTTTGAACAGAACTCCTGCCCAGGAGCTGGGAATGCCGAGCTGCCAAAGGATTATTAAGCAATTAAGGTGCCATGTGTGGCATCAGCGGCTCGTTAACGCACCCGGTGAGCATTTACATGTGGATTTATGTGCAAACACAGTTATCTCCTCTGATAAATACGTTTTTCCTGCTCGTTTCCCATCACTAAAGATAATATCCTCAAAAACGAACAGCTCCTTCCTCCTTTCCTTTTTTCCTTCTTCTCAGTGCTGCCATGGCTTTACCTGCTGCACAGACACCTGAGACCCTGTGTGAACACACCTGCACATCCCAGCTCCCACAGTCCAGCCCTGACTGTTGGCTCCTCCTAATCCATCCAAAGAAATTAAAATCTGGGCATAAATTCTGGGAATGAACGTATTTCCACACAGGAAAAGGCTGGTTTAAAAGGCTTTCAAGTGGAGGCCACTGTGGTCTTGCCGTCTCTCACACTTGGACAGAGCTTGGCCAGCGTCAAGGAACTAACCAAGGAATAGGAAAACTATTTTTACTGGAAAAGTGAACACCCCCTCCTGTTTCCCTGGCACTTTGTGGCCTGGCCAAGGGTCAGTCAAGGTAACGGGAAGGAGACCAAGAGAGCCCCAACCTCCCTGGCCTGCTGTGGAATGACCAGCTCTGGTTGGTATTTTGTTTCCATTAATCTTGGGTCTCTCAGTCTGTCCGTGTGAGATGCACTTGGTTCCTGCAGTTTGCAGGGAGAGCCCACAGCAGCTCTGGGCACCGCTCCGAGATCCTCCTTGGAATGCCCCCAAATCCCTTCAGTACCTTTGGAGCTGGGCTTTACCTTCCCTTGAGTCAGAACTCCAAGTTGTTTTCCCTCGTTTGCAGGGCTGGCACAGAGCCATGGACAAGTTCGCTTGAATTGAACTGGGACAAGAACGCTTTAACTGGAAGAATCAGGTCAGTGACCCTGTCACAGCCAAGGTGTGAACACAGCCCGCAGCAAACTGCCCTGTCCCCACCTGCTCAGCCTCTCCAGGGCTCAGCTCCTGGCAAACTGCTCCATGGAAGCTACTGTGGGGTCAGCAGCTTCCCTCAGAGGCCGAGGGGGTTCACTGGACAACCAAAAACCGTTCCAGCCAGGGAATTTACGCTGGTTTAATCACACCAGCTGCCCGGAGAGGAATGCTCCGTTGCAATTCCGCTGCATTCCAGCTGCTCATCCGTGACCCAATGCATCCAAAACCCTTCTGGGCCCACAGTGCCCCTTCTCTGAGACCTCCCATGTGTGTTTTGGCCAGGTTCCATCCTCTGTCCTCCACTCAGAGGCACAAACTGCACATCTCAGGCCAGTGGAAGATCAGGGAGAGCCGAGAGGCCACAGGCTGCCTCAGCACCAGCCCGGCACTTTCCTTCCCCATCAGACACCAACCCATGTTTTTCAGAGCTTGCTTTACTATTCCAGCAAGCAATGCTCCATGCAGAGGTGGAAAAGTGCACCAAAACAGCAAGACAAGGGGTTGTGTGTTTTGGAAAAAGGGGACAAAGCTTTGCTGTAGCTGTGTGACACCTCATCCTACAGCACAGCGGGGCTGTCCCAGACCCCCCGGCCAGGAATGTGCTGAGCCTCCAGCAGGAAGGGAAGCTGAGCTCTGCAGGGATAATTTCCTCAAAAAAGAACTGAGCTGGTGCTCTTCAGAGCCCTGAACCTCCCTGGTCCTTTCGGGGAGGTTTAACACACTGTTGACAATTTGTCAGGTTAAGAAAATCTGAACCAAAGAGGCCATGTTTGGGGTCTTCTAAAGAAATTCCCTAGCATGAGAGTGAAATCCTGAAAGGAAACAGGAAAAACCTGCTTCAGGATAAAGGTGTTGCTATGAGAATAAGCCCTGTCCAAACACAGCCACTTGCAAATGAGATTTCTCTGCAAGGATTCTGAAGAGAAGTGTGCACCACCTCTAATGCCAGCTGCATTTTTCCGTGTCACAGCATGGGCTACAATTACAACTGCCTTTTAAAAATCAATGTCTCCATTCCTTTCAGGATTCCTACCTGTAACCCCCTCACTCTAAATCCACCTCAAATGGAGTCAGTGCTGTTTTCAAATACAAAAAGCACAGACTTCCTCAATGTGAAATGCAGATATGGAAAATCTCACCTGAAAGGTGATTTTTACAGCTCCCGGGGTATGAAGAACAGGAAGCTAAAGGTGCGGCCTTGGCTAAATCATTCCCTAGCAAATCATTACTACAATGGGCCTCATTTCCAGAAGTAACTCCAGCAGAGGCAGCAAGTCCAGGTTTGTGTCAGACACAGGCATGTCCTTGCAGGATTGGGCTGTAACGTTCCCGGCAGCGCTGATATGAGCGGCACCGAACAGGAAGAGAGTGAGGGGTAAAACCAGAACAAATGGTCAAGGAAAAAAAAAAAAAAAACAACAAAAGCCCAACTCAATAGATAAACACAATCTAATCTTGTGGTTCAATGCAGCAAAACAGAAATTCTGTTATAGCTCTCCGGAGGATTCACAACGTGTAATTTACAGGAATCCTGCTCAAAAAGCACAGCCCCTTCCAATCAGCCAGGCTGGCTGAGAGCAAAGGGCCTGAATGGATCTGAGAAGTCTCCTGTGGGGAGGAGCTGGCACAGCCCAGCTCCCTCAGCACCTGTGGGGCAACTTCTGGTACCTCCTGGTGGGGAACTGCCCTGTCCATCCAGCCTGTGCTGCCGGGCAGCTCCTGCTGTGCCCAGGGGACACGGAGGCACTCCTGGAACTCACACCCTCACAGGGAGGGATCCCACCGTGAAGATGCCCAAATCCCTTCAGGAGGGAGGTTACACTAAATCCCCAGTTTAATTCCAGGCACCCGGAACGCAGTTGCAAGCTCAGGATGTCAAGTTTTGCTTCTTTCAATTCTCCTTCCTCCCACCTCTGACCTAGATAAAGAACACATCCTGTGTATCCTTGCCACTCTCTGGATTCACGGAGACAGAGGCAGCCATGGATCAGCCTCCAAACCCCCAGCCCCACCAGAGTCCCCATCCAAGTCACTCAGTGATGGCACAGGGCCACTTTATGTTGTCCAAACGTTTGTCATATCCCACCTTGTGATCCAGGATGGAGGTTCATTGTAAAGAGGGAAAATGGAAAACAACATTTTTCAATACAGACGTGACATGGCTGTTAGTGTCAGTCACTTCCAGTAACATGGCAAAGGATTTTAACTTCACCAGAAACCTGACACCTGGTTCAGGTAACACCTTCCTGCACATCTGTGCAAAGCTAGAGACCGCCCAGTGTGTTTGCTCAGCAGGATCTGCTAAAAATTCCATTAGTGTTACAAATCCAGGCTAAACCAAGGCTGTTCCTCCCTTACTGCAATCTCCAGGTTTACCAGAAAACAAAGGTTTTCTCTCCTTTTTCAAAACAAAAAGCTGTTTGCTGCTGTTTCCAAGCTGCAGCAGCATCTGAAACGCCACAAGATCAGTGAGTGATGCAATTATTTCCCCATCAGATCGTGAAATAAAGTAAACATGGAAAGCAGTACAGAAACAGTTGAATCACGGGGTGTGCAAGAGCAGAGGGGATTAGACAAAGGAGAACAGCACTCACTGGTTTTCACTTGGGAAAGACGAGGTTGGGAAAGAGACTGGGTAGCAGCTGCTCCATGAGTTGGCGGCCAGCATGGAATTCTGCAAGGAGAAGGCACAACAGTTAGAGCAGCAGAGGCCTGGAACCGTGACCTGGGGCTGTAGATCCAAGGGCAGGACCGTGGCTTCCCTCCCTCAGTGCCTCCCAGAGGCACAGGTGGCTCCTGGTCTCTCCAGCAGGACTCCCAGTTTCAGCTTTGGAACCTACTCCCCCATCAGTGACCACACACGGTCACAAGGGTCAGCTCCCTTCCCCAGCCCTTTCACTGGATGCTCTGAAAAGGGACAAGAGGAAATGGCATCAAGCTGTGCCAAGAGATGTTTGGGTTGGACATCAGGAGGAATTTCTTTGTGGAGAGGGTGGTCAGGCACTGGCAGGGGCTGCCCTGGGAGGTGGTGGAGTCCCCATCCCTGGAGGTGTCCAAGGAAGGACTGGATGTGCCACTCAAGGTTCTGGGCTGGCGACAAGGTGGGGATGAGTCACAGGTTGGACTTGATGACCTTGGAGGTCTTTTCTAACCTCAGTGATTCCATGATTCTATGATTCAGTCTCTGTGGGATGTCAGCACTAACCAAATAACCTGGAATCGACTGGCAGAGGTCACACCCAAAAATGTCCTTCTGTGCCTTTTGTCTTCACACTTCCCTGAACAGCCTCCAATTAACGGGAAGCTCTTAGCTCAGCTCATACCAATAAAACCAGGGAGAGAACACAGCATCTCCTTACTCAGCTCCACAGCAGCCTTTAATCTGCTCTTTGTGTGCCCAAAGCAATGAAACCTTGTACTTGAAGCAGCAGGCACTTGGGCCTCGCTTGAACCTCTGTGTCCCTGCATGTGACACATTCCAGAATTTGAAACGGAAAGAGAAAACTCCAGAACACGTCAGCTATTTTGGGACAGGGTTTGCTTTTTGCCCTGTTGGACAAATGCATCAGGGAGCTGGTCTGGTTTTAGCAGCTATATCAGGACAAATACAACTTATTTATCTCTGCTGCTCTGGAAACAGGGACAGCTGGACCCGGGCACAGATTCACACGTCTGGGAGAGATGTGCTGGGGTAGGAAAAAGGTCTGCAATCATCCTGGGCCCACTCTTCAGTCCTTCCCCAAGGAGCTGGCACCCAGCAGCTTTCAGAGAGGCCTTGTTTTAATCACAGCCCTGCTTCTCCCTCCCCACATCAACCTCAACCCCTCCAACTGATCCTGCTCAGCTGCCTGGGAAGTCTAGAAATCACTGCTGTAAATATGGACCAGAACTCCCAGGACCTACCAGGCCAGACTGCTCAGCCCAGACCCCTCCTGGGCACAGCCTCCTCCTCCCCAGAATCTGCAGGGCCTCACCTCCACGTCCGGCATGGCGAGCTGGGAGCGGAGGCCGGGGATGCCGCAGACGGCATCGCCCGGCTGCTGGTGCTGCTGGAAGCTGTTCCCCCCATCCATGGCGGGGTGAGCTGAGAGCATCAGCCCGTGTCCTGCCGCATGGAGTCCTCGGGATGGTGGGACAGGCTCTGGAGTGAGTGGTGGGAGCGTCTTTATCTGTGCTCTTCACCCTGCACCATGTCCTGGGCTGGGAAAGAAAGGCAGGTTTAGGTTTTGTGAAAAGGGAGGTGGGGGGGGGGGGGGGGGAAACCACTTGTAAGCTTAAACATAGCTGAGAGATGAGCAAACAGCCAGCAGCCTGTGAAATGCTGCTGCCTCTTCAGAAAAGAGAGGGTTTTATGGGAAACAGAGCTCTCCATTAGCACCACACCTGGAATTCACCCAGGTTGGAGCTGGAACACACCTCCCCTGCCTTTCACAGCGCAGGAGCCCCACAGGTCCCTGAGATCACCTGGGTCACTGCACACACACAGCTGGGCTCAGTCTGAGGAATTTTCTTATCTAATGTATGAGAAGACTCTGCACTCATGTGCAAACCCATGGTAATCAATTCCCCCAAATCGCCTCTTTTCCTGAAAATATGCTCTGGAGGTGGGACACCGCTGAGCCAGCAGTGAACCCTCATCTCCCACCCCGTGGCACACCGAGGTCTCCCCAGGTCCAAGGCAGATGTTTCTGTACACCAAGACCTTTCCCACATCAGTCAAACCAGACAGTACCCTCTTACTCGTTTGAAATTAATAGTATTAATGCTAGCAATTCCTGAATTTATCAGATTCTGTCACTTTCCCTTTTGCCAGCCTAAGTGGATCCAACACAGGAACATTGCTCTGGCAGGATTAACCCCACAGTAACACGCTGCCTCCAGCGCAGCTTCTCAGCCAGAACCTCCAAACTGATTAATTTTCTTCTAAATTCTCCATAATCCCAAAGGAAACCAATTTCCTTACCTAAACAGGATTTAATGGATTAAAATAAAAAAGAGGTGGTGAAAGCATCAAGCAACCTACACAACCAGAGGAGCAGAGAAAAACATCCATGATGTCTTCCACTGAATTTTTCTTTGCCCCTTTCTGCCTTCCCAGACCCTCCCCAGAAGCTGAGTAAATCAAAGTGGCCAAAACCTCTGGATGGAGCAATCCAGCCACACACAACACCTACAGAGCACAGACCAAAGCTGTAATTTAAAAGAGCCACCTTTGATCGTTCAGGAGACACTGTGTGCTACAAGGAATATTTTTGAAAAGCCATTTCTGACTCCGAGGCCTTTTAAAAATAAGTGACCTTGCGGTGGACAAAATGACTGTGGCATTTGCAGTGGAAAGTGAAATTAAGTGACTCTTTCTGCCTTCCCGTGGTGCCACAGATGTGCCAGAAGTGCCCTCTGGGCAGGGCTCATGTGGGGGCTGCAGGGACCAGCCAGGAACTCCTGAGCCCAGATACCGATCCTGTGGTGGAGTCAAAGGAGAAGCTTTCGTGTTCTGAGGAACTTCTGGGTGAAGAGCAGAGCTCAGCATTCACATCCCACCTATGGAATGCTGTGTAGA
Source organism: Rhipidura dahli (assembly GCA_013399225.1). Lineage (NCBI taxonomy): Eukaryota > Metazoa > Chordata > Aves > Passeriformes > Rhipiduridae > Rhipidura > Rhipidura dahli. The sequence goes on from VXAC01003918.1 coordinate 348,682, forward strand.
GCTCCCAAAGGGACTGTTTGGGTTTGGTTTGTTGGGTTTTTTTTTTTTTTTCTGTAGGGAGAAGGTCTCCCTTTTCTATTTTGAGAAGATTCCCTTCAACTCCTGCTCAGCTGTACCCAGGCAGGGCTGAGGTTTGCTGATCTCAGGGTCAGTGCCACCGACTGCTCTGGTGTCTGTAAAACCCTGTGACTCTTCCTTACACCAGACTTCAGGGGTTTTGCTGCTTTTCTTTTTTTTTCTTTCCCCTATTTGCAACAGCTTTTGAGAGGAAATCAGCAGCAGTGATTCCCGTAAGAGCTGTAGCAAATATACAGCTTTACTTACACATCCAAAGGAACTTAGGAAGGGTAAAATCAATATCAGAATCCCTCTGTGCCTGCTCTACATTAGCTCGTGTCTCATGCCACCAGATCTCACCCTGCAGAGCAGAGCCTGCCTCTAAAGCAGCACCAGTTCCCTAAGGAAACTCCTGCACAACAGATCACAGCCCACTGGCGAAACGAAGGAAAACTGCTTTGCAAGAAAGCTGGAACGCTCTGGGCCTTGGTTTGTGGGGGGTTGTAGTGCAACTGCAAAATACATCCAAGCACTGAGAACAGGGGGGAAAAAGAGGCACCAAGAGCTCACTGTACAGCCAGCACCATTCCAGCCATGCCTCAGTCCTGGAGGATGCTGAGGGAACTCCTTATCACAGGAGAAGGCCACCAGCACTTGCTGGACACCCCAAAATCCAACCTGCACCTGCCAAAGCTTTGTGCTGCAAAAGGAGCTCCTGGCGATGAGCGTGGAGGCTGGCCCAGCTCTCACTCCCAGCTCACGCCCCAGTGCCAGGGGCTGCTGTCCAGCTTACACACCCAAATTCCAAGAAAAAACTAAACAAAAAACTCACTAAATCCACAGTCAGAGACTTGCGTGAGCCCGAGGACAGCAGGATAACACCCAGCACGAGAACAGAGAAGTGGGGACAGCCCTCGGTTTGTGCCATCCTCCAGGCAGCCACATCACGGAAAACCATAAAAATCAGCAAGTTCCAAAGTGCTTCCACTTCCACATCCCATCCTGCTGCCGTGACAGTAAACACTGATAACACAGAGGCCCACACGCCAGGGAACCACTACAGCAAACTTGTTTTGAAGTGTTTTTCCACCACTTCTCTTACCAAACACACTCCGACCCAGCAGCAGCTTCCGCTGTTACGGCAAATCCCCAAAGATGAGGCTCCCGGTCCCAGCACTCGTGTTGGGAGAGGGCTGAGAGAGGAAAGCCCAGCCCACAGCAGCAGCAACAACACACAGAGACCGTTCCCAGCTTCGACCACTTCAGTCAGGTTTCCTTGGAGCAGCACTGTGGAAGAGCAGCGATCCTCCAGATCCAGAGGGAGGGCACGACCCTAAAAATCCCACCGGACCTGACGTGTTCCTTCCTGGCCAGGCAGCCCAGGTTTGAAAGTGAAAGCAGCTCCCTGCACAGGATGACGAAGCCCCTGAGTGATTTCATCCTATCACTGAGCTCCGAAAGAGTTTCAATATTCCAAACACTTTGCTTAAAGGTTTGCTGTCAGCGCAGGCACTAAGGGGCAGCTCCAGCCTGGAATTCCTCTGGAATTCATCACGTCTGGAGGTTACAGAGAACAAATTTCAGCTTTTAACAGCTTGAGCTTTTCAAGCATTTCTCAGACCAGTGCTCCAGCAGGAAAAATTCCAATTGGGAACACACAAAGAACTGCCGTGCAGTAACCAGGATGGACAGAGCTGGGGATGAGAGCTTGGATCACCGATAACTGCGATCAGGAGAGGTGAAAACAACCCAGTAAATGCAACCAGCACTTCCTCCTGTTGTGTTCCAGCCTTTGCTGGTGTATTTTAAACTGCCTCCATTAAAGGAAGACAGCCAGGAACCCACAGACATGCCTGGAGCAGCCGGAGCTAAACCTGCTGATCATGAATTACCACGCGCTGGGAACAACAAAAACACCTTGGGAATGTGATCCTGGTCCTTCCTCCTGCTCAGGGATCAGCTCCCCTCATCCTCCCCACCCCCACGGAGAAGAGGGGGAGCCCCAAAGTGTCCCCACCCTGATCCATCCACTGATGAGCCCCCAGCAGGGGCACCCAGCAGAGCTGCAGCTGGAGGGAATTCTGTGGGATGCAGTCAGGATGCAACAGCCCCAAAGAAATGGGAACTCAACACTACGGAACTCTGAACAGCCAGTTTTACATCTCAAGCACCCAGGCACCTTCAAGTTCCTCTTTCACACTTCTTGACGTATTTCTGGGAAGTTTAGACCAAACAAGCAGATGGGAATAGGACTCAGTCCCATCACCAGAGCAAAGAACACCGGAGCAGAAAACACATATTATGGGTGATGAAAACAGAATCGCTTCGGGGCATTCTAAGCCAGCACTTTGAGCCATTCTGATCTCCTGAATGCTTTGAGCATGGAAAAGGCTCCTGGGACACAGGCACTGCAGCTCTGGAGCTGGGCACGGCACTGCCAGGCTCCAGGGCAAAGCCTGGCATCACCTGGGCACCAAAAGTGAAAGCAGAGCTGCAGTGTGGAACAATCCATGAGACCAATTAACTGTGGGAATTAGTCTGTAAGGAAAGGGAAGGAAAATCTGGATCACTCCAGAGGTTCTTGCAAGGGCTGTGGTGGTGCAGGCAAAAGAACAAACCTGCCCTCCAAGGACAGCAGAGTTTCTAGAGGGAAAAGAGCTTGAGCCTTCAAACAGTGCTCGCTGCTCCTCGTCTGACACATAGACCATACAGGGGAAAACCAATCAAATACAGCATTTTGGAGGGAAAAGTCTCCTTTAAAAGAAAATATTAACTGTCCCCCACAGGTAGATTCCACCTCTCCTTGCTTTTCCACCTGGGAGAACACACAGGACTATTTCTGGACAGGGCAAAAATGCTTCCCCAAAAACCACCCACACTCTGACAAGGAACTCAGCATGTTCCTGTGTAAAGTCACCCAGGATCACCCTCACACATCCAGCACGGACATTCTCAAACCACAAACACATCCCTGCAAGGCAGAGCTAGGGCTGAGGCAGTGCCTTCTGAGACCGGGTGCATGGAATGCTCCCAAAAACAGGGACTTGGACGCTCCCCAGCACGGTGGCAGAACCTGAGCAAGGCACTGGGAGCACTGGGGCTGCTCCCCTTCCACAAAGAACTTGGCTAAGCAAGGTTAGGAGCCAGGAAAATGCAGGTCCCAAATTCTTTATCCTTTTTTCCCCCAGTTTCTCTCCCAGGAGACACTTGGGAGAAACCCTTTGGATCTCAGTAGGTCCCGACGTTCTGTTTCACACGCAGCCACTTGTGGTGGAAAAACCACTCCAGGACATCAAAGCCAACTTCCCTCTGGATCAGGGCAGCCTTAAGGCAGGCTCAGCGTGCACCTGCTCCGTGAGAGGCGTGTGTTCACCTTGATCACACCCACACTTGTGCAGACCTCCATCGTGCAACCAAAAAAGACTTCAGAGTTTTAAGTTTTAAACAGAAAAATGTCTCAGGAGAGTATAAACGTCCCAATTAGGCCCGGAAGGCTTTCCTGAAGGATCCAGACTCTCATGGTGACAGGTCACAGAGTGGTTTTCTCCTGTGCAGAGGCCTCCCAGCAACGTTTGAATGAGACAGGTACAGGTTTAGGGTGTAAACATCCAACAAACAGACCCCCATCAAGGAAAGAGCCAGTGGCAGAGATAGAAGAGCTTAGGCTTCCAAAGGCTCCAGGTGGCAGCTTATGGAGCTCTGCAAAACCTGGCAGTGCTTCGGGGGACACAGCAGCACCCCCAACCCCACAGCAACAGTATCAGCACATCATTTTCCACTTAAACACTCCCACCACCAGCTGCTCTTGGTTCAGCCATTCCTGCTTAGCTCAGGACAAGCTCAATGCTCCGGTGACACGAGGATGATGTGCAGCAGGAAGAGCCCCAAAGAAGCACAGCCAACACCCTCCTGCCCCCCGGACTCACCGAAGGGCCAGTGCACGGACCAGAGAACCCTCTGGGGGTTTGGATCCCAGCTTTGGGATGCCAGCGTTGAACCTGCAGGACCTGCCCTGCCCAGCCCATCTCATTTTCACGGTAAATCGAGCCTGCTAAGGGGGAGCCACAGTTCTGACACTGGAATTTAGGGTTACTCTGAGGAGTTTTAGACCTGGCACTAGTATTTAATAAGGTGAAGCCTCCGGTACCAGCCCAGTTAATGGTCTGACAGCACTGGTTCCCTGTTGCAGAGGCTCTGAATTGGGCCAGTACGGGCTGCACCACAGCAGGAACTCGGTGCATGATGGATTCATGTCTCCACACTGACAGAGAGGAAGTTTGGATCAGATATTAGGAAATCCTTCCCTGTGAGGGTGGTGGTGGTGAGGCTCTGGCACAGGGAGCCCTGGGAAGCTGCATCTGCCCCATCCCTGGAAGTGCTCAAGGCCAGGCTGGACAGGGCTTGGAGCAACCTGGGACAGTGGAAAGTGTCCGTGCCCATGGCAGGGGGTGGAACTGAATGAGCTTTGAGGTCCTTCCAACCCAAACCATTCCGTGATTCTGTGATCGCTGTGCAGTTTTTACAGCGCTTCGTGGAAAAGCAGCTGAAGAGGGAGCCAGAAACACGAGGGTTCTCTGGCTGTGGCCACTCGCTGGACAATTCCCCGTCCGGACCCAGCTCGGACACGGCTGGAGTAGTCCGGATTTTGCTGGGATGGGGGTCACAGAGGCTCCGCAGCATCTCCGGCTCTCTCCGATGCAGACACGCGCTGCCGGTGCCGGCACAGCCCCGAGCGGTCCCCGCCGAGCGCCCCCGGCCCCGCTCCACTCGCGGGACGGACACGCGTGGGGGACACGGGCGGCCAAAGCGTGGGGGCATCGGGGTCGGCGCTGCCGCCTCCACAGGCTGCTCCGGGCCCGGCCCGCGCCCCGCAGCCGCCGGACTCCCCGCGGCACCGACCGACCGCTCCCGGGACAGGCCCGGCCGGGGGCCGCGTCCCCACCAAACCCCCCAGCCCGGCCCGAGCGGGCCCGCGGCCCCCGNACCGGGAGCGAGCGAGGGACGACCGGGAGCGAGCGAGAGACAGCCGGGAGCGAGCGAGAGACAACCGGGAGCGAGCGAGGGACGACCGGGAGCGAGCGAGAGACAACCGGGAGCGAGCGAGAGACAGCCGGGAGCGGGCGGCGGGAGCAGCGGGGGAGCGGGAGAACCGGGCCCAGGGGAACCGGGCCAGGCCGCGGAGTGGGCAGCAGGAGAGGCAGGGCTCGGAACCCGCTCTCGGTGGGAGCGGCCAGAGCGGCCCCGGGCGGTGAAGGGGCAGCGAGGCCCGCGGCGCCGGGAAGTGGCTCCGGAGACCGGCAGAGGCCCGGGGCCCAAGGAACCCCCGGTGTAGAGGGAGCCTCTGGACCCCGGGGCCGTGGTTCCCTCGCTCGGCCCCGGAGCGGCGGGTCCTGGCCCACACCGGGCCCGGGGGCTGCCGTGGGTGCCGGCACGGCCGCTTCCCGCAGCCTTTGCAGCAGCGCGGCTCCGGAGCACTCGCCTTGTGTCCCACACGGTTCCATCCATCCCGGGATGGGAGGGGATGGATCTCGGACGGGAAATCAAAGCTCTGAGCAGCCTTGGCTGCACACAGCTGCAGGCCGAGCGGAGTTTGTCCACTCCTTTTCTTCGCACAAGGAAAGGAAATCCCTCACTTTGCCTCCCTGCAGAACCAGGACAGCAGCTTAACCCACAGACGACACAGGAGAGCTGGAAACACTCAAACCCTGAGCAGCTTCCAAGGATTCTGCCCACTGCCATGCCACGAGTTCTGCTGTAGGAATTAAATTAATCACAGGGCTGGAGTATGACCACCCCAGGCTCCTCACTCGTTTTTCCCACACCAGGCCTTTTAATATTTTTAATTTCCCCTTGCTTGCATTGGGTTCATGCCATCTTTGCAGTCCCAGGATAGGAACAAAATCCTGAGGGGTCACACAAAGGCCTCCCGGACGGGTCTGTTTTTACACCAGCACAGCAGCAGCGGGAGGGAACCGATTTATTCCTGAGAATGGAAGTGCTGGCAGATGGGAACCACGTTACCACTGGGTCCTTGGGAATACTGGGTTCGTGCCAGAGGCAAAGGGAGAACCGGGGAGGTCTGAGACAGCTGTGTGGGGCTCAGTCCCTTTCTCTCCCTCCTAATCCTGCTGCTTCCGGACTTCATTCATTTGCACACAGTAATTAATCAAGGCAATCCTGTCACACTTTCCAACACATCCTTCTTACAGGGATCTTTCTTTTAAATCCTCCCCCAAGGCTCTTTATTTGGTGTTACACAAATACAAATAAATAAATAAAGTGGGACAACACACAGGGATCCATCCAGCGCTGAGCCAGCCTCCTCCCAGAACCACCAAACCTGGATTTCCCTTACCAGGATCTCCTCCTCCTCCCATCCCAGCTCGGATCCCAACTCACACAGGAAACCCCAAGACAGGGATGAAGCAGAAGTGATGCTGGGCTGGGCTGGGAGCACTGGAGCTGTCCTGTGCCTGCACTGGTAGGAGGTGTGGGGACATAGATGAGTTGTGTCCTGGTCTGTTTGTCCCTTTACAGGAGCAATGTCCCTGGCAAACAGCCTGGCTTCTCCAGGAATAGCCCTTCCCGGGCAGCTGGGCCCTGCAAGACACTCAGCCTCAGGAAATGGGGACAAAGATGGGAGTTTTGGGGCCCTGGTCTCGTGGGCTCTGCTGCTCTCTGCAGCTCCACATCAGGGTGCTCCTGGCTGCTGTCGCCTGCTGCCAGTTCCTGTTTATTTTTGCTCAGAGCATGGAAATCCCCTGACTTTCCGTGGGGTGAGAGGTGTGGAGCCCGGCCGCCAGCTGGCCCTGTGTCCCCAGAGCTGCGGGAAGAGGCAGCCAGGGGACAGACCCTGCCCCGTGCAGCCCCCTGGGCTGGGACTGGGGCCATGTTGGAGTGTCAGGGTCCCACAAAACCGTCCCATGTCTGGATAGACCCTTCTGTGCCCCCTCAGCCAGGTTGTGGGGCTGTGGAGGGTGAGAGGACAGTGGGGGCTGTGCTCCTGCAGTGCCCCATGTGCCATGACCTCAGCAGGTCTCAGCCAGTTCCCCCGGCTTGTGATCTCCCCACTGGAGGGGATGATGCTGGTGCAAATATTTGGGAAAGCCCAAGAGCCTCTGGCTTTGGCTGATGCACCCACAGCCCCAGTGGGGGACAGGGCTGGGGTGCTCGGGGGTTCCTGGGGACACCCCATGTGAGTCCTTGGCTTGCCCCACTCCACTGGCCCATTCCTGGAGGGTTGAGCAGGATTTTCGGGAGGGATTGTTCTCCTGCCACTCTGGTGGGAGAGGGAGCAGGACAGGCAGCGGGATGGGCAGGCAGCAGAGTGTGGAGCGCCAGGAGCTCCTCCAGCCGATCCTGCCCTCCCACTGCTGGGAACAGCTCGGGAAGGGGATGCACAGCACTTACCAGAATTTGGGGGATGTGTTCCAGCACTTTGGACTTGGTGCCAAGACTGGAGTAAATCACCCGGGGCCGGGCACTGTTGTGACAGAAGCCATTGAGGGAGGAGGGAAAGGTGATGCTAGGCGGGAGTGGAGGGCTTGGCAGGGCAGCCCCCTCTTCGGAGCCCTCGAAACCTCCTCCCGACCCTTCAGAGGCTCAAATTCCTTAAACAAACCAGCCCTGGAGCGTTGCTGTGCTCTGATGCTTTGGGGACCCAGGGGATCTGACCCTGTTCAGGCACCCCAGAAACGGGCTCAGGGCTCTCCCACCTGCGCTTTGGTATCCGTGCAGTGCCAGCAGCTCTCATGGAAAGGCAGAACTGTGGATTTGTCCTGCCCTGCCTCAAAATGACTGCTCAGCTCTTGGAGCTGGTGTTCCACGTTGCAATCCCAGCCGAGTCTGGCTCCATCCCTTTGCCAAAGGGTTTGACCCTCCGGCACAGCGGGGCTGGAGGCGGCTGCAGGGGCATCGTGGTTCCCCTGAGCTGGCACCGCACTAACCCGATGTGCCGGTACCGGCTCCCCGGTGTGTTCCCGGCGGGAGCAGGCACGGCACAAGTTGGAGCTGTCGTACCGCAGACCCCCGGGCTGGGCAGGGGGCTCCGGTGTCCGGTGAAACCGGGAGCAGAGCCTTGTAACGCCCTTGCGGGGGGAGCAGCGTTGTGCAGCCCAACCCCTACGAGCCAGCGGAGAATCCCCGCAGGCCGCGGCCGTGAGGGGCAGGCGGCAACGAGAGGAGCCCGTTCCCTCGGGCCGTGCCGGGGTCTGGCCGGGGTGCTGGAGCGGGGTGCCGTTATTTTGGGGATGCCGCTGTTATTTTGGGGATGCCCTCAGAGCTGCCTGGCTGGACTTACACAGCCACTCTGGACAGGAGGGGATGAGGCGCAGCCGGAGCCAAGGGGAACCGCGCGGGCTGGAGGACACCGCGGGGGAACAGGGCGGGTTCACCCCAACCCCGAAGCTGCTGCAGCGCGGCCCAAGCCCGGCGGGCGAACCGCGAGGTCGGCGGGGCAGGACCGGTCGCCGGCGGGGCAGGGCCGGCTCCGGGCCGGGCCCCGTCTCCATGACACCCGCGTGTCCTTTGCCCTTCGCCCTTCACCTCCCACCGCCCCTCCTCCGAGCGGTGACAGACGGCTCTCCCAGCCTATCGCAGCGCGTCACCGCAGCCAGTCCCGCCCTCACTGGCGACGGACGTCTTCCACGACCTATCAACATCTGCATTTCATCTCAAACCCCGCCTCTAAAGGTGACTGACAGCTCACCCAACTTACCATATTGCACCGCTACCGGCCGGAGTGGGTGGGCGGTTTGCTAGTAACGAACCAACCGGAACCCGATGTGGT
>VXAC01003918.1:357545-391310 GCA_013399225.1 Rhipidura dahli
TTCACCGTTCGGGCCGGCGGGAGCGGCCGGAGCTGCCTGCGGGGAAGGACCCGGCCCGGGCCGGGAAGGGCCCGGAGGTCACCGAACCCCCCCGCTGGGAGTCCGTCCCGTTCCGGCTCCAGCGCTGATTTTGTCGCACTAAAAGTGTCCTGTCCCCTGTCGCCCCTCCCTGCCCTCCCGCCCTGTTCTCCCTGTCCCGGTGACACCTGTGGGAGGTGCGGGAGGGACCGCCCGGGCCAGGTGGGCATCCCTGACCCCTCTCCGTGAGGGGCCGGGCAGCGGGCAGAAGATCCCCCCGACCCCGCGGGAGGACCCGGGTGTGGGGGCACCGGGCAGAGAGTCCCCCTGACCCCCTCCCGGGGTCGGCGAGGCCGGGGGGGNNCCCGGGGTCGGCGAGGCCGGGGTGGGTTGTGTTGTCCTGCACCGCTGACACCCGGAGCAGAGGTGGTGACACATCATGTGCCAGGCGGAATCCCGGTGGATGAAGGATGCCCCCGGGAGCTCTCGGTAGGCACCGAAGGCCTCAAACTTTTGTAGGCGAAAGCGAAGACGCGAGAATTGTTTCGGAAAACTCCTTCAAGGAAACTTGGTTCCAGCTCCCCAACGGCTGAACGCCTCCCCTCCGCCCCGTGCTCCCGGGAGGGCGGCGGGAGCACACCTTCCCACCCCGGCTGGGAACCATGAGCTCCTAGGGATGGAAAGTCACGAGAGGGACTGGGAGCTGCTATGGTTCCACGGGGTGGCCTGACGGCCAGGAGATGACCTAACACTGCAGGATCAAACTGGGCCCAGTCAAGGCCAGTTGACTGGGAAGAGCCCCCGGCAGCTGGACCGGGTCGGAAGCAAAGCGAGTCCCAAACTGAGTGTGTCCTGTCACAGATTTATGTTCTTTTTCAAAGACATTCTGGAGCCAGGCCGGGATCTTTTGGCATCCGACTGACCTGGAAGCAGCTCTTAGGTTTGGTTTTCTTTTTTTTTTTCCCCCTTCTCTTTTTGGTTGGTGGTTTTATTTTTATTATTCATGTTTGTACAATCTTCTGGATATTTTTTTTCCGAGAAGGAGTAAAAGGGAGTGTTGGAAACTAACAAACAGGATTAAAGCCCTGAGCGCTTAAGGAAAAAACAGGTTAAGGAACTTAATCCAGGATGGATCTGCAGGAGCCCCAGCAGCTGGGAATGTTTGCGGAGAGCGAGCTGATGTCAGTGGGGATGGACACGTTCATCCACCGCATCGACTCCACCGAGGTCATTTACCAGCCCCGGCGCAAACGGGCCAAGCTCATCGGCAAGTACCTCATGGGAGACCTGCTGGGAGAGGGCTCCTACGGCAAAGTCAAGGAGATGCTGGACTCAGAGACCCTGTGCAGGAGAGCTGTGAAGATCCTGAAGAAGAAGAAGCTGCGCCGGATCCCCAACGGGGAGGCCAACGTGAAAAAGTGAGTGCAGAGTTCTGGGAGCTGAGGGGGGTGAACTTGGTTCTTGTTCTCCAGCTGAGCTCCGGTGTTGTTTTAGCTGACAGTGTGGCTCTGCTGTGGAAATGCTTCCTAATCCACAGGTATTTAGGAATCTCTTCCCTCTGAACAGCTGCCAGTGCTCTGGGTCAGGCTGGACACGGGGAAGGGACAGGTTCCCGAGGGCAGAGACAGTCTGGAATACACCACTTTGGTGTTGTTTAATGGATAAAATGGTGTTTCCTAAAACAACCTCTCTGTAGGGTCTCACCTTGCCCGGGTGCTGCTGGCTGGGAAAGGTGAGGGGACACAAACACACCCAGTGTCGTCACAGTTGGGGTTATTCCTGTACCTGCCCAGGTGTGTTCCAAAGGCCCTGGAGCTCTCTGGGGTGGCAATTCCTGCTCCCACCCATGTGGAAAGCACCTGGGATGGGATCCAGTGTACAGGGGGCACCCAATGGGCACAGGAAGATTTGGGGTTTTCTCCTTGGCTTCATTTCGAAGGTGCTTGGGAAATAACTCCAGGCTCTCCCCAGGTGATTTCTGTGGCTGTAAAATGGGGCCAAGGGTTGTTGTCTGTCTGTGCCTCCGACACACCTGGTTAACTCAGGGCACAAAGTGAACCCCAGGAGAAGCCAGATGCAGGGCTGGATCCGTGGGGCTGGTGTGGGAACTTTCCCTTCCGGGGACCTTGCAGCAGCTGCGTCCCAGCCCTGCCAGGAGCTGCTTATCAGCCTCCATGGGTGCAGGAGCCTCTGCAGCCCAAACAACCCATGAGGGTTTATCTGGGCTGGGAGGGAGAACTCTGAGAGGTCGAAGAGACTCGTGAGCCCTGACCTGCAGAGTCCTGTGTCTGTCCCTCAGTTTGATTTCCCAGTTTAGCTGTGGGATATTTCACATCCTGTCCCAGCACTGTTGTCAGGGAGCTTTCTCACTTTGCCTTCCAACCTTTCTTGACAGCCTTGGCCGTGGAACAGTCACATCCCAAGGCTGGGACCTCCCTGTCTCTCTCCCTTCCTGGCTCAGGTTCAGGATCCAGCAAACTTGGTTAATATGTAATAAAATGTTTCTTGTTTTTCTGGTAGAGGCTGGGTGCCCCGTCCCTGGGTCCCTCCACGGGCACATGCAGAGCTGCCACTGGGGAATGTGGAGATAGTTTCCTCCTTAGGGAAACCTTTAATGTAAATTAAATAAAAAGAGCTTGCCCACACCAGGAGAGTTCCCTGCTCTCAGAGCCATGGGAATGCTCCTGTGTCCTGAGGTGAACTCCACGGAAGTTTTATTCATGCCCAGAGTGGGGCTGAGAGTATCAGATGGGTCATCAGATAGTTTTTCTGTGGATGTTTCCTGGCTCAGCCCCTCCTGCTCCAAAACACCGAGGCAGATTTTAGGTCTTGTCTTGTACCCAGGGTTTACTTTAGTTCAAGTTCCTATTTCTGTCCCCTCATCCTTTCCTCTCTGCCCACCTCTCCATGTGCTTTATCTGCTGCTTCACTGGGGAATTTTAAGGCAAACTGTTGTATTTTGTGGTCCCCTGGGCCCATGGCACTCTGAGCTTATCAGAACCCTTCAGCACTGCTGCGACAGGGAATGAAAGCTGTGTCTGCTCTGAGTGTGGAGATACACGACCAAACCCAGGTGTTGGAGTGGTCAGTGTGGGAGGAAAAAAGTGCTTTGGGGTCTCCAGGTGGTGCTGGACAGGACACTGACATCAATGTTTTAATGTCAACATGGCCAGACTGCACTAGAATCTCAAGGCAGCTGTGTTGGAGCAGCTGTGAGGAGTTCATGCCCAGAAACTGCTCCAGTGTCAGCAGAACTGCAGGAAATCAGGTTGTGGGCTGGATCACACTGTCAGGTTCTGCTTTCTCCCTTGGAATCTGATCACTGAAGTGGTTTCCAGTGTTTCCTACCACCCAGGGAAAAGCTGCATGTGAGGCTTGGGTTGTTGGGCAGAGGTGATTGAGTTACTGTGGTGGGCTCATGCTTCTGCCTCCTCACCTTGGTGCTGCTTCAGCTGTGCTGATAGCTTGTCATCCAAGGAATTCCCTGGAAAACAGTTCCTAGACCGTGGCCCTCGGGTGACTTCATAAGCACTAACACACAGGGAGTAATGAGAGTGCAGTAATGAGCTGTGGAGGATCATACAGGTCTGAGCTGGGCCTTGGGCACCTGGACATGTGGGGCTGGAAATAGGATGTTAATGCCATCCTTGGGTCACTCCTTGCTGATATCCCAGGCCACAGCCTCATCCCCTGCCCCAGCCCAGTCTCCTGGTGTTCTGGAGACAGAAATTACAACTAAAATGTGTTTGGAACTTAGATCAAATTGAATGATTTTTCTCTACCCCAAAATACTCCACTTCTGGCCCAGGAAATGAGCCCTGAAGGGCTCTCTTGAGTTCTGGAGAAGATGTTGTGTGAGGCCTTAAACTTGTAAGAGTTTCCTTAAATCCATTTTGAGAATCTTCATTTCTTCGTAGAGCAGGTGGAGGTGGCTCAGTCAGGCAGACGCTGCTGGAACTCATCCCTGAAAAAAAAAAAAGGAGAAGGGAGTTTAGTGGGATTGCCAAAAAGAGGCTGGAAAACCTGGCAGCCTGTGGCTGCAGCAGCAGAGGTTTAATAACACCGTGTGCTAATAGCCTCACACGTTAATTAAGTGTTTGGGGCTCTGTGGGATCCCAAGTGCCCTGTGCTGTACTTACCACCTCGGCAATTGCTCAGGTTGGAATTTGTGCTCCTTGGAATTCCTCGGAGGGTTAACTTGGGTCGTGGGGGCTGTGCTGTAACAGTTTGTTCCTGGGGTCTGCATGTCCCAAGCTGGAACTTTCAAACAGGGGCAGCTCTGCTGGGAAAGGACTTGCTTGAAGCCCTGGAGGTGTGGGCTCAGGTGGGAACAGGCTGATCCCTCCTCCCTGGACGTGTGTTCCCTATGGAGCCGTGTGGCTCAAGGACTTCCTCTGCTGAGCTGGATGTTTCCTTGGGTTGAGAGGTGAAATGCTGGGAGCTGTAATCACAGGTTGTGATGGATATAGAGCTTGGGATGCCAGCCATCCCTGCAGGAGAAGAATGTGGATGGACCCTTGGGACTAGGAAAGAGAAAAAGCGACGCTGAGATCTTGCTGGCACTTACAGCCCTTGGGCTCACATGGTGCTGGAGCAGGTGCTGCACTTCCTAAGCTTTCAGGATGTTGTGGGAAGAACCTTGTGAACTGAAGGAATCCTTTGGCTGTGTTACTGGGTTTTGTTTAGGCAGGAATGGCTGGGAACAAGCTGTAGGAAGAACACTGCATCTCCCAGTGGAGATGTCCAGGAAGGAATGTCTGCTTTCCAGGCTGCCTTTGGCATCTTCCAAAATGGTGTGGCACATGGAACAAGGAGGCAGCTTTTCTATTTACAGTTCTGAGCATCAACACCCCCTGTTATTTGCCAGAGCAGGTACCTTGCAGGGGATAAGTCTTAATCCACCAGGATGAGCTTAATGGAGCTGACAGTTCGAGTTAGAAGGTCTTTTCCCTCCCTGTCTTCCTCCAAGGGGGTTGTACTTGGAAGCAGGCCCTGCCCTCTGGCAGTCTGTCTGGTCACACACTTGCAGTGGGCTGGGGTGGGGTTTTGGTGTTAATTTTGACCGAAAAAAATCAAATGTAGGCCTGTTCTGAGGGGATGAGACCTATGTTCCCTTACTCGAGGGGTTTGCAAAGCAAAATGGGATCAGAGGTGACTGGGCTGGCTGTCCCTGCTCCTCAGGCATTCCAGAGCGAAAGAGGGGCTAAAAATAGAAGTAATCTTTCCTCTGGGAAAAGGGCTGCTTGGCCTCTGCCCCAGGGGTGGGGGCACTACCCTGGCATTTCGGATTGGTTCTCAAAGTCCTCCTGGAGGGGGGAGATTGTTACAGAAATATGAGATATTTATTGGTCTGTTGAAGGTGGGAGGAATTAGTGTTTGTGCTTCCGAGCTGTATTACAGGGAATGAGCTGTTGGGATCAGGATTTTAATTGTGTTCCCAACATTTGGGCCTTAAGGCAGTTGTGTTTGAGTGTCTTTGCCCCTCTCTGGCAGCCCTGGTTGGAGCCCTCGGCCCTCTCCCTCCATGCTGCAGGATCTCCTCAGCCCCACACTGACACTGGCTGCAGTTCCTGTGCTAATTTAATCCACTTCAGCCCTTTGGTCATTCCTATAATTAGCCCTGTCTGCTATGTCCACAGAACACTTGGGAGCTCTGCTGTGGTACCCTGGGTCTCTGCTCAGCTCTTTGTGGCTTCTTCTAAATCCAGATCTGAGAAGGGAGGAGTCTCTGTCCTAAAGTTTGATAATAAAATAATTCCCACTGCTCAGGCATCCTTAAAAGATTGGTAGGGATTCTCCTTGCACTCCTGCATCTGAGAAGCCTTTCCAAGGAGCAGCTCCTGGTTGTTGCTCAGCCTCTGTGTTGGCCCCAGCTCCTTACTGGAGCTGCTAATTGTGCCCATGAGGGGCTCTGAGCTGGCTTTGGGCTCTCACTTCCCAAGCTGTGCTCAGAATTCCTTGTAGTGCTGCTTCCCAGAGGCTGAGCTGATGAAGTGTGACCACACTGCCTAAAGCACTCGCCAAATGGCTCGGGAAGGGAGCTGGGAAAGAGAATTTGAGAGCTCAGCACAGCCCAGGATGGAGCAGCAGCAGAACAAAGTGAAAAGCAGGACCTGCACTGCCAGGCACCGACAGAACCACCCTGACCTGACTGTCCTGCTCTGCCTGTTTCTCCACAGCTGGCATGCAGTGGGATTTTGCAGGCTGAGTTTAATGCAAAAGAGACTAAACTGTGGTTTGGGGCAGGTACAAAATCTCTGGAGACCAAGATCAGGACTGCTGACAGAAAGTGACATTCCAGGGGCTCTTCCCCGAGCCAAGGGAAGGCGGCTCCTCACTGTTTTATGTTATTTATTCCCCACAAACATAGGATTCAGTTTAGGTCTCCGGCCCATTCAGTCAAGTTAAGTTTGGGTGAAATTTTGGAAGAAATGGAGTTGGGAATAAGCTTTTTAACCATAACATTTTCCTTGTCTGTTCCTGCAGGGAAATCCAGCTCCTGCGGCGATTACGGCACAAAAACGTCATCCAGCTGGTAGACGTGTTGTACAACGAGGAGAAGCAGAAAATATATCCTTTTTCACAGGGCTGTTGATCAGGTTTGAATTCCCACTGTTCCCTGCTGTAGTTCTGCTTTTGGGAAGGTCCATTTGGATGTTTCTTAAGCTTAAATTTTTGCAACTAAATCGCTTTCACTGCTGTTAACCATCCTGCCCACCTGGGAGACTTTCCACACAAACACAAATTCACACAGACGTTGATCAAGGCAATTTTATCCTCCATTTGCTGGATTTTCTGTGGCTCTGCCACACTCAGAGCACTTTGCCTGGAACCAGTGTGGAAGTTGCTGGAGCTGGTCCCTTGTAGCAGTGTTATAAATGGGTGCTTTTATTTTTGACAGTGTTTTCTAACTACTGTCTTCTTATTACAGTACTCCGGAAAAGGAGTAATTTAATTGTGTGCATTAATTAGATCAAACACTCTGCCACCAGATCATTAGGATAAAGCAGTGTGACAACTTCTGCTTGTGCCGTGGCCTCGACAGAGCAGGGGGACTGCGAGTCAATTACTGATAGAGAGATCCTGTTTAATTAGGGAGGAGGGAGGAGGCAGTGTGGGGAAAAGGAGCCCGAGAGAGACATCGTGTGTTGGTACCAGGTGATGACAACCCAGAACCATCACTGGGAAATGGGATCTCTCCAAGGATGCTCCTTCCTGGGCTTTCTGAGCAGTGTTGGTCCACAGAGTTGATTTTCAGTGCTTTTCCCTTGCAAGGATGAGTTGGCTTTGTTATTTTTATCTTTATCTGCTCCTACACTCTCACAAAGTTTGTTCCTCCCTGTGCTGATTCTGGCAATAACTAGGGGAATTTTGCTGGAACTAGGAGCAGGAATTCATCCCTGATCTTGTTCAAACCCTTCCCCAGCTCCTGGCTGGCACTGTCTGTGCTGCATGTCCTGGGCTGTGACAGAGCAGACCTTGAGCAGCCACATGGGGAGCAGGTTTGGGAATGGATCCAGAGGGAAAGGGACCATCTCCCTGAGGCTGCCCTGGGGGCAGGGCCCTTAGTCATGCACAGAGCTGTGTTGGTTCCTTGCAGAAAGCATTGCCAGGTGAAAGCAGAGTTGAAGTTTAGGGGAGGGATGTCAACTGCTTTCTTGGTGATTAAAAGAAATCCTCATTTGCAGACCAGGCATCATGGGATTAGAAAGTGGGGTTGTGGAAGGAGGGATTCTTTTCCCACCTGAGTGTTCTGTTGCTGGTGGAAGTACACTGCAGGCTTGAGGTGTTTGTCACAGAGTCACAGAATGGCTTTGGAAGGACAATAAAGCCCATCCTATTCCACTTCCTGCCATGGGCGGGGACACTTTCCACTATCCCAGGGTGCTCCAAGCCCCATCCAGTCTGACCTCGGGCACTTCCAGGGATGGGGCAGCCACAGCTTTTCAGGGCAATCTGTGCCAGAGCCTCACCACCCTCACAGGGAAGATTTTCTTCCTAATATCCCATCTAACTCTCTGTCAATGTGAAGCCATTCCCCCTTGTCCTGTCATTCCATGCTCTGGTAAAAAAATCCCTCTCAGATTTTCTCGTGGGCTCCCTTCAGGTTAAGACAATGTTTGAGCAGCTCACCTAATGAAAGCCTTCAGTGATTTTCTGTGGGAAAGGGAAAGCTGACTGGATTAAAAATATCAATGACTTTTAGTATTTAAGGGCTGTTTGCTGGCCTGCTGTGGCTGGGAGTGCAGAGCTGGTGGTGAATGGAGAGCTCATCCAGGCAGAAAATGAGCCCAGTTCCATGAGCAGCATCTCAGGGATCCCATTACCAGTGTGTACAGCTGAGTGTGGGAGCAGAACCCCTTGAAGAGGAGAACTGAGAGCTCGGGGCACCTGTAATAGATCTGCTCCAGCCTGGAAGTCTGTTCTCTAATCTGGTTGATCAACCTGAAGTGGATCAGTGACCAGGGAGGGCTGAGGAGCAGCCTGGCCATTAATGACACCCAGCCAGACTGTCCTTGAGCCTGTTTGCTCCCCGGGAGCTGGTCTGGATTATCTGCTGTCACTGTTATTCTCCTGACAGTGGGAGGGTTGATGTCTCCACATCAGTGTGATACAAGTAGTTCACAGATTTCTCCCAGAATAAGAAAGGATAGAAATGAATTTTGGGAGCTCTTTCTTCTGTTCTTGCTTTTATTGATTTACTGAGTGTCTTTGTGCCCATCATAAAATCTTGTTTTGGGTGTATTTAGAGTATTTTAGGGTCTCTCTGAAGAGCAGCTCATGGGGAATGGAGCAGGAATTTAATGAGTTTTCAGTGTTTGGAGCTGCTAGAGGGAACATGCTGGAAAGGGGAAGGACAGTCTTTGGCCCAGATCGCACACAGGGCAGGAGCCTCTCTTCTGCCTCTCCTGCCTCAGGTGGCTTCCTGGGGCAAAAGTAACTTATTTTGGTTAAGAAGGCACCTTCCAGGAATAATTAATAACCAAATGAATGTTCAGGGTTTCTGGTGAGCCCTGGCAGCCTCTGCTCTGTCACACTCCCAGATGTCCCAGGGTCTGTTCTCCCAGGCCACTCCAAGCCACGCTTTGCCTTCAAAAGCCCAGGGAGAGGAGGAAACAGGCAATTACAGCATCAGGCAGTCTGGTTCCCATTTTTTTGGCCCCAACATTAAAGCTGACAGAGATAAAAACTGGAATGTGCTGCAAGGGAACAAATGTTGCAAAGTGCCACCACCAGCTCTTGGCATTCTGTTGTAACTGTTTTTATTCATGTGGTTTTCAAAAAGCTTCCCAACTCTCCAGGGATCCTGTCTCCTGCTATTGGAACACTCCCGTGGAGCTGGGGGTAAGCAGCAGCTGTTCCATTGAGCACACAACTGGGTTGTTTGGGACAGGGAATGAGGAATAACCAACTTTGGGGAAGGTGGTGGGAGCTCATTGTCACATCAGGTGCAGAACACCTGGGACACTGGGGGAATGTGCTCCAGCTCTTCTGCCAGGGAGTTCCCAACTTTCTGTGTCCACTTCAGGGTGTTTTTCTGTTCTCTGTCATGCCTATGAGATCACCAGCTTCTTTTCTGTGGAGTTCCCATCCTGTTCCAGGTCTGGTTATGAAGCTGCAGCTGCTCATTTGGCAGAAGGATTCTCCTGTAGGTGTTTTCCTGTCCTGTGGGAGCTGGAGGAACATCCCTCAGTACCTGGGGAGTGCAGCCACTCCTTCTGGGATGGGGCTGCTGCCCATCTGAGGAGTGTTTAATTCTGAGGAGTGTTAACCCTGGAGCTTCCTTAACTCTGCCCTCACGTATATGGTGATGGAGTACTGTGTGTGTGGGATGCAGGAAATGCTGGACAGTGTCCCAGAAAAGAGGTTTCCAGTGTTTCAGGCTCACGGGTAAGTTCTGTTCCTCTCACCCCTGTGTCCTCTCAAGCGGAGAGCACGTTCTGCTCTGCTCAGGCTGTGTTTGAAAGCAAACCTGGCTTTGTGCAATAATTTCATATTTTACACTCATGCAAAAAACTGAAAAGCTCTTCAAGAGGCAGCAGGGATGGCCCTTAGATTCTGGGAGGAAAACCATCCTTCCATTGATTTTTCTGTTGCTTTTGTTTTACTTCCTGAGCTGCCCAGCAGTCCCCTGCCTTGGTCCCTGTGCTCCTGCTGTTCCAAGGGGTGTGAGGGGGAAATCTCCTGCCTAAATGGAGGTCAAGCCACAGTTCAGCATCAGAAAAGACTTTAAAGGCCTTGGGATGCATTGGGGATTGGCAATATCCAGCATGATCTGGTAGCTGGGGTAGCTAGCTGGGATAAGCTGAAGCCCCTTTCACTCTGCAAGGAAAGAAACCTGAGAATTCTGGGAATAGATACCAAAACATTGTCAAATGGATCAAAAGGATCAAATCAGGGCAGAGCAGAAAATCTGTGGCAACTATGTCATTTTATGGTCATATTTTCATTTTTTTTTAAGAGATCTCTGGGGTTACAGACAGCCTAAGTGAAATTCAGACACATTAATGTTATTTCTGGGTATTATGAGATGAAACACTTGCCTACACAACTGCCAGGCTGCGTCTGGGTTACGTTGATGGCCCAGAGTCTCTGACCACAGCAAAAAGCTCCTTTCTACTGGCTAAAAGTGTTTGATTTTTTTTCCCCTCTGCCTCTCTCTGCAGGTACTTTTGTCAGCTTATAGATGGCTTAGAATACTTGCACAGCCAAGGGATTGTCCACAAGGATATAAAACCGGGGAACCTCCTGCTAACAACCAATGGGACACTAAAAATATCCGATTTAGGCGTAGCAGAGGTATGTGAGAAGCACAGCAAAGTCAGAATGGGGCATTCTAGATTGAGGTCACCTCTGTGGTGTCATTGATTTATTGTGCATTTAGGCTTTTGTTCTGTTGCACTTGCAGAGAGCTCTGTGTGACTCTGAATATTTATTGCAATTGGCAAAGCACTTCTTTTAGTAACAGCATGAAACCTCCACTCAGGAAGCACAGAGAAGGGAGATGTCAATCTTGGACAAGGCCAGAAGTGGGGGGAAATGGGGATAAAGCTACATAACCTTATCCTTCTTTTTATGTGGAGACTGTCTTAGGCAGGAGAGGCGTAAGACTTGTCACTGCGGCGTGTGGCTGCTGTGCTGACACGATCTCATCATCTGTAGATGTTCGGTAGAGGAGTTTTCCCGTTTTGTTTCCCACGTGGAACTTTTCCAACAGGCACAGTTTGTTTTCCTTGGAAGCCTGACACTGTCCTGGTCTCTCCTGCTGCAGGCATTGCATCCGTTTGCGGAGGACGACACGTGCAGGACGAGCCAAGGGTCGCCAGCATTCCAGCCCCCAGAAATTGCCAATGGCCTCGACACCTTTTCAGGCTTTAAAGTCGACATCTGGTCCGCGGGGGTGACGCTGTGAGTGCCCAGGAGCCCCCAGAAACTTCATAACTAATGGCACCCCCAAATAGCTCAATCCTGGCCCAGCTCTGCCATCACTGCTCTTGTGTGGAGGGGGGGTGCTGCTCGCTCCTGTGGGTGGGTTTATGCTCCCCAAAGTACCTGTAATTCTGTACAAGGGGATCTTTGCTCTCTGTGAGTGACTCTGCAGCTGTTGCTCAGCCCCTAGAGGCACAGCCAGGGCAGTAACAGAAACCACAAGTATCTCCAGTATTTATTTTTAAGTTTTTGCTGTCCCAGACTGTCAGGGAGATGTCCTGGTGGTTTTGACCCCTATGAATGAAAAGCTGTGATGAAGGCAGGCTAAGTTTAAAGAAGCCTTCCACATACTGCCAAATACTCCTCTTTTGGTTTCCTTTCGGCTGCTTTTGGCTTATGTAGTCAGGTAAGAACTGAGTACCTGTGTGCTTCTTCTCATCCTGCTTCTCCTTCTGCTTCCACAGATACAACATCACAACGGGTCTGTACCCTTTTGAAGGGGATAATATCTATAAATTATTTGAAAACATCGGGAAAGGTGACTACACAATTCCAGAGGATTGTGGTCCTCCGCTCTCAGACTTATTGAGAGGTGAGTCCTCCCAGCTGGTTCTAAAAGGGTAACATTTATAGATGAAACAATTTCTCAGCTTGTACAATGCCAGAGCTTCCTCCCAAGTGTCCTGTGGGGATGTGGGATCCTGTTAGACAGGGAGGTTATACTTACAGCCTTACAAGACTCTGGCAGATCTTCAGCACTGGTATTTTCCTGAGATCCACTAACCCCTGCACAGCTCACAGCCACTACTTTATAGAGTTGGTTCTTGCGTTGTTTCTTGTGCTCTGAAAATCTTTTACATCTAAAGACAAAGCCCACAAGAGGTTAAATTTAAAATGGCATCACAGCATTGATGCAAGTTTGGACAGTGAGAGCACTCAGATACTGTGTCCAGGCTTTCCCTAATGTGACACACTGAATCCTCAGGGTCTGCTGTCCCTCCTCATCAACCTCTGCTCTGGACTTACTTGTCTCAGTCCCGTTTGTCTCCTTCCCCCCAGATCCATACCTGCAGGATATTGGACCAGGGCTGAGATAGGACCACAAGTGGCACTTTCTGGAGAGAAAGTTATGGGGCTTCTTTTGGGTTTTTTATTCCCATCACTTATTGCAGAGGTTTAGTGCTGAACAGTCTCACCTGTGGAAGCTGAGTGGCCAGGCAGGGCAGCAGCTGTGCTGTGCACAGCAAGCAGCCTGGTGAGCCCCTTTGGCAGGAGCTGGGATGTGATTCCAGCCTTTGGGAGAGCCTCACCAGCATTCCCAGTGCCTCTTCAGCATCAGAATAGCTGAGTGCAGCCATGCTCCCCAGCCCTCAGCACAGGCTCATCCTCTCCTTTCCCTTCAGATCCTTGTGAGGAATCAGCCCCCAAATGTGAGATGTTTGTCTTGTTTCACATTGGTTTTCCTGGTCCTTGTGCTTTGTGGGGTTGGTGAGGGGCTGGGGCGCACTGAGTGCCTCCATGCTGGCAGCGTGTCACCTCTGCAGGATCCAGGCTCCTGGTGCAGGGACACAGCTCCTGGCTTGGTGTGCAGGGACACGGGCTCAGTGTGGGGACAGGGGTTCCTGGCTCAGTGTTGGGACACAGCATCACAAGATTTCTGGTGTGGGGATACAGCTCCGGGCTCGGTGTAGGGCCCTGGCTCCAGGCTGGGTGCAGGGACACAGCTCCAGGCTCTGTGTAGGGATATGGGCTCAGTGTAGGGACACAGCTCCAGGCTCAGTGCAGGGACATGGGCTCGGTGCAGGGACACAGCTCCAGGCTGGGTGCAGGGACATGGGCTCAGTGCAGGGACACAGCTCCAGGCTCAGTGCAGGGACACAGCTCCAGGCTCAGTGCAGGGACACAGCTCCAGGCTGGGTGCAGGGACACAGCTCCGGGCTCGGTGCAGGGATATGGGCTCAGTGTAGGGACACAGCTCCAGGTTCAGTACAGGGACACAGCTCCAGGTTCAGTACAGGGACATGGGCTCTGTGCAGGGACACAGCTCCGGGCTCGGTGCAGGGACACAGCGCCAGGCTCGGTGCAGGGATACAGCTCTGGGCTCAGTGCAGAGCCCCGGCTCCTTGCTTGGTGCAGGGACACAGCTCCAGGCTCANAGCTGTAGGTTCAGTACCGGGACAGAGATCCAGGTTCAGTACAGGGACACAGCTCCAGGTTCAGTACAGGGACATGGGCTCTGTGCAGGGACACAGCTCCGGGCTCGGTGCAGGGACACAGCGCCAGGCTCGGTGCAGGGATACAGCTCTGGGCTCAGTGCAGAGCCCCGGCTCCTTGCTTGGTGCAGGGACACAGCTCCAGGCTCAGTGCAGGGGCACAGCTCCGGGTTCAGTACAGGGACACAGCTCCAGGTTCAGTACAGGGACATGGGCTCGGTGCAGGGACACAGCTCCGGGCTCGGTGCAGGGACACAGCTCCGGGCTCGGTGCAGGGACACAGCTCCGGGCTCGGTGCAGGGACACAGCTCCGGGCTCGGTGCAGGGACACAGCTCCGGGCTCGGTGCAGGGACACAGCTCCGGGCTCGGTGCAGGGACACAGCTCCGGGCTCGGTGCAGGGACACAGCTCCGGGCTCGGTGCAGGGACACAGCTCCGGGCTCGGTGCAGGGACACAGCTCCGGGCTCGGTGCAGGGACACAGCTCCGGGCTCGGTGCAGGGACACAGCTCCGGGCTCGGTGCAGGGACACAGCTCCGGGCTCGGTGCAGGGACACAGCTCCGGGCTCGGTGCAGGGACACAGCTCCGGGCTCGGTGCAGGGACACAGCTCCGGGCTCGGTGCAGGGACACAGCTCCGGGCTCGGTGCAGGGACACAGCTCCGGGCTCGGTGCAGGGACACAGCTCCGGGCTCGGTGCAGGGACACAGCTCCGGGCTCGGTGCAGGGACACAGCTCCGGGCTCGGTGCAGGGACACAGCTCCGGGCTCGGTGCAGGGACACAGCTCCGGGCTCGGTGCAGGGACACAGCTCCGGGCTCGGTGCAGGGACACAGCTCCGGGCTCGGTGCAGGGACACAGCTCCGGGCTCGGTGCAGGGACACAGCTCTGGGCTCGGTGCAGGGACACAGCTCTGGGCTCGGTGCAGGGCCCCAGCTCCTGGCTCGGTGCCGGCCATGCCGGCGGCAGGTGGTGCTGTCAGTCCAAGCTCTTCCGCTGCCGCCACCGGGGCTCCCCCGGCCCCTCAGCATCAAGAAGCTGCCAGACCCCCGCAGCCCCCCTCGGAGGCTATTTTAGCTTCCCTGGCCCCATGCCAATGATGAAATCAGTTATTTCCATGTGTTTCCAAAAGCATTAGCCAGCTCTAGCAGCTTTCCGAAGGCGTTACATAAGAGCAGCGCTTCCAATGGCGCTCGGCACAGCCGGGATCCGGCGGCTGCTCGTGGCCTGATGTGCTTCACACTGTACCTGCCAGCCCCAGGGAACAGTGGCCTGAGCTCCGTGTGGCGTTTGGCTTGTGACTGCTGACTCCAAACGTGGCCTTTTAATGAACTGGGAATTGCCCAAATGGAGCAAACCCTGCAGTGCTGTTGGTCCGGCAGCAGCTCTCCTAAAGCATCCAGCAGAACTCCTTGGAGGTTTGTGATCAGCCTCGCAGCTGCACTTAGTGCTCCCCCCCCAGGGAAAAGGAGCGTGGCAGTTTTCTCTTTCCCTGGGCTGAGGATATTGACAGCTTAAAATCTTGTGCTTCATTAGCACAATAACTCCCCTCCTAGTTCTCTTCCCACCCCTGCATTAGATCTAGAGCCAGAATTTCCTATTCTTCCCTCTGCCTGATTTGACATGGAGGAGCCTTGAATCTGGTGCCCTTTGTCCATCTCTTACAGCCTGAGTCCCTTCTTGCATCCTCAGTGCTGGCAGTCTGTCTGCATCCCTTCTGTGCTTGTGCACTACAGAGGTGGGAGTTGAGTGGGTTTGGTGGGAAGAGGAGCTTATCTGGGAGAAGGTGGCTGCACCCTTTTCTTTCAGGGCAGTGGAAAGCCCTAAGGATCCTTTTTCCTGTCTTCTCTTCCACCTGAGCACAGTCTCTTGCCCCTCATCTTGCTGTGTGCAAGCTGCTGCATGGTAAAATCTGGCAAAACCTTCTGATAGTTCCCTTGCTTGGTGGGACACACATTTTCCAGAGGTCAGACTGTCCAGTGGCCCCAAGATGGATGAATTTTGGGGTGGGCTTTGCCCTCTCTGGAGGCCTGAGCAGCTCCCCAGCATCTGCTGAGGCCTGGGGCTGAGCTGTGCAGCGGTGGCACCACGTAGCTATGGTGACAAACCTGGATGCTTTATTTAGTTCCTGCTTTTTCCTCCAGAACATCTGCATTTCCTGGTCGGTGCCCGCTCCCCCTGCAGCGGGCTGGAGCTGAATCCATCGCCTGGGGATCAGATACTGTCAATGGTTGTGTCTGTGTGAGCAGCACAGACACCCCCAGCTCAGCTCTGTCGCTCTGGCGGTTTTGTCTCATCTTTGTGTTGCTTTGAAAGGCTCTAAAAGCCCTCACAGGGCTGTGAGCGCCTGGTCTGGGTTTGAGTGAGGCAGAACTCAGTGCAGCAAAGTGCTCATTTCCTCTGTCTGCCAGGGCTGTGCTGACCACAGGCCCCACAGCCTGGCTGTGAAACAAACACAAACACTTTGTAAGGTTTTTTGTTCTACTGTTGACTACTTCTGTAGTGCATCTTTACTTTTTCTTCCCCTTGAGCTTGTTTTTATCTTTGTTCCCCTTTTCCAGAAGAGCAGAGTTTAGAGGACTTAAATCTTCAGTGGTATTTGGCTTGTAAAGAGACTCTCATGACAGTATATCCTCCAGATTAGTTGGGATGCTGCTCCTCTTTTTGTCTCCCTAATCAGGGATGAAGCTTTATTTATATTCTTCAGGGATGGAAAGAAGAAGGGTTGGTACTGTTTTGTGTGTGCAGTCAGGAGAGATGTGTCAGAGTGGAAGAGTTTATAAATAGCCTTAAGGTTCTTCTGGCAGCATCTGCCCGTGGCTTATCAACTCCTGTGCACTTTGCTTCTGGACCAGAAAAATGCACAAGGTCAGCTTTCCTCCTCCTGGTCTAATAGAGTTTTACTGGAAGAGGAAGCTCTGAGGCTGCAGCTCTGCATTAATCAGCATCTGAATTGATTTCCAGGCCCTGTGACCTGGGACTTGGTGGTTGGATCCTCAGCAGTTTGTTTTCTCACTTCCACGACCTTTCCTTGCTGGGACACTGAGAGGATGTGTCCTGGTGACAGTGGGATGCTTTAATTCTGCTGTGGCAGGGTTCCCCGGGGCTGTCTGTGCCCATCCAGAGGCCTGTCCTGGATCACAGGCTCAGGATTTGCCTGCAGAGGGAGTTTGTGGCCCAAACACCCGGCTGAGTGCAGGGAGAGGGAGAAGGTCCTGCCTCATTTACAGATTGGCCTCACACTGCTTTTACAGTGGTTGTTAAATGTTGATCCAAGCTGGAGACTGAAGTAGAATTTGGATTGAGTTCATTAACCTTGCTGTTGGATTTCTTCATGCTTCTCCAGTCCCACACCCGTGACTGTCCTGTGTTCTGAACTCCAGGAGTTCTGTCCTGGGACATGGCTCTGTGCCTGTCCAGGATCACTGAGTGTGCGGTCTGGGGGCTGTGAGGAGCTCAGGGCAGATCCATGATCTCCACTTTCTGGGTTGTCACTTCATGTGATTTGAAAGGGTTTTGAAACTGTTGATGTGCTGCAGAGGACAGGATACCCCTGTCTGGGCACGACTGTGTGGTGTCTGTTCTTATCAATTTAATACCTGATACATCCTCGATGAGAGGACTTTATATTTTAGGAATAATTTCCTCATGGAAAGGGTTGTCAGGCAGTAGAAGGGGCTTCCCAGGAAGGTTTGGAGCCCCCCATCCCTGGAGGTCTCCTGGTCACCTGGATGTGACACTCAGTGCTCTGCTCTGTGGCGATAAGTTGGGGATCAGCCACAGCTCGGACTTGGTGATTCTGTGACACCCCTGTACGGGCACAGCGAATCCTCTCAGAATACTGGGGAGCAGAGGTTGGAGTTGGGCCTCCTGAAGCATTCCCTGGCACAGCCTGTCCCATCCCTGCTCACAGATAAACTCCAGGGAAGTCTTTACCCTAAATGGCCGCGAGCGGCGGCTGCTGCGGGCGGACGCTCCGGGATGACTTGCTTGGTGAATAGAACATGATGTTTTGTCTTTGCTGAAGCCTCTCTTCGGTGCAGGACTTGAGCCATGGAGCTGCCACGGAGTGACTCAGAGCTGAATGTGTGAATGTACGTTTTCAGTGAGGGCACTTTCCGTTTTCTTTCAAACATTGCCCCAAAAGCGGTCATTTTTTCATTGAACTAAAAATTCCTTGCGCTCGATTATTTTCCTGCTGCCTTTTTAATGGCTTGAGAGCAACAGTTCCCTTTGCTGTGGCTGTTTGTGACTTGCTCTTGGGCCTCTTTTAATCATTTACCTCAAACTTCCTCTCCTGCTTGTACTGGTTTCATCTGGTAAATGCCTTAAATTTCAAAAACACCTTGAAGTGTGGTCTTTAAATAAATCAATGGGGGGAGTGGGTGGTGTCCTGACTTTGCTGGTTTTGATGGCATTAATAAGAGAACCCAACTTGTTCTTGTCCCCTAAACTTCATTTGAGAGCTCTTTGCAGCCCTATTTCTTAAAAAGAAAAAAAAAAGCCAACTCAATTTGGGCAGCTCAGCTGAGAAACTATCTGATCATCTTATTAATAGGTTCTTTAATTAGGTGTGGGATTTTTTTTTCCTCTGAACTTATTTCTTTTTCTGTAAGGTGAGGAGAAATTCCATCTGAACGTGAGAAAACTCCTTTGCTGCCGTGGTTGAGCTCTGGAACGGGTTGCAATGGGGAGGGTTGTAGAGTTTCTATCCTCAGAGACCTTCAAAACCCATTCCAAACAATCCAGAACTCTGAGGAATTGGGCTCTGAGAATTCTTGGGGCCTGAGTTCCTGAGCCAGGGGCCTGGGATGCACCTGACCTGTGACCTGGAGAGCTCTTCCTGGATTGCTTTAACCTACTTCATGTGATGTCTTGTGGGTCAGTAGTGATCCCATCTGCCTTAAAGCTCTTAATGCTGTCACCAGCATGGATAAACCTTCCCAAACTGCCAGGGCAAAGTCTATTTTGGGTTCTGGGGGGAAAATAACTTCAGTCCTTCCCCACTGTACTGTCCTATTCCTGCTCTTTGCCCATGTCCTGATCTGATGTGATACAAATGGCTTGACAGGGAAGATGTTCTGGAGCAGCTTTTGTTATCACACGTCGTATGCTGATTTATCTCTTCTGTGACCTTTGGATTGCAGGATCTCACCTGCAAGGCCCTTCCTGAACTAGGATGTGTCTTTCCAGCCCTCCCTTCCCAAGTTTCCACCCAGCTGTATCTCCCACCCCTGTGTTCTCAGTGTGTCCTTGTCCTGGCTCTCCCCAGCACTCTGCACTGTTTGCACCTGTCCTGACTTTCTGAATTCCTGTTTGACAGTGAGTGCCACTTCCCAGCCTTTTCTGGTTGCTGGAGATGGGCTCCTCCTGTTCCCACCCATCTCCAAACCCTCACTCTTCATGCAACCTGTGCAAGACTTGACAGTGCAGGTGCTTCAGGAGCAACAGGGGGATCATCCAGTAAAAGCAAAACTCCTTGTAGTGTTCAGCCACGAGGCTTTGTTAATGTTCATTAGGTGAATATATTCTTGGAACCTTCACTGGACAATGTCTTGGATACTGCTGGATGAGACTCCCAGGGTTCCATGGGCTCATTTCTGAAGAATATAGCAAAATTTGCTCCTTCCCTTCTGTTGAGCTGTGAATCTTCTGAAAGGCAGCAGAGCAGAGTGGGCATCTCAGGAGGCTGTTTAAGGAATCCACCTCCCTCTCTCCCAGAGAGAATAGGGATGAGCTGCTTTTCCTCTCCCCACTCTGCTCACCACCCACTCCAGCTGCCTCAACAGATGATCCCAGAAATCCAAGTCCTGGCCAGGGCACAGGGATGGGCAGCAGGACAATTTTTTTGTTGGTTCTCCTCGGCTGCACCTCAGAATAGACACTCTGCTCTAGTGGAATTCTGGGACACTGAGCAACTGGACATATGCTGTGCCTGAGGCTTTGGCTCTTCCATGGAGGAGGTTCAATGGAATTATCTCTGAAATGCAAAGTCTTGATGTTCTTTGCCTGGAGACTTTCTGGGAGCTGTGACTGAGGGCTGCACAAGCCTCAGTCCCTGCACTGGGAGGGAGGGCAGAGCTGTACCTACTTTGCAGGTGGGAAGCTGAGGAGCAGACTGGGTTGGGTCAGCAAGGGGATTGGGATTTTGTGCTGAGTTTCCTGGGGCCAATGGAGCAAATCCTGCCTGGAGCTGCCAGGACTGGACACAGCACGGCTGCCGGGGAGGGAGAGGGAGGGAAAGGGCAGAGCTTTGTGCTTCCTGGCTTCCACTCAGCTGAGAGTGTCTGTGATCACACCTGGACTGTTTTTTCCTTCTTTTCAGGGATGCTTGAATACGACCCAGCCAAGAGGTTCTCAATACAGCAGATAAGGCAGCACAAGTGAGTATTATCAGTCCTTCTCTTCCTGCTCCTCCTGTACCTGTGCTCCTGCTCTCACCTCCTGTTTCCTTTTGACAGCAGACACATGGAAGTCACTAGATCTCCTTCCTCCAGCTCTGCTGGGGCTCTGGCAACCTCCACTTGGCTTTTTTCCCTCCTATTAGAGCATCCGGTGAAGCACTGGAATTGCTAACCAGTAAATAAGGAATATGTTGTGTTCATGGCGTGCCTGCTTCTGGATAATTAAGGGTTCTGGATAATTTTTTCCAGAGGCCAGCAAGTACTAATGGAGCAGAACAGGAGGTCCTGAAGGCTGTGTTATTGAAGTAGGACTGTTCAAGTAACGTGTGTTAGTTCTGGCCAGTCTGGGGACAGAATTATCCCCTGGTATTTGCTCCATATGGAATCAGTATGTGGAAAAGCATTCCAGGACAATAGGAAAAATTTTTTTTTTCCTTCTCTTTAATATCACAGTCCTCCCTCCCCCATATCCTCCCCCATTTTCCGTGCCATACTCAGGGGGGGAAATGCCCCGTTATCACTGAGGGGTTTTTTTAAGGATCTGTTTGAACATGCTGGCTCCGAGCAGAGATTTCCTGGGCGGATAAAAGTACAAGAACAAAAAGCATCATGAGGCTGCTTCACTGCGGAGGCTGCATTAGCTTATCTCCTCTTGGAATGGGAAGTGCTTCTGAGGACAGGCAGAGCTGCTCTGGACTGCAGCTGCTCGGCCTGTGAGCCTGCCCAGATCCTTTTGGGAGCTGTGTAAAAGCAAGGATGTGATCTAAGGTGGTGCTGAGCCCTCTTCATGCTGCAGGACAGCACTGCTTTCCTCTTGTGTCTTTGGAAAAGCCATGTGTTGGCAGGTGATGGTCCCTGGGAGGTGCCCAAGGAGCCACAGCCAGAACCTGAGAGGCCTGAGGTGCAGTGGGGCTCCGCAGGGAGCGACTGGGACCAGCTCCAACAGGGATTGGAGGGACCAGGGTGCAAGCAGGGCTGCAAGGGCAGGGTTTCTGGAGCTGCCCAGACAATTAATTACTTGTCAGGATGACTCTTTTGTAGTAGCCAAGCCCCGTGCCTGGTTTGTTTCAGGGGCTCTGGGTGCTGCTGGGTGCAGGCATCTTCCATTCAAGGCTGCCTTTCCCCTGCATGTGCCTCCCAGTGCCAGTGGCCACAACCAGAGGGGATCAGCTTGCCATGCTTTGTCAGGAAGCACTGGAAAGAAGCAGGAATTAAGTCTCTGGAGTCATCAGTAGCTGTTGAGAAATGCACTAAAAGCACTTCCCTTCCTGTGGCTGCAGTGGCCACCCCTGAGCTCGGGCACTGCCCTGGTCCCTCATGGGTCACTGCCAGGTGATTGAGCTGCTTCCCCAACTCCAGATCCTCCATTTTTCCCTCTTCCCACGTGGCAGTGAGTTTTTGTGTCAGTGTTGCCCAGCTGGAAGCACAGAGGGGTCTCCAGAGACCCTGCCTGTAGTTAGAAAGCTGGAGAAACTGGACCACACCTCTGGCATGGGGTAGCCACAGAGATCCTGGGCTGCTGTGCTGAGGCTTTTCATCCAACAGCACCAAGAAGGGCTGAGGAAAGGCTCTACCTGCAAACCCAGGAGCATTTCCAAGGCTTAGGCTCTTATTAGTTTTGTGTGAGCTTAGCCAGTGCTTCTTAACAGGCTTTTCTCCCCTATTAGTAATTGCCTCCTTCCTCCTGCTGTGGCATCTAGTAATTGCATCAAGCACAGCAGAGCTTGCAGCCTGCACCTTGGATGTGTCTGTCCAGCTTCTTTTTGTGCTAAAGAATCCAGAGCTTGGTTCTCCTGCCTTTTCTTTAAATAGAATCTTAGCCCTGATGCTTAACCTGACCCTGTTTTTTTTTTTTTTTTGTAAATGGAACACAGCAGTCAGGACAGCAGGCAGAGGGGTTTGGGAAAGCATTTTGGTAAGAGGAGGTTGGATTTCTAGAATCCTTAGATTTCATGTGTTGGGGGGAGTAAATCATTAATGACTGTGGGTTTCTCTACACTCCTCCCCTCAAAAGCATGTGCTAAGGACAGGAACTAAACCAGAGAAACATCAAGCAACTTCCCCAGGCTGCCCTGCTGGGATGGATCCCGGCTCAAACCAGAATCACCCCGTGCCTTTCCGTGCTGCTGGAAACCTCCTTTTATGTCTTTGAGCTGCTGCTCCCGGGGACTCACTCATATGGACAGTCAGGATCATCAAAGTGCTCTGAAATCAGCAGGAGCAGCCCCTGGGCCCCGGGCAGGGGTTTTGCACTGGAGCTGCTGGACCAGGCTCGTGTCAGGATGGTGGGAAGGGGCCGTGTTCCCCTGGCCTGTGGGAAGAGTGATCCCAAGGGAAGCATCACAGGGCTGCATCCTTCAGCCACAGAGCTGGGGCTCAGGATCCATCCTTCCCCACTTCACCTTCCATAAAGTGGGAAGGCCCTTGCAGTGGGATCAGGGGTAAAATCAGTGGCTCAGGGGCACTGAGAAAGCACTGAGGGTGCACAGAGTGCTGCTCCATAGCGAGCAGAGCTGCAGGAGGCAGGGAAGGCATCCAGGCAGCCCAGCAATGATAATCCAGCCATTCCTCCCATTATTCCTGTCAGCTATTCCAAATGCTTTTCCCCCTGCAGCAGCAGAGGAATGCTGGAGGAAGAGTCTGCTGAGTTTCACCCCTGCCAGCTGCCTTCCTCCCTCCTCACTCCTGCAGCTGAACTGCATCAAACTCTTGTCTCTGCACTTTCACTGGAGCGGGACAAAGCAAAATGCTGCTCTGTTCAACTCAGTCCGTGCAGAGCAGACCTGGAGTTGGAAGTGGAAATGAGTTCAACTTCTCCCAGCCTGTCATCTCAGAGCTTAGGAACTGCCAGAAGCCGACCCCTGGATAGCAGTGGAAGAGCCTGGAAAGCTGCTTTCCCTGGAAGGAGCCGAGTGGGATGACATTCAGTGGAAAACCAGTGCTCACAGCTCAACTCTGTGAATATTTGGTGCTCCTGGGATGGGGATTGTAGGGCAGGGAGGAAAAGCTGCCGAGAGCCATGGAATATCCACCCCCTCCCCTCTGCCCTGTGCTTTTGCTGAAGGGCTTCCTGCTCACACACTGCATTTTGTTCCTAATTCACTGACCTGCTGCAGCACTTAAAGTGATGAAGTGGATGCAGAATTCTACCTCTGTCCCTTGTTTCCAAGGCAACCGTCTTCCCTTCCCTCTCCACAAGTGTCACACTTAATTTGTTCAGGCGCAGATCGGTTTGCAGGAGTTCATAGCACGAGAGGGGAGGCACTTCCACCTTTTATTAGTGGAGGTGCAAATTAACCTGCAGGGCTGGGGTCTCCTCCTGCCCTCCTGGAGCTGCTGTGCTGCCTTCACTAGCACCTGTGGGGTTTGGAGCATGGCTCTGAGATGCTCTGGGATGTTCAAACCTGGGTACCAAACCCCTTGGAAATCTGTGTGGTGCTGCTGAGGGCTCCTGTGCAGGGGCTGGCTGTGCTCCTGGGCTGCATTTGAGGGAGGCAGAGGGGTTTCTCTGAGCCTCTGCTGCTGCCTGTGTACTCGTGGCCTTTTCTCATCCCTTTTCAATGGTGCCAGGCAGTGATCTCCCCTCAGCAGGACATAAAGAAGCATTTCCTCTTCCTTCCTGAGGCACCTGATTCAGCCTTCCTGCCCTCTGGCAGCACACAGAAGGGATCTTTCCTCCTTTTACCCACGTTCTGCAAACTAGTTTTGTAACGTGCCGTGTTAAAGGACTGAATCTCCAGGACTCCTTGTAGAAGTCTGAGCCATCCCTGCCACCTTTGCTCGTACCACCAGCTGGGAGAAACTGCTGTTTTCATATTTTGTTTTTTTCCTGAACCTTACTGAAGAGCTTGGACATGTCGTGGTGCAACAAGAGCTGGAGCAGTGATTGCAGGGACACTGCTGGCGTGTGTTGCCTTTCCCTGGGACATTGTGTGCCTTCCACGATTGCCTGTGAGGGAGCTGAGCTAAACTGGAACCCTGTTAGCTGCTGCTTGTGGTGACAGTGACCTTCCAGGGAGCTCGAGGCCCTTACATGGCATCACAGGAGGTGGAGAATCGCTCGTCCTGACCCTGGCTGGCAGGACGGGGATCTGCAGCTTGGCATCTGCTCTCAGAGAAAACCATCCCTGTGCAAACCGAGCCAACTGCAATGTTTGTGACCCAAATGGGAAGTGAATAGCTGGGAGTGTTGGAAAGCTGCAGCTGTGCTTACAAGATTCTTATTTTAACCTTGCTTATACCAGGACTTAAAAAGAGCAGCAGAGGGAGGATTCGCGATGGGAGATCTGAGCTTGGGAGCTGCAAACCAAACGGGCTCATTAAGCACTGGGCAACCCAGATTCCTCTTTTCCTTCAGTCCTTGACCCTTGCTGTCTTATCTCCCTGTGGCTGACAGCAGCCGTCTGGGCACCGCTTCTGCCTGGCAGGAGCACAATTAACACTTGTGCCGCTGCTGCCCGGCGCTTCTGAGCTTTGCAGGCGCCTCAATGAGCTTGTGGAATTGGAAGAAATAATCCCTTACTACTGCTGCCTTCACTCTGAAGCGTTTCTAAGCCACTCCCAGTCCTTTGAAACAGAGACCAGGGAAGAATCTGCCTCTTGCAGAGGGATGTTCTGCACAAGGGGTGCTTCTGAGATACCCAGAATCTTTTCTTTGCCCTCAGGGTTAAAGCAGCTGCCGCAAGCAGCAGGTAACTGTGTGTGTGCCAGTGCAGTTGGCTCAGAGAGCATCCCTGAAACTGGGAATAACTGGTGGATCAGGGCACTCATCAGCACCCAGCCCCTGTTTTGGGTGGTGGTGAGGGCAGGGTGAGGAGGGACTTTATCTCGTGGCCACTGCTGACCAGGAGGTGCTGCCTTCTGGCTCAGGCAGTGGCTTCCTGAGGCGGATGAGGGTGTTCCTGGAGCCAGTGGTCCTCAGCTGAAGAGTAAATCTTCACTGACAACCTCCAGCACCAGCACAGAAAGCGGAATGACTGTCCCTGCTGGAAAATCCTTGCCAGGAAATACTCCACTACTCCATACAGAATTGCTCGAGGCTCCTTCCAAGAGGTCTTTGATTTTTCTTAGAACTTCAATGGATTTCTCTTCTCACTCTCCATCCTCATTACCATATATGCATATGCAAGTGTTTGAAATCACCTCCCGGAGGATGGAAGCATAATGACTGGAGTACAGTGATTCAGGTTTCTGCTGCTAATAAAAACCTATTTTTACTCTCCTGGTAAGTAGGACAGGAGGGAAGAGTGAGGCGGAGCTGAAATACAGCAAAATAAAAACACCAGTTGCTGTGGACTTCCAGGCTTTTTCCCTTTAAAATTCTCCTTTTAACAGCTGTCACTCTGATCTCATTTGTCCTGGATATTCCCTTCTCCCAAGGTCTCTGGTGTTGAGCTTGGATCCCTCAAGCCCCAGCGCCCCTGGCAAAACCAGGGCTGGTGGCTCCTCTGCCCCTGTGCTGCTGATCCTGCCAGGCCACATCAGCCCTGGCTGGGTTTGCTGTCTTGGCAGTCGCTTCCTCGCTGAACGCAGTCTCCAAGGAAGGGAATTGATCCGATCAGGGGAGCGGTGGGCTGTGCACGTCACCCAGGAAGCCATCCCAGGAAGCCACCCGTGGGATCTGTGAGGAGCCCCTTGGCCATAATCGAGTTATACTGGTCCTGCTCCCTTCCTGCCAGTCCAGCAGCTGGGATGGGCTTTGCTTAACTCCTGTAATGCCACTTCACGGCTCAGAGGTGCCACTTGCCAGCTGAGATGTGCAGCAGTTCCCGTCCCTCTCCCCAGACAACACCTTCCTCCCTGCAGACAAGGGGCTGCCTGGCTCTAAAACTCAATTGCTGCAGAGAAAACAGTTTAAAGATGCTGATGGTGAAGCAGTTTCTGGATGAGAGTTCACCCCTCCCTTGAATCCTGCCTGATTTGTCCCAGTAGCTGCATTTCCATTTGTTTATCTCCTCAGTCCTTGCTTTTCCTGATAGTTTTGTTAGAATCCCACTTTTTTTTTTTTTTGGGGCTGACTGTCAAAGCAGTGTAAGACTAGAACAAAATGATAATTACAGCTCTGGGCAGGAGATGCCTTCAGCCTTCCTTCCTGAAAGGAATTTGGAACTGGGGTGATAAAAAGCAGATGGCTCAGGTTGGTGAGAGCTCTTGGGCTGGCTCAGGCCCTCCTCCGTGGTTGGAGGCCAGGAGTTACTGGATGCCAACTGCAGGGTAGGAAGCACTTGTGTCCCATCAGGCTTGTGTGGGCTGCAAAGGTGTGTTAGAGGTACCTGGGTCTGGAGGAACTTCTGTTCCCACCCACATTTAGGG
Organism: Rhipidura dahli; assembly: GCA_013399225.1. NCBI lineage: Eukaryota > Metazoa > Chordata > Aves > Passeriformes > Rhipiduridae > Rhipidura > Rhipidura dahli. Next base: position 383,920 of record VXAC01003918.1, read on the forward strand.
GGTCCTTGAGAGTGTGGAGGCTCCAGCAGCACTTCCAGGAAACTTTGGGTGCCCACATGCAGCGCTGGGAGATGTCCCAGACAGTCTGGAGTCAGAGCTCTGCTATGGGAGTGCGATGAAAACCTAAGAGGTTTATCCCATCTGGCTCTGGGATGCTGCTGGGAAGCAGCCTGCTGGATTCCTGATCTGATTAAGAACAGCTTTCGGAGCTGATATCCTTTCCTGGCCAGATGGCAGCACGGGGTTTGGTGGTGATAGTCCCTTGAGACCAAGGGGGGATAAAAAGATAAAGTAGAAGCGTTTCTGCTGTGGCCTTGGTGCAAACTGGCTTTTAGAGGAAACTGCTGCAGTAATTGCCCCTCTCTTCAGGCTGGGATCCTGCAAACTTGTGTTTGTTGGGCTGGATCAGCCTCAGCTTCAGGACAGGAGAAGTTTCTTCTGTCTTGCTTGCTTGGATAATAAAACTCAGGAGCTCTGGCAGCTCTGCTGATGTCGTTTGACTTACAGGTAGTTTGGGTGATGGGGAGAATGGTCCTGAGCTGCATGTCCAGCCCCTGAGCTGCCCTCTGTGCCTGTCCCTCTGCTCCTGTCCTGTTCCCAGTGTGTCCTGCAGCACACTCAGACACCTTGGCCGGACCTTTTGGTTCCTCCTGACCTGCCGAGGGTGGAGCTCCCAGCTCAGAACATTGGGGTGGGCTGGAGCCATCCTCAGTGGAGGACTCCTGCATGCCTTGTGCACTGACCCAGCTCTGCCCTCGGGCTCTCTGCAGCTGGTTTAGGAAGAAACACGCTCAGGCAGAGGCGCTGGTGCCCATCCCTCCCAGCCCCGAGACGAAGGACAGGTGGAGGAGCATGACGGCGGTGCCTTACCTGGAAGATCTGCATGGCTACAATGAGGAAGAGGATGATGACTTGTATGACATTGAAGATGATATCATCTACACTCAGGACTTCACAGTACCAGGTAGGGGAGAAGTGGTTGGGTTTTAGTTTGTTGGGGGTTTTTTTTGGTGTTTAAAGCTTTTTTAGGAAAGGCCTCAAGGTGTGAATAATCCTTTCAGCAGAGGAGGAGACTGCTGGTTGTGGAATGGTGTGAGTGAGCCATGATGCTCCAGATTCCTCAGTCCCTGATTCAATCCACCATGTCCCTCCCAATGTAACCCCTGTGCCAGCTTCCTCCCTTCTCCCAGGAACAGCTGCTGCTGGACTCTGCTGTTCAGCACAGTTCATTCTTTGAACCAGTTTTGCTAGAATGAATTATTTGGGAGCAGAAATGACTCTGTCTTTAGGGTACATGGCACACCTTGGCACCCCTGCACACTGGGAGCCTGGTCCTAGCCTGGCCTTTGCCTTCCCCAGCTCCATGTCCATCCCAGCCTGGCCTTTGCCTTCCTCAGCTCTGTGTCCATCCCAGCCGAGCAGGATGAGCCCCATGCAGGCAGCTGTCTGAGGCTGGGGATCCCCTCCAGAGCAGTGACAGCAGGAATTTCACCTTCCTCATACAAACAGCAGTGTTTAAACCCAAATCAGAGCTGTCATGGCAGATGACAGGCAGATTACTGGAAGATCTTCCGTGTTCTCTATGTAATTCGTGCTGTTTCAGAGGGATTAGAGACCTAAAGGATGAGAGGGGCTGCTGAGGTGGGATGTGCAGCGTTTGTGGTGGGCAGGAATCCCCTCAGCACTGGGAACATGCTCGTGGGAGGAGCAGGGTGAGGAGGGTCCCAGCACAGGCCCTCGGTGGGTTTGTGAGGCATTGCAGAGGTGGGGGCAGCTGCAGAGAGGAATAAATGTGAATTTTTCCACCCAAGTCTTCCTGCAGCGTCCCTTTGAACCTGCTCAGTGCTACATTTCTAGTGCTGATCCCATATGAAAATATAAATGAAAAGCCCCCTTGTACATGGGGGATCAGTTCAGCTGTGGCTCTGCTGGGCAGCCAGAGCAGGAGTGTGAGTGACTCATGAGTGGGGGTGGGTGTTGGGTTTTGAGGGGGGGAGAGGAAAGAGGAAACCTCATTAAATCCTGTGTTCTTCAGAGGAAGAAGGGGCTTTGAGGAAGTGCTTTCATTTTTAAAGGGTTATTTAAAGATTTATGCAGCTCTGTGGGGAGATGTAAATGTTGCAAGCCCCTGGTTCAATCGGTGTTAAACATCCCATCCAGGGAAGTGCTGAGGAAAGGATGGAGGAGAGGATGGCTGTGGCCTGGAGGCACAATGCTCTGCCCACTCTGCCTGCAGTGAAGGGATGTGAGCGTCCTGCTGTCCTGCTCGTTGCTTTTGTGCTGCCTCAGGTCTAGAGGCCGAGCTCTGCTCTTTCCTGTCCTACATTAACCCCTCCTCTGCTGCAGCCCCGTCCTGCAGCACCTGCTCCTGCGTTTTTTCAGTCTGAGGCTGAAAAACACAGCCAGGATTGGAGCTTCTGAGCCAAGCCTGCTGGTCGGGAAGGTGCATTCCTGGCTGCTCACGGTGCCTGTGTGCTCAGTCTGACAAACAGCGATTCAGAACCTCTTTGCGGCGTTATTTTGAAACCTTTTTTGGTGCCTGAATGAGCTGGATACGGAGCCATTAAGAATGTGAGGGGTGGCAGAGACGAGCAGGGATGAGCAGCCACGTTCCTGGTTCCTCTCTCAGCCCTCCCTTTATTTATTTTATTTTTAGCCCTGCTCGTGGTGAGGGTGAGGTGGGCAGGAGCTGCTCGGGCAGACGCAGCGCTGGGTCAGCGGTTCCGCGGGGGCAGCAGTTGCCAAGACTTCAGCCCATGCTGAATTTTTATTTTCATTAATTTGAACGTCAGCAACTGTCATTGGTGAAGGAGGTAAAATTAGCTCACGATTCACCTCCCTCCTTGGTATCCATAATAGACTCCCGGGACTGTGCTTTTGAACCTGCTTTGGAGGGGAGGAGGGAAGAGTCACACAAAAGACAAATGAGCTGTTTGGATGGATTCTTTTTTCCCTCCCCAGTCAGAAATGTTAATTGACTTGGCCCCAGTTCAGCCAAGGGAGGGGAAGGAGAAGTGCTCAGCTTTCCTCTGAATGGGGTTGTTTGAGGCTCTGCAGTCGTGCTGATGGGATGGAGGGTTGGGAGGAAAAACCTGGAGCTCTGGGGGGCTGCAGCCAGGCTGGGCTGGGCTGGGGCTGCAGCCTGACCCAGGCAAGCCCCCGAGGGAGCTCTGGGGCCCCTGAGCCCTTTCCAGCCATCATCCTTCCAGAGGGGTCAGGGATCCCTCATAGCGGGGCCATGAGCTTTGTGTTCCTGAGCCTCCCGCTCTGCCAGTCACTGCCAGGGTGCCAGAGGAGCTGGCACACGCCCTGGGGGGCAGAGCACCCCCATCACCACAATCTCCTGTGGTGAGCTGTGCCACGACTGTGCTGCTCTGGGGTGCCAGGCTGGGCACTGCAGGTGCCACCGGCTCTGGTTGGGTGCCCAGAGCCAGGAGCTGTCCCTGGCCAGTCAGCCTCTGTCTGTTCCCGTGGCAGGAGCGCTCAGGTAGGAGCCACAGGGCAGGGATTGGGAGCTGTGGCAGTGCTGGGAGCCGTTGGGAGGGATACGGGGGCAGATTCGGAGGGAATTGATTGCACGTGTGACCCAGGATCCATCCCCCCGTCCCTTCCCATCTCTGGCAGTGGCCAGGGATGATGTGGCAAGGCACAGGGGTCCGAGGTGGGACCCCCAGTGTGCTCCCCCAGAGGAGAAGCAGCTCTCCCACCACCCCTGCGTGTCCCCCCCAGCTCCCAGCAGTGGGGTGATCGTTGGCGCAAGCGGAGCTGACGTCCCGCCCGGCCTTGGCGGAGAAAGGATTGAGCATCCTTTAAAGAAAATTATACATAATCGTCTTACAGCCTTTGCTTCCACTCAAACCTCTGAGTCATAACTGAAGGGCCCTGGAGCGTGACGTTCCTGCTGGAAGGAAATTGCCTCGGCTGGATCCGGTGGGGGGAGAGCCAGGGGCCTGACGAAGCCTCTCCTCAGCACTGGGCTGGGGGCTGCGCCCTGTGCCCGGTGGGAGCCCCCCGGGATGCTCTGCAGCCACATCCCTCTCAAGAGATGTGACTCAGGCCCCGGCTGTGACAGCAGGAGATGCCTCTGGAAATGGCTCTTCACCTGCTCTGCTGAGTCACAGGGAGCTGAGGAGGGACAGGGGCTGTTGACACCCATCAGGGTGTTCCCTCAGGGGACAGTGACACACCAGGCCCCCGGCCCTGCCAGGAGGGGCTGCACTGCCCCGTTCTGCAAACACAACCGGCCCCTGGGTACCCCAGAGTTGGTGCCTGGAGCTGGAACCTGCAGAGAAGGCAGGAGGAAGAGGAGTGACCTCATCCACTGCTGCCCCTCTCCTCCCCAGAGGAGCCGGGCTGCTGCCTGGGGCAGGGCACACACACAGTCCAGGGAGGAGGGGACACCGTGTCTGTGTGCTGGGGGAACGGGGCCCAAACCAGTCCTCAAAGGGGAGCAGGGAGGGAGGTGCAGTCTTGGGCTCCCAGCCCTGCACATCCCAGGTTCAGGACGTGCTCATCGAAGGAGGAGCAGCTCCAGGTTTCCCGCAGGAGCAGGATCCATCCCGGCCGCTGGGATGCTCCTCGAGGGGCTGCTGCCACATCTCACCGTGGCCGTTCCCTTGCAGGACAGGTGCCTGAGGAGGAGGCCGGGCAGAACGGGCAGAGCCGCGGCAAGGGGCTGCCCAAGGCCGTGTGCATGAACGGGACGGAGCCGGGGCAGCTGAGCACCAGGGCCAAGGGCGAGCGCCGGGCCAGCGCCTCCTCCAACCCCTCCCGCAAGGCCTGCTCCGCCAGCAGCAAGATCCGCAAGCTCTCCACGTGCAAGCAGCAGTGAGCTCTGCCCAGGTACTGCAGGGACACCCCGCGGGTCTGCCTGAGGGATGGGGAGGGGGGACATCTGAGCCTGCCCCAGCCATGGGCAGCGGGAGGGAGTGGAGGGGTGTTTTGTGGTCTGGGTTCTGAGCATCCCTCTGCAGAGTCCCTGGTATGCAAGGTCTGGATTCCCCGTGGTGCTGGGGTGTGCAGAGCCCACGGGGGACCCCCCATGCCCTGCCTGGCTCTGCTCTGTTCTGCCGTGTTGTTTGAGAAGTGCTGTCATGATCTCTCTCCCCTCCTGGGCTGTGGCCAGGCTGCATCATGACACCCCCTTTCTCTGGCACCAGGCCCCTCTGCCCTGCTCCCACCCTCACCACCCACCCGGATTTGGGGAGCACAGAGGAGCTGGGCTGCAGAGGGATGCTGAACTCCAGGGTGTCCCCATGGGACCTGCCCCCAGCCCAGGAGGTAGCCCTGTCACCCATGACCGGGCCACTGCCGTGCCCAAGCCCCTTCCAGGGGAAGCTGAGCCCACTCCCTGCTTCCCCCCCTCCTTAGGGCTCCTTCCTCCCCAGCTCCAAGCCCTGTCCCCTCCTTCCCACCCCTCATTCATAACGGAGCCAGCAGTGACTCATGTTCAGCCTCATCCGCCCCCGGCCTCCTGCTCATCACGGCGCTGCTGGGGCTGAGCTCTGTTATCTCCTGGATCACGACCAGCTTTGTGGTGTGAAAAAAGCCCGAAATAAAAGCCGGATCCTCCCCCTGCAGCTGTCAGCGGCCCGTGGCAGCTCCATCTTTAATTCATGGGGGCAGTGAGTCACCTGCGGGGAGTCGGGAGCCTGGGATGGGGCTCCCCGGACCTGCTGCTCTTCCTGCCCCTTCCCACTGCGCTGCTGCTGCTGCTGGAAGGGGAAGCTCCGTGCAGGCTGCCCGAGCCTGGCTGGGTCACTGCCCCCTTTAGCCCAGAAACCTTTGGAAGGAAGGGAATGCTCCCCTCCTTGGCATCAATGGCATTCCTTGGCAGTGTTTTCTCCTCGGGGTTTTGCTTTGGTCAGGTCTGGGCTCACCTGGCTGAGGGACCACGCACTGTGGGAGCACCCAGAACTTTCCAGAGACAGCTCAGGGATCCCACGCCCCTCGCTCCCATCCCGGGGTGTCAGAGGGAGCCCCGGGGCATGGCAGGAGCAGAGCCAGCACCCCAAACTGGGCACCCCTGCTCTCCCTAATGCCCTTCTCTCTGTTCTCCCCACAGTGTCCCCCGGCCCGGGCCAGCCTGCGTCCCCCTCCTCACCCCAGCTCTGCCTCTCTCCTGGGACTGGACTGTGCTTGCAATCCAAAAGGAAACCGGAGGAAACCAACCAAGGAGCCCCCCCTTCCCTCCCCGCGCCCCCTGCTCCAGCCCAGCGCCAGGACACGAAGCTGCAGTGGCCGGACCTTCCAACCCCAGGCACCTGGAAGTTGAACTCTGCGGCTGCCAGGACGCTGCCCCCCCTACCCCCCCAATCACTCTTTGCCAATCAAGACACTGATTCTGTTTTTAATTTTGCGATGGGAAGGGTGGGACGAGGGGTCGGGGGGGTGGGACCCTCCCNGACAAAGCAGAACTCTATTACACCTGCATGCTGCACGGGGGCTCAGAGGGGCTCGGAAGGGAACAGGGCCCAGGAGGGGCTCAGAGCTTGGGAGGAATCTGGGCTCAGAAGGGATCGGGATGCTGGCAGCCACTTGGCTTTTTTTCTGCTTTTTTTTCCTGCTTTTTTTTCCCTGTTTTTTTCCCCTTTTTTTTCTTTTTTTTTTTTCTTTTTTAAAGAAAAATAAAGTGAAAACAGCAGGTGGGTTTCATGTCCTTCCTCCTGCAGCAGGCAGGGTCGGGGGCACGACCAGCCCCTCTTCCTCCTTTTCCTTTTGGAAGGGCACAGCCCCCCAGGCAAACCCTCCACTTGTGGGGCAATGCCAGGTCCAGAGCCCCCCTGCCCCAACCCCCCTCCCAGCAGACACCATCCCAGCGGGAAGAAGGTAAGAAAAGAGCTCAGAGACGTCACAGTTGGTTGGTTTTGGTTTTTCTCCTTTGTTTATAGACTTAAAAACGCAGAGATGATGGAGGGAGGGCTTTGGGCAGAGCCTGCGCAGAGGGAAGGGGCAACCCGGCCTCTACTCGCATGCAATGGGGGTTTGGGGGGGCCCTGCCTGTCCGCCCCCCGCTGCCGAGTCTGAGGTGCTGCAGCCAGGGCTGGGCTGGGGCAGTTTCTTTTTTTCTCTTCTTCACCCATCCTTTGAAACACAAATAAAAACCCAATAAAAAGCAAACATCCCCCCCTCCTCCTCCCGGAGCAGCCGCCGCCTCTGTAAAAATCAATAAATATCTTCGAGCCCCCACTGAGCTCCTGGGGTGGTGGGGGGCACTGGGGGTCACCCATAGCACACGCTGGGGACCCCCTGCTCTGCTCTCACCCTGTACCCCAGGCCGAGGGGGCAGCACCGGGGGCAGGTGCTGGGCAGCCCCCACCTTTCCGGGGGGTATTTTTGGGGTCCCCGGGGCTGATCCTGCCTCCCCCCCTCCCCCCCAGCCACTGTGCGGC
>VXAC01003918.1:400115-410251 GCA_013399225.1 Rhipidura dahli
GCCGCTGCGCCGCCGGCCCGGAGCGGGACACGGCCGGTCCGGTCCGCCCCCGCCGGGCCCGGGGCTGTCCCCGGGGCAGGGCGCGGGCTGGCGCTGGGGACAGGGACAGCCCGGCAGCGTGGGCCGGAGCGGGGACGGCAGCTCAGGGCTCCCCACGCGCTTCCCAGGCTGCTCCCGGCTGTGCCGGCGCCTCTCGCCCACTCCCGACTCCGTGTCTCCATGTGCCACCTCCCCGCCGTGCCCTTGGGAGCTGGGAACGCTTCCCCAGTGCCTTTGCCAGGACCTCTCCTCTGGAGCCCGGCTCCGCTCCCACCCCGTGCCAGGTGCAGCCTGTCCTGGGCACACCTGGGCGTGCCGAACCTGCCAGGAGCTGGGAGCTGGGCTGCTCCCTCGGGATGGGCTCTTCCCTGGGCTCTCTGTTCATCCCCCCCCATCCTTGGTGACTGTGCCCCTTTTCCCTCTCCATCCAGGTGTTCTACAACGGTGCCAACGTGAAGCAGGTGGATGTGCCCACGCTGACCGGCTCCTTTGGCATCCTGGCATCCCACGTTCCCACGCTCCAGGTGCTCCGGCCGGGTGTTGTCACAGTCCACGCCGAGGATGGGACGGCCACCAAGTACTTTGGTGAGCGAGGCAGGAGGAGCTGGGGAGGAAAGGTGTGCGTGGGGATGGTGTTCTTGGCGCTTTCACAAGGAAGGTTCTGCCCATCCAGGTGTGGCCTGGTGCACTTCCAGGGATTTCTGCTTTCCCAGCCTGCCAGAGGCTGCTGGAAGCTGCTCTGGGAACCGTGGGCTGGGGTCAGGTCTTGATTCTGCTCAGGCTCTCTGGGAGCATCCCCTGCTCTGGCTTCCCATGGGATGGGAACCGAGTCCCTGAATGCTGGAAATGTGTCAGGAGGGGGCTGAGGGTTTGGTTTGGGAAAGGATGGTGGGGATGCCAAGGCTGAGCCCCTCTGGCAGCCCCCTGGCTGACCCACCCCACGTTGTGCCTCACAGTGAGCAGCGGCTCTGTCACTGTCCACGCCGACTCCACGGTGCAGGTGCTGGCAGAGGAGGCAGTGACCATGGACATGCTGGACCTGGCTGTGAGTACCCAGAGACTGTGGCCAGCCCTGGGCTCCCTCCCTTGGGGGGGATTTTCCCCCCTTCTCTGCTCTGGGGTCTTGGGAGCTTCCTGTGCCCAGAATCCAGGCTTGTATCTGCACCCCCATCACCTTTTGGGTTCAAAGGCTTGGGGCTCCTCCTTGGTGAACTCTCTGGTGAGAGGGAGTTCTGCAGTCATAAATCTCTATACCATTTCCCACTCCTTGGACAGACACTGACCTTGTCCCCACTTCCAAAACAGCTTTTCCCTGCTGATAAGGTGTCTGGGGCCAGCACAGCTGTGTCTGTAGCTCCGTGGGGCTCCCAAGTCAGTGGGTCCTTGGCATCCATGTGAAGGACCAGTGGCTGCAGGGGAGGGAGGGAGGGAAGGACAGTCCCCTCTCCTGCAGTGTCCCCTAATGACACACATTCCTTGTGCCCTCATGTCCAGACAGCGAAATCCAACCTGGAGAAAGCTGTGTCAGAGATGGCAGCAGCATCCGATGAAGCTGCTAAAGCAGAAGCTCAGATTAAGGTAGAAGCTAATGAAGCCCTGGTTAAGGCTCTGGAGTAAATCCAGGTGAGGCTCACCTGCAGCCTGGCAGAGCATCCAGATCTGCTCTAGGGCCTGCCAGGCTGGGCAAGGGGATCTGCCTGGCTTTTGGGGAGCAGTGACACCACAGCTGTCCCTTGCCAGGGTCAGGCCTCAGCTCTGGGGGGCTCATGGGGGTCCCTAGCCCAGAGCTGACCTGGGACTGCAAGATGGCAATGGGGCCTGGGGCCAGGCTGGGCTGGGCTATGGCACCCTGGGGTCCAACACTGACACTGTGGGGTTCAGCCCTGACAAGGGTGGGTGGATGGTGCTGGGACAGACTGGGAGCTGCAGGGGCACTGCTGGGGCCTCACTGGTGCCCCACTGGGACTGGCCATGCCTTGGGACAACTCGGGGGCAGAGGGGGGATGCTGGGCCCCACAGGGAGAGCAGTACGTGGCCTCTGCCCCACGTGTTCCTGCTAAAGACAAACAGCTTCGGTCTCTGGGAAGGTGAGGCCAGGCTCTTTACCTTGTGGCCTCTTTTTCTCTGCCCTGCTCAGACTGTGCCTCATCCCTTCCCACGTGCTGGCAGTCGTGAACTGTGGCAGCGTGTGCTGTGCGGGGCTGTGAGTCACCCACAGCCTCCAATGGGCTCAGCCTGGAGCACAGGAGGGCACCAGCTCTCTCCTGATCTCTTGTCTGGGTGCTCTTTGGTCCCTGCGAGCCGGTGGCTCGTGTTTGCTCACAGCAGTTGAGCAGCTGGAGTGGGGCCAAGCCCTGGGATTGGGAACCACGGCCCAGCCGAGCTCACCCCGCACTAACCCGATCCCACTTTGTGTTCTGCAGGAATCCCACTGTGGATGCAGAACTCCCAGCCTGTCCCAGTTCTGCTCCCAGGCTGTACAGATGGAACGGGACAAATGGAGGCGGAGAAATGGTTCTGATCAATTAAAAGGAAATGTGACCTCCTCTCGTGGCACGTCGCCTTCTTCCCAGGCAGCGATTGCAGCCAGAGCTGGGAGCAGCTCCCAGCTCCTGCCCCAAGGCAGAGTCACCCTGGGAAGGGGCCCCCAGCACTGCCCTGGGGTTTGGCTGGGCCTTCCCAGGGAAGATTCACCCCTGGGAGGTTCATCAGACAGGTTTATAACCCCCTTCCTGTACTCCAGCCACCTCCATCTCCAGTACCTACTCGGACAGCGGGATTTCAGCAGCACAGGAGGAGCACAGGTCTGTTCCAGAGCCGTCGTGTCCCAGCTCCCTGCCCCAGTGCTGGTTCTGCCTCAGCCTCCCAGCTCCGGCGCTGCAGGAATCCACGTCAGCCTGGCTGTTCCAGTACGGTGCTTCTCACAGCTGGACAGCAGCTGCTGAGCTCTGCCCCATCCCCTGCTGCTGCCAGTGGCACTTCCCTTGCTCCTGGAGAGGGGCTCGATGTGGAGAGGGAAGCAGATGCATGGTGGGAATCTTTCCTGCTTCCGTTCGTGCTGGGGATGGCTGGAGCCACTCTGCTGGGCTCGGGGCTTGCTGGCTGCAGCCCTGTCTGAGAAGGCCACCTGAGGTTCCTAAGGGCTCCTCACAGCCCAGGAAAGCAGGAAGGACTCGCTGGGCCACGGCACCGCTGGGAAGGGGCGGGTTCGGGCAAGGGGACAGCTCTGCCTGTGCCAGGCATCCGGGATGTGTGTCCTGCGTGTCCCTGCTGCACCAGCTGCTGCCAGGCCCCCATTCCGTGCCACCCTCCCACGCCTTCCCAGAGGGATTTCGGGTTTCCACTGCTGTGCAGAGCTTCCGTCCCTCCCTCTGCGTCGCTCTAATCCCCTCTTCCCCGCAGTGTTCCAGCCCAGGAAGGCGTGTTGGCTGCCTCTGAGGTCAGTGCTCGCCTCTCCGGCCTCCCGCGGGCCCCGCGCGGCTCCCGCCGCTCCGCGCTCAGAGCGGGGCATGGCTATTTTCAGTGCTGCCACCCAGGATGTAATCTTGGCTGCCTCCTCTTCTCACCGCCACCTCCTCCCCCTCCTCTCGCTCACTCTGTCTTTCTCTCCCCCCCTCCCTTCACAAGTGATCAAAAATAGAGCCTGTGGTGTTAAATTTCTCACTCCGTGGCTTATTAAAAGCCTCCGAGTGCCTGACGCGGAGCCTATTTGAAGCTCAGCCGACTTCCAGCTCCTGAGTTGCTCCAGTGCCTTTTCCCCTTCCCCTCTCATTCCCTTTTTTTTTAATTTCCTGAAAGGTCAGACATTGCACCGAGCATGAGCAAAGCTTCAGAGTCAAGAGCTGTACTAATTAAAACATCTTGGGAATTACTGGGGCCGGCCGGCTCCCTTCCCTCTCCCGCTGCCCCTCTCTGTCCCCGGCTGCTATTTCAGCTGCGTGAGCCTCCCCCGGCACACGCAGCCACGCTGACGGAAGGTGGCTGCCTTGGGTTTTTCATCTAATGGAAGAGCGTTGGCGAGGCCGGGAAGATGGGGAAACAGCCAGCTGCTATTTTTAGGATGGGAAAAAAGTGTCTCCGTCAGCGTCCTCTCACCAGCTCTTCCCACTGCCTCCCGCCAGCACCGGGGGAGCTGGGGGGGGGCCGAGGGATCCGGTCCTGCCCCCCTCGCAGGGTGCCCTTGGCCGGGTGTTTCGCAGCCTGACGCCTGCTGGGACTTGTAGGCTGCGTTTGGGGGGAGCAGTGAGGGGCCCTTCCATGTCCAGAGACGATGGGGATGGGGCTTTATGGGTGCAAGGACAAGGCTTTGTCCTGAGCCAGGACAGGAGCAGCGCTGGGCAGGGACTGTGGGTGCCTGGCTGGTGCCGTCATAACCCTGCTCACCCTGAGCTGCACTTTTGGGGGTGCAGGGCCTGTATGGGTGATTCCCTGTGCTCCCCCATGCTCCCAGCCCAGCCTGCTCCCTGCTGGGATCCCCCCTTGCAGCCTCGGCTCCAAGCCCCTCACCTCTGCCTCCGGCCCTTCCCCTCCCTGCTCATTATCTGGCTCTGCAGAGCCACGTTCTCCTCCTCCCCCGGCTCCCACTGCCCACGCCGGAGCCACCATCAGTCACGTCCCGCTGGATGCCACAAAAATGGTCTGACTCGGTGCAGGAGATGTGTGGCTGCGGCTGTTCCAGAGGCAGAGCCCTTTCCTGCTCCTGGCTCACTGTGCAGGTGCTGCAGAGATGAGCCCAGCTTGGGGGCAGGCAGGGAGGTGGGGGGCAGCCCTGGTGCAGATCATGATGTGATTCAGCAGGTGATTCTCCCTCCTCTCTCCCCCACACCAGCCTAGACTGTGACACCAGTGGGGCACTTTCCTGTCCCTGGAGTGCTGGCACCTGCCTTGGTGCACGGCAGCCTCCATCCATGGTTTCTGCCTGTTTTTGGGGTGGTGGGTGCCGAGGTGCCCCTGCCTTTGGGTCCCTGCCTCTGCTGGGGCCACGCAGGACCGGGAGCATCAGCACAATGTGGTGGAGTTATTCCCGGGAGCCCGGGACCTGTTTGTCTCCGGCTTTGGGCTGTGCTGGGTGTGAGAGGGGAAGGGCTGCCCGGAACGTGGTGGGAGCGGGGGCAGGGCTGCTGTTGCCCCCCCCCCCTCCCCTTCTACCCAGGGCTCTCGCCCATGACTCGCATCCTCTGCTGCCAGATGGAGGGTGGGGAACGCGGCCGGGAGCGCTCGGAAAGTGAAGCATCACGGATTCTGCCGGCGGCGTCGCTTCTCCGGGGGATGATTTCCGAGACGGGCCGGGCTCTGCCAGGCCAAATCTGCCGGGGCTGGCGGCCCTCCCTGCGTTTGGCCGCGTGGCATTTCCCCGTCCCACCCAGTCCCGAATGCAGGCGAAAGGTTCCAGCTCTCCTCTCTCTCTGCAGGAAAAACAACCCCAAACCCCACCGCAGCCCCAGGAAGCCCCGCTCCCGCCGGGCTGACTCATCCGGCAGAGCCGCCCCTTTCCCTGCCCAAACCTTGGCGCGCTGGGGATCCTGCCCGTCCCAGCTGCTGCCCGCACCATCGGTGCCCACCCTGCAGCGCCGGGCTGGGGGTACAGAGGCTGTTCCCCACCCCTCACACTGCCAGGGGCTGCAGGATGTGGCAGCAGCTCCCCGGAGTGTGGGGACCCCCGGGGGGGCCGCGCAGCTCCCTGCCTGTCCCCAAGGCTCTGCAGCGTTGGGTGCAGACCTGATCCCCTCCCACCCGCCCGGCCCGTGGGTGCTGCCGCTGGCCCCGGCGTGGGAAGGTCAGCGGAGGCTCCACACGCTGCCAGCACAGCCCGGAGTGTCCTTGGGCCACGCTGCCCTTGGGCGGCTCGAAGGCCGAATCCTCACAGCTTCCTTAGGATGGGGTGGGGTGGGGGGGGGCTGCTGTAATGATTAACCCGGCCGCGTTAATCGTTCCGGCCGGCAGCCTTTTTCCTCTGGGTTTCCAGCTCTGGAAAATGCTCCTTTTCCGACGCCCTCCCACGCACGTGGCCCCGCGGAGGGAGCGTGGCACAGCTCAGGGAAAACCCTGTGGGCAGGAGCGGGATCTGGCTCGGGGTCTGGCACCGGGATCTGTCCCGGTGGGGCCCCTCGGTCCCGGTTCTGGGGGTGCTTTGCCTGCAGATGGCGGCGGAGCCGTGGGGGAGCGTCACCCCGGCGGCCTCACCCCCAAAATCCGGGCACAGGAGCGAGCGCCGGCGGGTGCTGAGGAGGGCGGGTGTTGCAGCCAGCACGACAGAGCTTGTCATGCTGCTGCCGGGCCAGCAGCCCCGGAGCGCCGCGCCAGCCACGCGGCAAACCTTGGCCCGGGGCGCGTTCTCTCGTGGGGAAACTGAGGCACGGATGGGGAAAGCCACTTGCAGGCTCGGGAGAGGGAAAATGGGACATAGGAATCTCAGACCTCGCTGCTGTGCTTGGCAATTCCACCCCTGCTGAGGAGTCCCCCGGGGAGCCCCCCCGGGAGCTGCCGGAGTCAGGAAGGGGGCGGTGGGGGCGGCGCGTTGCCCTGGGGGTCCCAGGTGCCTTGGCAGGGGCTCGGTGCCCCGTGGCCATGGGCACAGCCCTCGCTCGGGGCGGCCTTGGCGGCCACTCGCGCTCGGCTCTGCTGGAGGTGGCCCAAAGCCGTGGGGGGCCGGAGGGGGTGCGTGGCCCCGTGCTGGGGGTTCCAGCAAAGCCCCCTCCCACCGCCTCCCGGCCGGGGCCGTGACCCTCGCGGGGCAGGGGGAGCCCGGGGAGGAAGCGGCTGCCAGCTGGCCTCGACGCCGGCTACAAAGACAGCCCAGAGAGCCCAGCGGAATGAGGTGGCACCCGTCCAGGTTCCCACGGCGGCCCTGCTGCAGAAAATACACCCGGAGCTGGTGGCGGTTGCCACAGCAATGGGCTGGGTGCCACGCCGTGGAGGGGGGCACGACCCCGGACCCAGGTGTGCCGACACGGGACCCCGGTGCAGGGCGGTGGGAGATCCGTGGGATGGTGGAGCCGGGCGCTGGCAGGGACCAAAGGCTCCTGCTCCGGCTCCCGCTGCCCCCGCCCACCTTTGATGTGCCGGGACTTCGCCCTTGGTAAAGCTGGGAGGTTCCCAAGTAGCTCCCAGCTGGATCCTGGCATCCAGCACCCAGGTACCCGGTGCAAGCCCCTCGTGAGCCATGGGGCTCCATGCGCCGCTCGGTTCCTTTTGCCCCGCTGCAGCCGGGGGCTTGCAGCCCCCGCGGGCTCCCCAGTTCCTGGCGGGGCCGGGAGGAAGCGGCTGCAGCTGGTCCCGGTGCTGGGGCTCTTCCTGGCGGGGCTGGCGCCGGGATGGGGCGTGGGGTGGGGAGGGAAAGCCGGGGGGGCCGGGGGCCGCTGCCCTCCGGGATGCCCCGGCATGCGGCAGGGAGGGGACGGCAGCGCTTCCATCCCCATTCCCTCAAAGGCCACCCCTCCGCCGGGTATAAATAGCAGGATTGAGGCCTGGCGTGACACTGGAGTCACTTCTGCCACCACCACCTTGGATGTCNCTGAGCAGCTGCTGGGCCTGACCCCGGCTGCCTCCCCCACGCGTCGGGGGCACCGGTGGGGCTCGGGGGTGCCCCCGCGGGGCCCCACGCAAGGAGGGGGCACAAACCCCCCCGCTCACCCTCCCCGCAGCAGGCGAGGGCCAGGCGCGGGTGGGCGATGGCTTCCCGTCTTCCCCGTCCCCACCTGGCCGTGCCGGCCCTGCTGTCCCCTCCCTGCCAGGGCAGCGCCGGCAGCTGCTGTGGGGTAATGACGGGGTGTGCCCGCCCGCCCCGGGCTGCGAGCGGCGCGGGAGGCTCCTGCCACCCAGCAAGACGGGGCCAGCCGGGCGCGGAGCTTTGCTGCCGCAGCCGGCGCGGCCACACCTGTGTGGGCTGAGCGGACCCCGCTCCCACCCGGCACCTGCCCGGCCCAACCAGCTCCTTCGCGTCCCGGCCGCCCGCGGACAGGCCGCTGCAGGCAGGGCCCCCCGGGCCAGGCAGGTGCAAGAGGCGGGAGCACCCGGAGCGCTGGGGGCACGCTGGGGGCCTGGAGGAGCCGGAGCTCTCCCGGGAGCCCTGGGGACTGGAGGGGCTGTTTGCCCACTTGAGTCGGCGGGATGTCCCCGTCCCTGCTGTCCCCTCCTCACTTCCCCACATTGTGTCCCCCGTCCGGCCCCACATCCTGTCTTGGCAGATGGGCCGCGGCCCCGACCCCGGGCGGCTGCAGCCCCTATGTCTCGTGTGCCAGATAGGGCATCCCAAAGGTGCCGGGTCCTACCAGGGGGCTGCAAAATGCCTCCCTCCAGCTCCTGCAGGCTCCTGGGGGGGCGTGGGAGGGGCAGCATCTCCTGTGTGTAGGAACCCTCCGACAGGGACAGATGTTAAGTGCTGCAGCCGCCTGCGGATGTGAGTGGGTGGGTTCTGGGCAGGGCTGCCTCCCGCGGGCCAGCACCAGCCCAGGTGGCCACGGGCTCCGATGGAGCTGAAGGCTCTTTGGGAAGCCCAAGGTTTAATGAGGGGCTGTCGGGCTCCCTCTGATCCTTCCGCCCATTATCTAATCGGAGCAGTGCATTTAAAGGCCACAGTGCAGGTGAGTCACTTCCCCAGCTGGTGCCTCAGTTTCCCCACAGGTCGGGCGCTGGGATGAGCTGAGCCCGGCTCCTCTCAGCGTGGCTCGGCGCTGGGGAATGCGGCACAGTGGGTCCGGCCCAGGGCTGGATTCCTCCCTCAGCTCCTTGTGACACACCTGGACCCCGGGCACGGAATATCCCTTGAGCCCCCCACCTGGGCAGAGTCCGGAGGTGCTGGGACATCCCGACACCGGCGTGTCTGGAAGAGCCGGGCAGGGGCACCCCCACTCCACACCCAGCAGCTTGGTGGCACCCGGCCCATGCCAGCACCACACAAGGTCCAGCTTTTTTCCCTGTCAGGATTTCCTGCTGCTGTTCCCAGAACGGGCTGTGGCCTTGCATCCGTAGGGTGATCCCGCACAGCCATCAGCCGGGAACCCATCAGCACCGGGGCCAGGCACGGGAGAGGCAGCAGCACCAGCGATGCCCCGGTAGCCCCCCCGGTGATGGGAGGGCCGGGCAGGCGGCTCCATCACCGTAAACAGGAACTGCGGCCGCGGGGGAGCGCGGGGGGCCGGGAAGGGAGGGGGAGCCTGTGCCCATGGCCGGGGTGTGGGAGTGTGGGTGGGGGTGCAGCACCCACCGGGGCCGAGCGAGCCCGCGGGAGTGCGTGCACACACACGGAGCTCGTGTGCCCGTGTCGGTGTGCGGGGTGAGCTCGCGTGGCTGTGCACACGCGTGTGCCCGTTCGGGGCGAAGGCGTTGCACTTGTGTGTGAAGGGACGAGGCCAGGAGGAAGTGCCTCCTCCCGTCCCCATCCCGCCCGAGTCGGGGTTTCCTGGGGCACATCCTGCCTGCATGGATCCTGTTCCTCCTTCCCGCTTTTGGGCGTCAAGGGGTGCCAGCCCTGCAGAGAGAGGCAGGGACGGCACTAGGCCCACACCAGGGCTGTGTCTGCCCCATGCCGTGCTGGGCTGGGGGGCTGCCAGCCCCCCACCGGTCCCCCGAGGCGATAGAGGCTGGAGAGGTGCCCGCACTCCCCGCCCGGGTGAGGCTCCCGCATTCCTGAGGCGGCTCCGAGGGGAGCCGGGGGCAGGCGCGGGGCGGGGATGCCGCGGCGCTGAGTGTGCTCCCGAGTGCCAGCGTGTGGGGCAGCCCCCCCTGCGCCTCCGCCGGGCACCGGGATCCCCTGCTGGCATCACCCCCGGCTCTGGGCACGGGCTCGGGGTTCATCCCACATGGCTCTGCCACCCTGTGTGCGGGTATTCCCAGGACTGGGGATGACGCCTCACGGGGTGAGCCCACGGTGAGATCAGAGGGCTGGGATAGGGTGGGATAGGATGGGATGGGTTGGGATAGGGTGGGATTGGATACGGTGGAATAGGGAGTTACTTTCCCTCGGGTTTACAAGCCTGGGTCACTCCAGGAACAAGGTTCAATGTGTATCCAAAGAGGCTCCCGAAATCCTGAGTCCTTCCCCTCCCCAAGGCTGGCAACTTGCTTAAGCATTTATAATAATAATAATGATAATAACA
>VXAC01003919.1:0-37510 GCA_013399225.1 Rhipidura dahli
GGGTTTTGGGAGGATTTGGGGATAATAAATAATAATGGGTGATGGGCACATAAGGAAAATCACCTTTCATCTGTAATTCCTTAGGGAAAGCAAGAAGATGATCACCTTCCCCTGAGCAGACACCTGGAGGGATAAAATTCAGCTATTCCCAGAAAAATGGGCTCCTTAAATCCCAGTCAAAGCTGGGGATGTCAGTCAATGTTTGAGCAAAGCTCAGCCTCCTGTTTGATAACTCCCCTGATATTGAATTTCCAGGTGACAAACAGCTTTTAGTTAAATCCTGGCCATGCCTGTTCCTTGGAATATTTCCCACAGCCTCCGTTTGTAGGCGAGAGGCTTGGAATCCACAGAGGGTTTCGGTGGATAATAATTCAGCAGCAGCAGCACCGTGCAAAAGGGAATTTCATCTCACCCCAAATGTTGAACCCTCAGCCTTAAATTTCATTTCATTGAGGAGATGAAGACAAAAAAAAAAAAAATGCAGGAAAATGACAGAACAAGTTTTTAAAAATCAGTCAGCAGGGAGTAGAGAATTTACTGAAGTAATTTTGGATGGACTAAAAAGCAAAGTTTGAATGCCCCCATCCTTTGCTTAAATGTTGTTGGATGCTTTGGGTCCAACCCAGGGATATTTTACATTTTGTGAATATTCACTGGGTGTGAAAATCCTCCAGGAAAACTTGGGCTGCCTCGAGGTTCAGGGCTGAATTTAAGGTCAGTTCAGCCTCCCTGGCTCTGGATTTATCCCATTCCAGGAGAGGTGAGTGGGATTGGGAGGATGGATCCACCTGGGACCTGCCTGTGTTTATTGATTGCAGAGGAATCCCAAATGGCTGCCTCGTGTCCAACTTGTGGAAGGCTGGAATGGAAGATTTCTCTCCTTTCCTGCACTAAAAATGTGTTTATTTAAACCACTCTGAAAAGCCAAAAAAACCTCTGAAACCACATTCCTTTTTTTTTTTTTTTTTTTTTTTTGTCTAAAATCTTTGATGCACAAAAGTGCTAAAAAAGAGGAGATGAGAAAATTTCAATATTATAGAGCTGGTAATTACAGCATCCATAGAAGTTCCAAACATTCCAAACCCAATATTCCCTCCCAACACTTGGGAATTCCCACTCACCTTGCTCTTCTTTTCTAGAGGAACTCTGAATAAATGAGCTTTGTTTCCCTGCTGGGAATCTCAGGCTGTCTCTTGGAATTTGGTCTGAGCTTATATTCAGCAAAAGACACCTTAAAAATCCATTTTTTTCCCCAGGTTTTCATCTGGAAGCAGCTGTTCCGTCACTGGAAAAACACTGGGGATGGGAATTGTGGGCACCTGGGGATGTCTGGTGTTTATTTAAGAGGGAACAGGTGAGCAGATATTCTCCTAAAGGTTCAGATCAGATATTAAAAGTGATTTTTCCCTGCCAGATTTTTCCAGGCCTTGCAATGAGTTGCCCAGGGAGGTGACCACAGGGAAGTGGAAGTGTTCCAGAGGAATCTGGATGTGGCCCTTGAGGAGGACATGGTTGGGTTCATGCCGATGGGACTGGATGACCCTGAAAATCATTTCCAACCTTTTCTTCAAGAGTTTTCTTCCCCAAATTCTTGACCATCCCATTTTTCCTCAACTCCTTTCTTCCCTGACCTTGGCAAAGTCCCTTCCCAAAGGAAAGGGGAAGGAAAACCGAGCGAGCTCCCACTGAAATTCCGCGTGCAGGGACGCGGAGCCGGTGGCTGGAAACGCGTTAAATCCCCTCACACGGTTAACAACGGTGTCACTCGGTGAGAGAATTTTCATAATTAATGAACTGCTTCAATTTGCTCTGCTGCTTGACTTTGATTAATACATTTTTGAGTGTTCCCTCTGGGACTCTGTCCAGTTTGTTTAGTAAGCTCTTATGTCTGTATCCCGTTCGTGTGCGCCGATCAAAGCGTTGGCACCGAGCGCCGGCAAGATTTGGGCTCTGCTGCAGCCATTCTGACTCCACTTAAAAAGGAGATAGCAATATATCTTAAACCCAGCTCTTTGTGCTTCGTTTCTAGTGGGAGGGAAAAAACAAAATAAAATAAAAACCACCACCAAAAAAAAAAAAAAAAAAAAACCCAAAAAAAAACAGAGAGGAAAGAAATTTCACGCCGCATTGTGTGGAAATGCTGTGATTTA
The DNA here is from genome assembly GCA_013399225.1 of Rhipidura dahli. Classification (NCBI taxonomy): domain Eukaryota; kingdom Metazoa; phylum Chordata; class Aves; order Passeriformes; family Rhipiduridae; genus Rhipidura; species Rhipidura dahli. Next base: position 2,151 of record VXAC01003919.1, read on the forward strand.
GAAGTTCGTCTCACGCAAGCTCGGGCCAATTAAAGGGATATTTATCAAGGCAGACAGTAATTGTGCACAGCCAAACTGGCAATTTGGTCAATAGGAAGCATTGAGCTGCAAAACTTCCATAATTAACAAATTAATGAACATTACCCTTCGTTACCCTGCCGCTGGTGGGGTGGGGTGGGGGGGTGTTGCACATTTACCTCGCTCCTGGTGCTCGGTCACCCCCTGAAATTCTCTGTACAGCTCAAGGATGTGCACCAGGCTTTAAAAAGGGGTCAAATTCTGTTTCCTGGGCTCCAGGGAGCTGGGAATGAGGGGCTCTTGTTTCCAAACAGGTTGGTCCAAGGAGGGAGAAGCAACTCACAAAATTCTGGAATTACTGAGGCTGGAAAAGCCCTCCCAGCCCATCCAGTCCCAGCTGTGCCCGATGCCCACCTTGTCCCCAGCCCAGAGCACTGAGTGCCACCTCCAGCCCTTCCTTGGACACCTCCAGGGATGGGCACTCCAAACCTCCCTGGGCAGCCCCTTCTGATGTTGCAGCTCATGGTTTTAGGGCACAAATTGCAGGTGAAAGTTTTATTTTTGGAGAATTTTCCGGGTTCACTGGGACAAAATCACTTCCTTTGGTTTTCAGCTTTGAGGAGGATGCTGAATATTATTGGCTTCCAAAATGTCATGGGGCAATTTCTGTTCTTGGTGTAGATGTCCAAAGGCTGGATTGGCATTAATGAGTGTGGCAGGGAAAAGGGAGGAATTCAGAAGGAATTTCTTCATGGAAAAGGTTGTTAAACATTGGCAAGAGCTGCCCAGGGAGGTTTGGAGTGCCCATCCCTGGAGGTGTCCAAGGAAGGGCTGGAGGTGGCACTCAGTGCTCTGGGCTGGGGACAAGGTGAGCATCGGGCACAGCTGGGACTCCATGGGCTGGGAGGGCTTTTCCAGCCTCAGGGATCCCAGGATTCTGTTTTGCCATCCCAATCAGGACCATCCAAGCCTTATTTTGAGGCTGCCATGTAGTGCTGAAGTGCTTCTCTGGCTGTTTCCTGGCTGGAATCTCATCCCCAGAGAGCTGGGTGAGAAGAGGATCAGTGTTGGTGTCAGAAGCTCCCCTGAGCAATCAGAAAAGGCTCAGAGAAATTCCCAGTCAATGCTGTGCCCATTTATAAATCTATACATTTATATCTTGGCTCCCAGCTCTGCCCTGCCCAACCACAGCAGCTGGAGATGCAGATCTTAAAGCAGTGAGGTTAAAATTAATTAAAAGAAATTCCCTGAGCTCAACCTCTGCTTTCCATGGGGTGACAGGGCCCGGGCTGTTAATCACCAGCAGCCCCAACGTGTCACTCCTGCTGCCCTGGTTTTGTTCAGATGTTACAAGGCTGAATGACACTGGAGAATGGACAATGGGACACGAGCTGCTGGGAACACACAGGGAGCACTGGCAGATTTAAGTGCACATTGTTCAGCCACCAGCAAGCCAGAAAAAAATGTGTTCTTTTTAAGTTTTCCCATGGGGTTCCTGCTCCCAGACTACTCCAGTGGGGTTTATGGCTGTTTGTTCTCCTGTGGAGCCGGGCTGGGAGAGCTGGAATTGTTCAGATTGGAGAAGAGAAGGATCCAGGGAGAGCTCAGAGCCCCTTGCAGGGCCTAAAGGGGGTAAGAAAAAGGAGAGAGAGGGACTTTTTATATGGACAGAGAGTGACAGAGAGGGGAAATCGTTTTACACTGCCAGAGGGCAGGGCTGGATGGGATCTTGGGCAGGAATTGTTCCCTGGCAGGGTGGGCAGGCCCTGGCACAGGGTGCCCAGAGCAGCTGGGGCTGCCCCTGGATCCCTGGCAGTGCCCAAGGCCAGGCTGGACATTGGGGCTGGGAGCAGCCTGGGACAGTGGGAGGTGTCCCTGCCATGGCTGGGGTGGGATGGGATGAGATTTAATTCCCCTCTAACCCAATCCACTCCATGATTGTACATAAAAAAGCCCATTTAGCCTGTGCTGAATTTTAAATATTTTTTTTTTCACATGCAGTGTATATGAGAAATGAAACAGAGAGCAGAAGAAACCCTTTCTCTTTTTCAGCTTATTTGATATCTGTGTTTGGCAGATGTTTTCCAGGGCTCTGTTTTAGTCTTTGCACCCTTCAGCTGCTTGGTTTCTCTTCTCTGTGCCCAACTTTCAGTGCCAACCACAGAGGATGTGTAAAAATGAGAAACGTGGGGCAATGACAGGAGAACTCACAGGCAGGTGTGAGAGGCAAAAAGAAGTTAAAACCAGGATTCTTTTTACCCTGACAGGAGGGGGCAGTGAGGGGGGCTCAGGTCACTATTCCTGAGGGAAAGGAGGAGAGGAAATGGCCTCAAATTGCACCAAGGGAGGCTCAGGTTGGAGACTCTGGTTGTTGACACCACAAAACATTCCCAACCCTCTTTTGTCCCCCTGGGAATTGAAATGTGGAGAGCAGCTTCGAGCTGGGAGAATGATTTGCAGGATTTTGCCTTCCAAAGCCACCTGACATTGGTTTCAGTGCTGTTGTCACCTTTGCTTGAAGCTCTTCCTCCAGCAGAGAACACGAGGGCTCAGAGGAGATAAGGGTGTAAGAGGGGGGAAATGCCAAGATATTTAAGGGATGAGGAAAATCAGCTTGGAGTGGAAAAGCCAATGATGTTCTGGAAGGAAAACTTCCAAGGCTGTTTCCTCCTCTGGTACAAGAAGCAGGGAGGGAGGATGGGGACACCAATGAAAGGAACAGATGGAGGATTTTGGGTCCCCACAAACCTCCCAGCTCAGTGTGGGGGGAGCTCCAAGTGTCCCTGTCCCAGCAGTGGGGACACAGGAATTCCCTGCGCTCACAGAGCCACATGGGATGCACAGGAAGCTCCTCCACCCCAACTCCCAGATCACGGAATCCCCGAATCCCTGAGGTTGGAAAAGCCTCCAAGGTGATTGAGTCCAACCTGTGAGTGATCCCCACCCTGTCACCCAGCCCAGAGCCACGTCCAGTGTTCCTTGGACACCTCCAGGGATGGAGAATCCTTGGATGACACCCTTCTCACCTACAGGAAGGAGACAAAAAGGGTTTATTTCCCCCATCTAAGGCAAGAACAATTAAAATTCTTCTTTGTGCATCTCAGCTGTGAGGAAAATGAAATAATTGACTCAATTAATGCTTTTTTTTTGTAATTAATTCAAGAGTTTGTGGTGTGTCATTTCTCACGTCATCACGGATTTGTCACCTCCCCCAATGGCTTGGGCAGTGTAAAAACAGAGAAAAAGCCACCCAAAGCCACAATTTCCAGTTCCATCTCATCAAAACATCCGACTCCGGGGAAAGCAAAGCGTTAAGTTGGAAAAATGTTGGTTGCAACAGCAGAAAAAAAATAAATGTTTGATTAAAAGAGGCCCCATCAGTGTCACCTGCTAATGAAACGCTGCTGTTGCCATCCCTGTGGCTCCAAGAGAAAAGGAGAAGCTCCGGGGCCATTTCCCTGCTCCTTGCAGCACACAAAGGTCAGTGACACACAGAAAATGGCATTTCATTAACGAGCCACTTGGATTATAAACATTATTCCCAGACAAGCAGGAAAGTCCCAAAAATCTGAGTCACTGGTGGGTGAATGGCTGTTTTGTCAGGCCTTTATAAATAAGGCATTGATGGGATAAACAGTCACTCTGTATCAAAAAAAAAAAATAAAAAAAAAAGGAAAATTTGCTGTGTGCACACAGAGTTTTCATAAAGCAGGGCTATGATTCAGGAGTTCTCCTTGGAAAAAAAGTGGAATTGTGGTGTTATCAGGAGATTTATTCTCTCTGAACGACATCTGAACTGGCTGCAAGTCTAAAATGTTTATTTCTTACCAAGAGGGAATCTGCCTCAAATCATCCTTTTGTCTCATTTTTAATTTCTTCCTTTTCCTTCCTCCTGACCTTCGTGAGGATCACAATCCTCAAATGATAATGGGAATTCAGCTGTATAAAGGAAATGTAGGTGAATCTCAGGTTTTTAAACCTGAACTCAGGGTTTGGTGGCTTGGAAAGTCTCCTCTCCCTGGGCCCTCTAACTCCAGGGAAATGCTCTCCCTGTGGATATGGAAAAGAGAGCTTTGGAGTCAACAGGATTTTTGATTGGAGCTGGGGTAGGGATTTCTACCTCCCTGTGCAAAAATTGGCCTGAATTTCCTAATATTTCCTGGAGAGTTGGGGAATGCTTCTCCCACTGGGATTAGGAGGAATGAGGAGCTCCATCCCACTTGGGAGAGGATGAGAGGGAAGAGCAGGGAATGAAAGATCTTTGCCACTGCAAAACAGCAGCAGGTGGATATGTATGAAGAGACATTAGAAAATGAGGTTAAAAATCCAGATTTCATGCATTTCAGCATTATTCTAGATCTCTTTCTTTTTACTCATGTACCCCAGCAGAACAGAACAATCAGTTCCTCTGGAAAACCAAACGGGAAGAGCAATTCCTGCAGGGGAAACCAGGAGGAGAATGAGCTCATCAGATTCCTGTGCCGGGATTTTAAACGCCAGGAGTTTGCCGGGACAAACTCAGGAGGTTCGAGGGAAGCATCCCAAAAAAAACCAATCAGAATGTTCTGCTTTTTCTGTCCTCTCCTTTCCTGTTTCATTAATTAATCTTTAATGAGAGCAGATGTTTTGCTTTGGTATCTGAAGCTTGCAAAACCCATTGCCTGGTGCAGAGACACAAACAGGGATTTGCCTGTCAATTTACCTGCTTTCCTTTCTTCCCAATTTCTGCTATTTAGGAACAAAACCAAATCACACCAGGCCCACAAGTAGCTGCTAAAAGCTGTTTTCCCAACCCTGCTAATGGGAAAGTGTGCCATGGGATGTGGGAACAGCCCAAATAATAACAGAACAAGAATAGCCTCCTTTGCATGGATTTCATTTGCTTGTTTTTGCTTGATTGGGCAATTTGGGGGCTGAGATTTTAGGCACGGCTTCAATCAGCCCACAGTAAAAATAAAACCTCCTATCCAGAGGGCAGGAGCAATTAAAGACAACTGTGGGAAATGTTATTTGCTGGAGAACATTTCCTCTCTTTGGGAAGTCTGCCGGAGATGTGGAAGGGCTCCATGTGAAAAGAGTCATGAGCAGCACCCGGCGTGTGATTCCTGCTCCGGCCTCTCCAGGGCTCCCTCCTGTTTTCCCTGCCACTCTGGGGTGCTGGACATGAAGGAATTTCACAAACTGTGTGGTCAGAAGAGGAATGGAGCCAAAGCTATTCCAGCCATCCAGGGAGGTGCCTACTCTGCTTGATTTCTGAGGTGCTCTGGGGAATTATTCCCTATTTTTTTCTCAGCTCCAAACCCTGCATTTCATCCCTCACCTTGGAGTTCTTCCCTCCCCTTCCCCCAAAAGAGTGGATGAGGGTAGGATTTTAAGGAGCCACATTTATTTCAGAGAGGGCTCATGTCGTGCTTTGCAGATTTTTGGTAAGGGAGGTTTTAGAACGTGCCCAGCAAGAAAGAAAGGAGCTGAATTTAACAGCAGATTGTGGCAAAACATCAGTGCTGGCACCACAGCTCACCCACAGGAGTGTAAAGAATATGGAATTCAAGACTCACAGAATTTAGGTTGGACCTTAAAGCCCATCCAGTGCCACCCAGCCATGGGCAGGGACACCTCCCACTGTCCCAGGCTGCTCCAAACCCCATCCAGCCTGGCCTTGGGCACTGCCAGGGATGGAATTCTTTGGGCAGCATTTTAGAAGATGCTCTCTTCAAGTTAGTGATGCAAAAAAAATAAGATCAGAAGTTGAAAACCCTGAGGGATTAATCCTGATTAAACAAGCCATGATTAAACCCCTGTTAAGGCCCCAGAAAGACTCCCAGTGTTTTCCTACAACAAGGCCAGCCTGGATAAACAAAAAAATTAAATTATAGCAGCTCTTCTGCTGCTGATTTTTTCCCCAATGTCTCTGATTCCAGTCACGTGTGAGCTTTGCCATGAGGAGCCATTCCCAAAAGGAAAGGAGAGGAGAGGAGAGGAGAGGAGAGGAGAGGGATCACTGCCACCTTTCCATGGATTGTGGTGGATCATGGACACTTCCACTTGGATACAAGACAACAACAAAACTGGGGCTGCACTTTCCCTTTGGCCTTTTCTGCAGCTTTAATGGTGAGACTGGAGGAGGGACAACTGCTTCTCCATTTTTTTATTCCTCCAGTTGTAAATGAGCAAGTGGGGAAGTGGAGCACAGTGGGGAGATTTCGTTCTCACCAGCAAAAGCAAGGGAAGAGAAAATCAGAGAAAATCAGGCCTTACAATATCCTGATAGGAATAGTTGTGGGAAAAGAAAAAAGAATTAAAAAAAGAGAATTTCAGGATGTGGAAATCGTGGAAGCTTTGTTGTAGTCAACAAATCTTCAGGCTTTTCACTCCCTTTCAGGAGATTTGTGGGGCAGAAAAGAAGGCAGGGCAGCACTCAGGGTTTTGGGGGCTCTGTCTGAAATCCTCACCCTGCCCCAGAGCTGTCTGACACCAGAGATACCAAAAGCTGCCAAGTCTGGGATGTGGGTTATGGCAAATCCTGTGTTGCTGCCCTTGCTGGGGGTGGGATTGCTCTGTGCTCCTCTTCCTTTCCCACACCACTCCCTGGCAATCAGCTTTCCTGGGAATGGGGAATTTATCTGGGGCTCTGAGTTAGGAAAATTCTGTTTCTGCTCTGGCTGCTGCTCCCACTTGAAAATCCTGCCCAGCTCTGCCTCCAACTGATTTAGGATCATGGAATTCTGGAATGATTTAGGATGGAAAGGACATTAAAGCCCATCCAGTGCCACCCCAGCCATGGCAGGGACACCTCCCACTCTCCCAGGCTGCTCCGAGCCCCAATGTCCAGCCTGGCCTTGGGCACTGCCAGGGATCCAGGGGCAGCCCCAGCTGCTCTGGGCCCCCTGTGCCAGGGCCTGCCCACCCTGCCAGGGAACAATTCCTGCCCGAGATCCCATCCAGCCCTGCCCTCTGCCACTGGGAAGCCATTCCCTGCCTCCTGGCCCTCCAGCCCTTGGCAATTGTCTCTCTCCATCTTTCCTTCAGGTCCTGGAATGCCCCAATTAGATCACTCCCAAACTTCCTCTCCTCCAGGCTGATTTTTTTGCCAAGAAGAAAGAGGTCCTTCAGTTTTTTTCCCTCAGTGTTTTTGCTCCCAAAGTGGCTGCCAAGTGTTGGAGAATAAAGGTAGGGAGACCTTTGTATCCTGAAAAAACTCCGTGATGTGATCCACGACATCTGAAGCATCTCAGCCCTCAGTAACCTTTAAAAATGAAATCTGGCTGTTGACTGAGATCAATGCTCTTCATTGCTTGCGAGGTGATTGACTTGATTCCCTCTTGATCCTGAAAATCCCAGGTTTCCAGCCCAGTTTGGGTCAGAACACATCGATTTACCATTTTAGTATTAAATTCCTGGTCAGCTCAGACACTGATAAAACGGCCTGTCCAGCAAGCCAGAAGTACAACAGCATCAATTTTAGACTAAGGCTGCCCAGGCTGAGAGAGAGAAATTATTTACATCAGTAAAAAGCTGGGAAATTATGGGATTTAATGTGAAAACATGAGTTTGGGGTGAAATAATTCATCCCAAGGAGGTTTGGAGTGCCCATCCCTGGAGGTGCCCAAGGAAGGGCTGGAGGTGGCACTCAGTGCTCTGGGCTGGGGACCAGGTGGGCATTGGGCACAGCTTGGGATCAATAATCCTTGGAGATCTTTTCCAACCTCAATGATTTTGGGGTTCTGGGATTTTATTCTATGACCTGAGAGGACAAATAATGCTAAAAAAATTACTTTTCCTTCTTAAAAGCTTGACTCCAAGTGTTCTGAGATGTTGGAATTGCAGTCCAAATCAACAGAAGTTGGATTCCCATTGGCTTTGGGAAGATTTGGGAAAGATCTTTCCTTGCTCAGCTTTTTTCCCTCACTTTTCCCTGAAGTGTTTGGTGCAAGTGATGCCTCAGGTTGTAACTTTTCTATTTCCAAGCCCTGCAGTGCCCAGTGTGTAACTCTGGAGTTGCCTGTTCCCTGTTCAGTGCTGCTCTCTGTGCTGGGCACACACAACAAAGCCTCTCCGGGGCTGCTCTCCAAGGACACCCAGCCCAAACTGGGCCCAAAAAGCATCAACCAAAGAGCCTCTGAGGGGGGCAAGCTGAGGGCAATTCCATCATTAACTGCAGCTTTCATTGGAGAATCAACCCTGAGATGCAAATGAACCAAAGCCAGAAAAGTGGGAAGAACTCGTGGCCTCTCAGGGTCCATCTCGGGGCCCATCTGGGCAGCACCTCTGGCTCCCCAGGGGTACCTTTGGAGGCCTTTCCAAGAAATCCCCACCTTTATTCCCTTTACTCCTGGCTGGGCTCTGTTTCTAGGAGGCCTCTCAAGGCATCACAAGGAGCTCCTTCTCCCTTCCTGGGCTGTGGTGCTGCTGGTCAGAGAGGAAAAACTTCCCTGAAATTGAAATTACTCATCCCACCCCCTTGGTGTGACCATTCCCTGCAGAGAGGGACTCATGGATTTTGTTCTTCCATGTAAAGAACTGGACACATTGAGCAAAGTGTGGTCATTGAGGGCAAGACAAGATGAGTTCCCCAATTAAAGTCTTCCCTTTGGGTCACTGAGTTGAGCTGTTAATTGTGGGGATGAGAAGCAAAGCTGCTGTGTAAATTAGGCAAGAGTTTTCAGGCAGAACACTGTGGGGTTTCTACATTAAATTATATTTAAGTAAGAGTTTTATCCACCCTGTCACCTAAAGATTTTTAATAAATGAGATTGCATTGCAGTGAACAATGGGCTGTGAGTTGCAGATAAATAAAAATGTGGAGATTTGTGATAAATGTTACACCTAGAGCCTGGTTTTGGGAGAAATTCTAAGGGGCACAGAGGAAGTGTGGTAATTTTTTCACCCTTTCACCTGCACCCTTTGCCAAGGGCAATGCTGGTTTTTCACTGCTGCTTTATTTAAAAAAGGCTCCCTGAACTTTGTTGGATTTGGAAAAGATAAAAATTGTTTTCCTGAGTGAAACTGAGGATTTTGGGATCACTGGCACCTCAGGTGTCAAGGCCACTGGATTTATTCCCAGTTTTGCTGTGGGATCTCACGGAATCAGTGGAGATTATTTTGCCAAATCTCTTGATATTTTGAGGCCTTTTCCAACCTAAAAGAGGCCTCTTCCAACCTAAATGATTCTGGGATATTAAATGCCCCGTTCTGGGGCATTAAATGCTGAATAAACATCTAAGGAGGATATAAAAAGGATATAAAAAGGATATAAAAAGGATATAAAAAGGACAGTGCCTTCCCTGTGGGAGCTGATGCAAGATCCAGAAGTAGAACAAAAGTCAGAGCAACAAAGATATTTATAAACAGGAAAATGCCAGCTTCCCAAATCCATCCCCCAAATGAAGCCTCTTGGAAAATGAACCTTTTCCAGAGCTTTAAACTTTGTTTTCTGCCTAATTCTGCTTCTTTAAAAGATATTTCACCTCCCAGCCCTCTCTTGCTGGAGTGTAGAGGGACGGGATGATTCCATTTTAAAGGTTTTTGTGATAAAGTGCCTGGAATCCTTCAGGTTTTCCAGGCTTTTGACTTTTCCTCCTCAAGCCAAAGAAAAGATTTAAATGCAGATGAGGATCTCTTTCTTTTCTTTTTCTGCCAGTCATCCTAAATTCTTCTTTAGGATGAAAACACCCCAAATCTCATTATTTTTTATTATTGCAGTGGGGTTTTCCTTCTTTAGGGCTCCTACAGTGTGTCCTGTGCTCCCCAAAGTGCCAAGTGCCTCCCTATAAAACTCCTTCTTACGCACATCTCGTAATCCCAGGAGATTCTGGAAAAAAAAATTCAGCTTCCATTCCAAGAGAGAAACAATGTTCAGGTTTGCAGCACTGCTCTGAACCCAACGTCACTCAGGAAAACATTAAATTGAAGGGGTTTGTCTCCCAGAACATTTCTTCACACCACAGTTCAATATTACTCATCACTGGAAGTCCTGGCCTCTTCTTTTATTGCCTGAGTAAAAGCTGAATATTTTTGCAATCTGGCTCCTGCTCCAGCAAGTGAAATTTGCTTTACTCCACTCAAATATCACTTTTTAAAATGCCTTTCCCCACTGTTTTCCATCAGGGAAAGGCTTTTCCCTGGCCACCCATGTGTGGAAGGGTGGATTGGGTTGCACAGAGAGGGGTTTTTTTTCAGGGTTTTCCCCTCCTTTGCCATCAGGGTTTGTCCATGTCCCTCCTGGGCCACCTGGATGGGATCAGGGGCAGGATATCCCATTTATTCCATTTATTTATCCCACTCACACAGCTTTGGAAGAGGGTTTGTGAGGATACATGAAGCCTCTTCCTATCTGTTCTCCCTCTCTCTTTTGTTCTCCCTCTCTCTCCACCATGGGGAGGCAAAAAACCACTCAGGATTCAGAATTCCCACTGACTTTCCACTTCCAGATTCCCAAATTTCAAAAGAATATTTTTTTGAAGGCCTGAAACAGGGCAACAAATTCACCACAGACAAGGGGAAGCTTTTTGGCTTCAGCAAATCCAGGATTTGTGTCCAGGTTGTTGTGTGGGGGGTGAGGCTGCAAACCCCAGCGAGGTGGTGCCTGAATTTTGAAGGTGACAAATCGATCTTTCAATTTTTAATTTAAGAATATTAATTACTCTTCTCCGAGCAGGCTCTTTCCATGTCCTTCTCACGCCACAGCTTTTAATTTCTTTGCTTTGGCAGGGCAAAAGCTTCTTAAAATTGATGGGAAGGGCTGTGACAAGAAGATTTCTTGTTCCTGTCAGGCCCTGATGGAGGCAGAGCTTGGGCAGAACCTGCTCCCAGCATCAGGGCAGATGAGGAGAGATTTGGGAGGGTGTCAGAAATCCAGCTGGACATTCCACACTGTGCTTTCCCTCCGTTTTCCATGGCTCAGGGGAAGCAGAGAGCTGGAAATGCCCATGAATGCTCAGAGACAAGGATTTTGTGGCACCCCAGCAGAGCCCAAGGCTGGGCTGGATGTGACTCAGGGATGTTATTCCAGCAGCTGAGCAGCTTCAAATCCTGGATTTGCAGCCCAAACATCCCCACCCTGAGCAAATCAGTGCCAGCAATGACAGGGCATCATCTGGCAGTTGATTTTCTTACATTTCTCTTCAGTCCAGCTCATTCTTCAAATTTCCTTCTATTTCTTTGTCTATTGATAAGCTTCCCTAAAAAAAAAAGAGGGGAAAAAACATAATTAATGTTGTGCTGGTGTGCACAACCAGAGGGTTGGGATTAAGTAGCTGGAAAGCTTTTTTTTCCCCAAGTTTTCTTGCTGATATGAGACCACCCCACGCTGTTTCCTCAGCCAGTTGGCTGCGAGCTGCAACAAAACATCTCCCACTGAACGTGGCTCTGACTCCTTTCACTGAAGTGTGAGGGGGAAGAGCTGGCAAACCTTAAAAAAAAACCAGGGAATGTTTGAATTCCTGACTTTATTCCTCTCAGCCTGCCTGCACTTCCATTTGGCTGGCCAGGAGGTTCCTGTCACACCCAGGGATCTCACTGGACACCACCACAGGCATCGCTTTGCTGCTGATTTGGGGCGGTGAGGAGAGCAGGACACATTTTTTTCCTTCATTTTTAAGGAAAATGAGGAAGAAAATCAAGTTTCTTTCCTCCCAGTAACTCTGTTGGGAGGAAAGGCTGCGAGGATTGGGATTCATTGGAGGGGAGAAGCTTTGCGCTGAGCTCAGAGCTCCAAAGGGGCTCCAGGAGAGCTGCAGAGGGACTGGGGACAAGGGCATGGAGGGCCAGGAGGCAGGGAATGGCTTCCCAGTGCCAGAGGGCAGGGCTGGATGGGATCTTGGGCAGGAATTGTTCCCTGGCAGGGTGGGCAGGCCCTGGCACAGGGTGCCCAGAGCAGCTGGGGCTGCCCCTGGATCCCTGGCAGTGCCCAAGGCCAGGCTGGACACTGGGGCTGGGAGCAGCCTGGGACAGTGGGAGGTAGAACTGGATGATCTTTAAGGTCCCTTCCAACCCAAACTATTCCATGAATTTTGATTCTATAGGAGAAGGTTATTAATATACACACTGCCTTACTTTTTAAGCTGAGCTTAACTCTGATGTAGCTGCAGCATTTTCAAGGTGGCTCTAACAGGGGAGCAGGCAAACAACACCAATCCTATAAATCCTGTTCAGGGAATTCTCCTCCAGGCTCCCCATCTGTGCAAATCAGAAATATCCCCACCTCTGCATGTGGAGTTCCCCTTGTGATACAGGTGGTTCACCTGAGTCCAAAACTCAGAAGAAGAATCAGACCCAAGTTCCTGAGTGTGCAATTTGTTTTTATGTGCACTGCAGGAAATATTTCTTAAAAATCCTGGGTATTTCCCAATATCTGACTTCTCAGAGGAGTCAAAACGCAATCAAAGTATTTCCTTTCAAAGCTGCATCACTTTATGATTAGTCAAGGGGTTTTTGCAACATGAATTTCCTTCTCAGAGATGTTTTCTGTTACATCTGTTTGCTTTTGTTTGTCTTGTGTTATTTTAGCAATCCAATTCAATTCCTCTTTTATCGAGATGGAAAACTCGTGTTATTTTAAACAAACTACAGCTCATGGTATGCATGGCTGCCCCAGCAAATGTTTAAATATTTCCTGTCTGGGCTGAAATAAATCAGGATTTGACCTGAGCAATTATGATTATCCTTTCCAGGATGTCCTTTTGTTCCCTTGCCTTCAAGTAGGAAGGATTCATACAGTGTGACAGGTTTTATTAGCCTAAAAAATCCCTGGCACATCTGGATGCACAATTTGGATCATTTTGGGATTCAAGGTCCTTGTCATTATCCCTCACCCTTTTGCACTGGATGTTCATGTGCTGGCACAAGGTCTCCAATGCATTTTAAATGTAGAAATAAAAAATGAATGCCCCAATTGCACAACCCAGAGTTGTTCTGGTGTTTGTGGAATGGCTTTGTCCAGATTAATGGGCAGGGATTTAATTCCATAGAATCAGGGAATTATGGAATTGTGGAATGGTTTGGGTTGGGAGGGATCTAAAGATCATCACTGGGACATCTCCCACTGTCCCAGGCTGCTCCCAGCCCCAATGTCCAGCCTGGCCTTGGGCACTGCCAGGGATCCAGGGGCAGCCCCAGCTGCTCTGGGAATTCCATCCCAGCCCCTCCCCACTCTCCCGGGGAAAATTTTCTTTCCAAGATCCCATCCAGCCCTGCCCCCCTTCAGTTTGAAATCATTCCCCTTGTGGAAGAACCATCAGGACTCCCTCAGAAATTCAAGATGCTTGAAAGAAGCAAAAAAACCCAACCCATGAAACCTTTCCCCTTGCAAATGTGTTGTTACTTTTGGCAAAACTTTGTGGGTTGCAACATTTTGGAGCCCCGGATCCTCTTCTGAGAACACCTTCAAATAAAGGCTGACTTTGGCAAAACCAACTTGTTTGTAAACAAGGAGGTTTGCTTTGGAGCAACGTTTCCCCTGACTGGAAGCACGAGGCCAGAGCCCCTGAGGATATTTTCCTTTCTGCTCGGCACAGAATAAAGATTCACCCACAGGTCAATGTGTTTTTCCCTCGCTGAATTGGAGTGGTTCTCATTAACTGAAATCACTCTGCTGCAATGCAGTGCCAGGCTCTGGATCTGTTGCAAAAGTGCCCACTGAGCACCAGGTTTGAATCCAGGCTCAATCAGGCAAACAGAGCAGGGCTAATTAAAGATGTAATTTATCTGCTGAGCTGGTAAAAGGAGGGAGCTGCAGCAAGGAGAGAAGTGGCAGATTCGCCCCCCTCCTCGATTTGAGAAGTTTGATTGGAGAAGAAGTGGCTGCCTTTTTATTTTAGTATTTATTTTGTCTCATGGCAGCTCTGCTGGACACTGAAACCCCGAGCTGGGAAGCTCAGCCTGCTGGCACAATGTCCCAGCTCCTGCTGGACCACATTTTCCTCATGTCTTGTACAAAACCATGGGAAAAGGAGATGGAAAAAACAAACCCCCACTTTCTAAGCCAGCTTGCCAAGAGCCCCAAAGCCAAAACCCAGCTTTAACTGCAGGCCAAAAGTGAAACTTCCTGAGATAGACACCGCTGGTTGAGAGTCTTTAAGCTGCACATCCCAAGTAAACCACAACAAAAGCTTAAAGAGGAAAGGTCAGACCTGTGAAGTGCTATTTGTTTTCACTGAAACTTCATCCCCCACTTACCCCCAGCCTAACCAGCAGCGGAATCAATTACCACTTGTCAGACTGAAACCCAACCCCAGAAATGAAAGAAGGACACGACCTCTGGGGGTGGGTGGTGGGGAAGAGAAACCACGAGAGAACCACTTTCTCCTGCAGGGAAGGGTTAACAGGCCTGATCCTCTTTTCCCCCCCTTCTGCCGCAGGGATCGATCGCAACGTTCTCCACATTTACTCTTCCTTTCAGCGGGGATGGCCAGTAGGACAGTGAGGTTATTGAGATTGGGTTTCATAAATTACTCCATTTAATAATTGAAGACAAAGAGGTTCCATACATTTTAATAGCATTTAGTGTAACTGTTCAAATTTGTAGGACTCACAATAGATCAATCTCGGCTGCCATTACCCCACGAGGTAATGGGGTCTGCACTTACCAGGCTGCTGTTAAGTGTAGGCTCAGCTTGTCAAGGAGTGGTTGGGTTTAAGGCAATATCCCCCCCTCATTCCCCTTTCCCACAATCCCATTTTCCCCATTCCCAATGCTGGGAACGGTGCTGTCGGTTTAGCTCAGCTGTGCCAGCTGAGAATTCTGTCCTGTTGGTGAATAAAATGATTTAAGGGCATTAATTCTGACATCTGGGCTGTCTCACTCTGGGCTATCCCTCAGTTTAAACACCAGCAGTGAGTTCAGGCAGGAGAGAAGATTCCCTCTTATGCTTCATTTCGGAATGCAAGGAAATAAAAACCATAAATGGAGCTGGAAAAGCTTCTTGGGAAGGTGGAGGGGATCCCTCTGCGGGCTGGGAGAGAAGCAGCTCCTGGTCAGGTCTCACAGGATTAAAGACACTTCATTTTTTATTTTGAAGAAGCCTGGGAGACTCTGGATGCTCCATTAGCTGGAGCTGAAGCTGATAATTCTTTATTCTTTCTTTCTTTCTTTCTTCCTTTCTTCCTTTCTTCCTTTCTTCCTTTCTTCCTTTCTTCCTTTCTTCCTTTCTTCCTTTCTTCCTTTCTTCCTTTCTTCCTTTCTTCCTTTCTTCCTTTCTTCCTTTCTTCCTTTCTTCCTTTCTTCCTTTCTTCCTTTCTTCCTTTCTTTCTCTCTTTCTCTCTCTCCCTTCCTTCCTCCCTCCCTCCCTCCCTTCCTCTCTCACCCTCTTTAATCCATCTTTTTCTGTTCCCTCTCACCATTCCCCTTAATCCAATCCCACTGGATGTGCTTATATAGGAGATCAGGGACTAATTTATATCAATTTCCAGGTGTGTAATTGATTAATAAAACTTTGGAAGCTTCGTGGACCCCCTGACTTCTGCCATTCCTTTACTCCACAACTTCCCCCCCCCATCAAAACCACTTTGGTGTTTCATTACCTTTTTTTTTTTTAACAGTCATCCAGGGAAATGAATATTTTGATTTTTTGGGGTTATTTTACCCTGGACTTCCTCAAATTAAGCAGTTTTCCTTGCTGCCTCTGCCACAGGAAAGAAAAAATTTATTAATCATGGAAACATCATCAAATCAAACCAAATAAACAGAAATAAATCCTCTTCTATTCCCACTCCTTTCCCCTCATCACTGAAAAGCAAACAAGCCAGGCAGGGCTCTGGAGCAGGCAGGAAATGAAGGCAAGGAGGGACAATTCAGAAAAGAAAAGACACTTTCTTGAGTTTCACAGAAAAAATGCAGCCCCGATTTCGCAACGAGCTGCTAAAGTGGTGATAAGTTGATTTAGAGAAACCCTCGTGGAGAATCTGTGGGATGGGATCCAGCATGGATGGAGCCAGGAAGGAGGAAATCCATGAAATGGGTGAAAATGGAGATGGGAACATCTGCAACTGGAGATGGGAACATCTTCTCATCTTTCTCATCTTAATCCTGGTTAGGATTTCTTGGAGAGAATGGATTAACCCCACAGCTTGGAATTTCTTATGGACTCACAGGGAAGTCCTAAAACAGTGCACGTTAACAAAGGATTGCTTTGCACCTGAACCTAAATTCTAATTAAAATCAGGAGTGCAGAGTGACTTTGGAGTTTAAAAGCTTCACATTTGTCAGCTACACCCTGCTTAATATGAATATGAATATTAATATTAATATTAATATTAATATTAATATTAATATTAATATTAATATTAATATTAATATTAATATTAATTCACAAAACATTTCTGTGAGGGGATCTGCGAGAGGAGAGCCCACGGAATGTAAAAATAAAGCTTTGCAACTTTAGGAAACAGCAAGAGTTTTTCAGAGGGAATGTCTGAAAATTCCACAGAAACATGTTTTTCTAAATAGCTGGGATTTTTGGCATAAAAAGATGGAGGCACAAGGAAAGTCTTACACTTAACACCCACTTGGCTGGACAGTCCATTTTGTGATGGGATGGATCCTCCAGCGAGATTTTCAGGCTCTGAGATTCCCTCCTCCAGGACTCCTCCTGTGCCCAGGGTTGGATGGACTCCTCCCTTTTGTTGGGTCCCCAAAGCCTCAGCTCTGCTTCCTTTTGCTCTTTGCTCAGCTTTTCAATGATAAGCCTCTTCTGGAATTCCTTTAGTCAATCCTTTATTCCCCATCCAAAGGTCAAAGCCCTTGGATGGTGTGGGGATCTCTGCATTGCCCAGGGGTTTGGATGGGGAAGGCTGTGGAGAGGCTGTGTCCAGGGATCTCTGCACTTTTCCAGGTGGAGGGAAGAAAATAATGGAGTTCTGGAATAGCCTGGGTTGGAAGGGAATTAAAGGATCCAGTTCCAACCCCCTGCCATGGGCNTGGGAGCTCCTGTTCCCATGGACACCAAGTCCCAGCCAGACCAAAAAAGAACCCATCACTTTGCATTTTCTATCCAGCTCTCAGGCTGGATTTCAGCTTCTTCCCTACTTTTCCCCCTGCACATTCCAGGTTCCAGATTTTACCATCTGTCCGAAGTTTTAGTTCATGTTTTAAGTTCTGTTTCAGTTCATGAAATATCTGCAAAGCAGTGAAGATGTTTTTAAAGCTCTCCATTACTTGCAGATATTGTCCAATAAATTCTTCTTATCTTGTAGTTGCTCAAAAACAATCTCATGATAATTGAAATTGGCCTTGATCATCCTTATGAAACCTTTCCAACTCAAGATATTCCATGATTTTATTGGGATATTTATGTTAAAAATTTGTGTGCTTCCTTTTCCTGTTAGAACCTATTCCCACTCTTCATTGCAAACAAGACTGGAATCGTGTTTGTCTTGCACAGAGATCAAAAATCTCCTTTAAAAAAGAGCCCTGTGCTCTTCAGTGTTTGGGAGACATTTCCCTGCCTCTGGAGATCCCTGCTGGAATATTTATCAGCAGGGAACCCAAACTCTGTGTGAGCAGAACTGGAGCATGGAGTTCATACTCCCAAAGGTTCCTTCTGCCAGAATTTGTCCCATTTTTGTGTTTGTCACATGTCTGGCTGATCCCATGGCTGCCCAGACATGATGGCTGATCCTGATTTTCAGTCCATCCCAGGCAGATGGACAGACAGGGATTTAGGAAAGCTCCCAAACACATGGTTTGCTCTGTCCCTGTTGAAAAATAAATCAAATTTCCTCGACAGCAATTAGGGAATGTTGGAGCTGCTCATGGATCTCCTCATTCCCTACAAAAGAGGAAGCAATTCTGCCACCTCTGTGTGGAAATTCAGCTTGGATCCAACATCTGGGTGGGAAACAGAGCATGAGAAAGAATCACTGGGATTTTTGGGATGCTCTGTGCTTTGTTGCCACTCGGGTTTGGTGAGGAGAGAGAAATCATCTCCTGTGCCACTGTTTTTCCCATGTCCTCATTAAATGTATCAGGAACACAAATCCTTTGGGATAGGAACAGCTTGGATGGCTGCAAATTCTCTCTCCTTTTTTTTGGGGGGGGGTTTTTTTTGGGTTTTTTTTTGGTGAAAGATTGCTGCTGATACATATCCTGCAAAAGTAGGGACCCTGAGATGGAAACACTTCCAAAGTGTGACATTTGTAATCCCGAGCAGAAACAGGAAAGATTTTCATTTTCCTGGAAATTACTATCAGAGTGAAGAGGTTTTTTCATCTGCAGAATTACAGGCTTTGCAGAGGTGTAGGGTGAGTCATGAGCTTGAGATCAAGAGTTTCCTGCACTCCTGAGGATTAACTTGGTGAAAACAATCTTGGCTACCTGTGGATTTATCCTGTGTTATGGGAATGTCAGGAAAATCAGGGAATTTGTCTCGCTTGTCTTCAGGTACAGGGCAAGAGGCTGTTCCCAGGCTGGAGGTGTCAGATTTGGCTGCACAGCTCCCATGTGGCAAAATGCCAATTTTGGGAGGTCCTGATTGGGAAGGTGAAAGGTGTCCCAGTGCTTACTCCAGTCCAGGGGGTATTTAGTGGATTTGGCCAGGAAATACCCAACTAGAAAAGCTGAATGGAGCAGAATTAGGTGTTTTAATTGTTGCTGAATTCCAATTGTGTTTTGAGAGAGCCAACAGATTGCAGTGCTGATGGTTTTTGTTTTCTTTTTTTATATGTATTTTATATTAATTGAGTTATTTTAGATGTAGAAATGATTCCTTATAATCAATATTATTGTATATTTGTAGCCAAATACCAGTTACAGAAGGAATATGGGATACATTTTCCAGGATGTGGCCTTTTGATCCCCAAGATGATTTAGAAACAGAGTTGATTCCTGATTTCATAAAGAATCTCAGAATGGTTTGGGTTGGGAGGGATTTTAGAGACCATCCAGTGCCCCCCCTGCCATGGCAGGGACACCTCCCACTGTCCCAGGCTGCTCCCGGCCCCAATGTCCAGCCTGGCCTTGGGCACTGCCAGGGATCCAGGGGCAGCCCCAGCTGCTCTGGGCACCCTGTGCCAGGGCCTGCCCACCCTGCCAGGGAACGATTCCTGCCCAAGATCCCATCCAGCCCTGCCCTCCTTCTGTTTAAAACCATTTCCCCTTTTCCTGTCCCTCTCTTCCAAATAAAAACTCCCTCTCCCTCCTTTTCCTAAGCCCTGTTTAGGCTCTGGAAGGTCACATCATGAAGCTGTGAAAGGGAAGGGCTGATTCACAGCCCTGAAGCTCAATTTTAGTTCCAAAATGTGGATTTTCCCCTTCTGACACAGCCATGGTCCCATAGGGATAGGAAAGCGATTTATTAGTAGGAACCCACTGTAGTGAGGGGGTAGGATTTGGGGAAGGAGCTGTTCCTCCTTCCCTGATCCCCAAAAGGGATGAATTTTGAGGAGAGATGAACTGTGCCTTAAAAACACGGAGAGAGCCCTAAGGAATCCCATCCCTGCTTTCTGTCCCTGGGAAAGCTGAAATCATTCCTGGGGAGGATTTGCATCCTGGTCAAAATGCCTGTTACCCCAAGAGGGCAAAGGAATGTGCCCAATTTCCTCCCTGCACGGAATTATTTCTGGAAATACTGCCTGGGAATAATGCCACCATCCCTCTGGTGCTTTGGTGCCACTCACTGTTCATGTCCTATTTTTACCATGGAATTGGATGAATCCTCACAGCCTCCCGCTTTTACCTCCCCTTCAGAGATGGTGAAACTGGAGAAGAGGAACATCCGAAACCGGAGACTCCGAACTTCCTCAGGTTTCAAGGGAAAGGATGTCCCAGAGTGACTCAAGCCGTGTTTTGAACTCCCCAGCATAATTTCTGGCAATCAGTCTGTGGCAATACTTGGGATGAGACAAAATGAACCCTTCTCCATTTGGAAGAGAAGGAGATGATGAAACCACATCCTCAGGCTCGCACTCGAGGCACGTAGATTTGGGCAGATTATCTCATTTCCTCTGTGCAATATTTGAGGTCATTGCCTTGTCAGCAAGCCCTCCCTCCACTGTGGAAGGCACTGCTGCTCCTGAATTTTTCTGTCCTGTAAGAGACCAAGAATTCCTCTCCTGTGGTCCACTAGGAATAGCCAGAAACTTGCAAGGAGAAAGTTCTGAAGAACATTTTCAGTGGTTAAAGTCTTTTTTTGAAATGTGGCGGGATAACGGGAATGGCTTCAAACGGAAAGAGAACAGGTTGGGATTAAATATTGGGAAGAAAATCTTGGCTGTGGGAGTGGGCAGGCCCTGGCACAGGGTGCCCAGAGCAGCTGGGGCTGCCCCTGGATCCCTGGCAGTGCCCAAGGCCAGGCTGGACATTGGGGCTTGGAGCAATTTGGGATAGTGGAAGGATTCCTTGCAGGGGGTGGAATGAGATGAGATTTCAGGTCCCTCCAACCCAACCATTCCATGATTCCATGAATTTAAGCCTGGGGTTCTCATTTCTTCCTTGGCTTTTCAGGCTGGTCCTGAGGTAGAACTCATTTATTGCTACTCTTTTATGGATGGGGGAATGGAAGAGAGAAGAAATGAAGTATTTGAATCACATGGGAAGTCTGGGGACACTCTGGGTGCCCACAGACCTCAAATCCCATTTTCCAGTGCAGCAGTTCAAAGCTTCAACCACAAAATAAAAACACCTCAGCTGTCAAGTCCTTTTTATAGATGGAAACCATGGTTGACATTATTAAAAAAAAAATCTGTGTGGAGTCTCACACTTAGAGTGATAAAGGTCATGGAATCTCAGAATCCCAGAATTCCTGAAGCTGGAAAAGCCCTCCCAGCCCATCCAGTCCCAGCTGTGCCTGATGCCCACCTTGTCCCCAGCCCAGAGCACTGAGTGCCACCTCCAGCCCTTCCTTGGGCACCTCCAGGGATGGGCACTCCAAACCTCCCTGGGCAGCTCTTGCCAAGGCCTGAGCTCCCTTTCCATGGGGAAACTCCTCCTGAAATTCCCAATGCCACTTCTTGGCCCGATTGCAATCTCCTTCCCTGGGTTAGAAACACCAATTTTAACACAAAATACGTGTTTTATGTAGTTTGGTGATGATCAGGAGCACTGAATCTAAGGAAGAACCTAAGAAATGGGGCTCTCCTTCCATACAACAAGGAGCACATCCCAGTGCTCACCTGGATGCTGCCCCAAACTTCAGCTGATTCGTGATGCCAGGAGGTGACCAGGGCTGGTTTTTTTTTTGGGATGTGTGATGGGAACAGCTCTGAGCATCCCCAGCTCATCAGGAAGTGACATCAGGGCTGGACAGCAGCACCTCAATGCCATGAATTATTGAGCACTTGAGATTGTTGCGGGGAGGGGCTGCACAGGGAAGAAGATCTTTTGGGGAGGCAAATAAAGGACAGGCAGAACAGCTGATTAGTTACTATTATCAGCAGCTAATGGGTGTCGTGTTGATAAGATGGTAACCAGATAGCACCGAGAGAGGGGTTTTAGTGCTAAGTACTCCATTGCCTGCGTGTGAGGCCTCATTACTGCACTTGGATCCCCTCGTGGATGAATTTTTTATGACCTCGCCGTTTTTCTCACTCCTCGCTTCGCTCTTCTTTCCAGCCTGGCCAGGTCCTGAGCTGGAGTGGGAATGTTGTGATCAGGAATAAGAACTCCAGCTTTTTGTCGTGCAGCACGGCCCCCTATTGAGATGATGAGAAGGAGAAGAAATCCCCCAAAATTTCCCAAAACTAAGCTTCAATTCTTCATTTTGTTGCACGTTAAAGGGGTTTTGCTAAGTCTCTTCTGTGGTGGTTAAACATTTCTCCCTAAAGCTGTTGGATGCAGCACAGTTAAGGGGCAACATGGCTGCAAAGAGGTTCCCAAAATCTTCTCCACTGAGGTGCAGGATGTGAGGCACAATCTCACTTTTCTGTGCTCCTTCCAGTGCTGGGGACGCTTTACAGGGATCGGGGAATCTCCCGAGGGTGCCTTGGAGAAGGAGAGAGAAGGTGGAGGAGGGAAAAGCACAGACAGGACAATTCCTTCTCCCGGACAAGGTGACAAGACCTGGAGTGGTCAGGAGAGCAAAGGGTGCAAATCCCAGCTCCTTGGGTCTTGCTCTGATCTGAGATGGGCTGGAGGAAATGGGGGTTTCCAACATTTCCTTGTCTCTTGTGCCAGCAGCAGCTCTGGGAAAGAGCTGAAATTCCTGATTTGGGTGACCCACAGCATCTCCTGGAGAGGAGACTGAGGAAATCCCTTGGGCTGGTTTGGGTTGTGCTCCTGCCCCACCACATGGAAGCCCTTTGCCCATGGATCAGGGCATGAAAAGGGCACCTGGACACAGAGAGGCTTCTCCCTGGCATTTTCCAAGACCTGTCTGGAATTTCTGAGGGAACAGCTGTCCTCGTTCCAGCTACAAATCCCCATTACAGACAGAAATATCTCAGTGTTCCACTGTTTACCAAGGAAGAAGCTTTTCTTTAGGTCTCATCCACATTTCCCACAGATCCATCCTCAATCCCATTGTTTCCTCCATAACACACAGCTCAGGATGAAGTTCCTCAGGGCTGCTCCCCAGGATTTCCTCTTGGAGAGCATCTTTTCTGAAAGGTGAGACACGTGGTCCCACATCTTTCATTTTTTCTTTCACTCTGGGAACATCTGAGTGACAACAGGAGAAATGACAAGAAAAAAATGTGAAATATCTGGTACAAGTGAGTTCCCTGTCACAGCTTTTTACATGATGCCATTTTTTATACCAGGAAAATACCAAAACCTCAATATTAAGAATTACTCGATCCCAATTTCCTTTTCTTTGTTGCCATATTAAAAATCACAAGGACGTTTTCAGACGTGCAAACTTTTTGATCAACGAAGGACTTGGAAATCCCGAGACCACTGGAATTCTTCAACTGATTGTTTGTGAAAGTAACATTACACCTTTCCCTGTCTCTCCCCACTCTTTTTCCAGTCAGCCTCAGCTAAATCCTCCCCAGGAATTCCTGCTGAGGAGGGATTTCAGCACAGAAGTTCTTCCCTTGCCTTTTCCCATTTCAAGGAACAACTCAGCAGTGCTCTGAGCTGACCAGCAACACTCTGAGAGTCACATTCTTGTCTGAGGCCAGGCTCATGTTGAGGATTGTCCAGGAATTTGCAGCTTTTTAAATCCAGAGTCGGTCCCTGATGTCAGAGCTGGAAGTGAAATTCTAGGAAATCAGGCCCTGCTGAATATTTCAAACCTCCAGAACATGATGGAAAAAATCAAATCTTTGCTGAGAGCTGCTAAAAGCTGCGATGCCAACTGCAGGAGGGAATCAGCTCTGCACAAAACACCTCCAAGATGCTCCAAGATTCTCTGCATCAGTCACAGAACTTTATAAACCCACGGAAAATTGTATCCTCCCTCCTCAGCCAGTCCGGGGAGATGTGGATCTGCCTGCAGTGAGTTTTGTTTGACTCCCAGCTCCGGGTTTTTTCCCCTCTGGCTGACTCCTGGATGCCCTCAGGAGCGGGATGGGCATTCCCATGCCAAGCCATCAGCGTGTCCCAGTGCTCCCAGACAAAGCAGCTGGGCAGGACTCTGTGGAGCCCAATAAAACAGTGAAGATTCCTCCTCCAAAGACATGGAGTGACTCCAAGGAGCCTCCTTTCCTCATTCTCCTGCCTCCTCCCTGCCAAAGAGCATCTTCCTGACTGCTTTAATCTGCAAGATCCATCTTACTTTAACCCTATTGAAAAGGACTGATGTTTTGGGGTTGTGCTGGGCTATATTAAAATCCATATTTCAAACAATAAATGCTTTCCATTTATCCAGCCTAGTCTCTTTTCTATGGAGCCAAACTTTCAGGCAGTTAGCTCAACCTTTCAGGAATATGAAGCACCTTTTTCATCCTGTGCCAACACTGTAATGCCTCCAATAATTTATGTTTAATTTTTAATACAGTTATCTATCATGAGTAATTACGTGGGCTGCTCACAATATTCCATTTTCTGTTATGTGGTTTTTTTCTCTGAAGAGCGTGGACTGGGAGAGAGAGAGAGAGGGGAAAAAAAAAAGCTCCAGTGCTGCTGCTTTTCTGCTGAATTTCCTCTGAAAAAGAAATATTGAGGCAGCTTGAAGGTTCTGTGGGTCAGAGCATGAGAGGTGCTTGAGATCTGCTGATATTCCTGTGAGAAATGGGTGTGAATTACACCCAGAAAAAGCTCTGGGCAGACTCCTCCACGTTCACTGGGATATTTTGGTGGGGTTTGTGTGCAGGGCTCAGGTTTTGGGGACAAAATTTACCGTGGAGGTTGTTTCACACTGCAGTGGGAGCAGCTGGGTTTGTTAATCTATATTTGGCAATAATTATTGATACAATTCCCAGCTCTGTCTGAGGCAGCGGAAGCTGAAATCCTCGGGGCCATATAGAATTTTCTGTCCAAATCCACCCTTGGAGATGGCTGTGTTCTTTCTCTCAGGCTCAGGAGCTCTCTGGATGAGCACTGCTCTTCTGGGAGGGGATAAAAAAACCAGTTCTTTCCCTTTTTTTTTTCCTGGCCAGACCACAGCCTGTCCTGACGTGCTCCCGCTCTGGGAATCGGGGCTGGGATGTGGATGGGGCCTTTGGATTCTTGTCAAGGCCATTTCCACCCTCTGTGCTGGTGGAGAAGCCTCGGGGTGAGAGCAATCCTCAGAAATGGGGGTGGGTGATGCATTAAATTCCCACCAAAAGCAAACAAAAATAAAAAAAGTTACAATAAATTTCTCCTCGCCCAAGTTTCTGGCTCTTCCACAAACACCCCCACGCAATTTATTCTGCCTTTTACACCAATTATTCCCAAGGGGGAAACCAAATGGTTTCATGGACCAAACTTCATTCCAGAACTTGCACAGACAGACAGGAAGACCTTCCAGGAAAACATTTCCTGCTTGTGGTTGCTTTAGGCCTGATCCTCACAGAAGGCTTGGACCACACCTCGGAATGGCAGAAAGTTGGAAGGGAAAATTAATGCTTGGAAGGGAAAAATTAATGCTTGGAAGGGAAAATTAGCACCCAAAAGTGCTGCACTTTGTGGGCTCCAGGCAGGTGTTGGTGTCTCCTCAGGTGTTTTTCTCCCAGGCTGTGGCACTTTGGTTGCACTCAGAGCTGTCACTCCCCCCCTGAACCCGCAGAATCCCAGAATTTAGGTCGGAAAAGATCCCCAAAATCTTTGAGGCCAGCCTACTTGGCCTTGAACATCACAAATTTAGTTTTCCCCGAATTCTTTGGCCTGATGGAAGCTGTTCCCTGCCCTGATAAACTCCGTATCACGAGAACTCTGCAAACTGCTCTGCTCTTAAAGGCCTGTGGCCTCGGCCTCGTCCAAATCTGAGGTAAAACTTCCCTCACCACCAGCCTCAGTGATGCCTCAGGGTGTAACTTTTCTATTTCCAAGCCCTGCAGTGCCCAGTGTGTAACTCTGGAGTTGCCTGTTCCCTGGTCAGTGCTGCTCTCTGTGCTGGGCACACACAACAAAGCCTCTCCGGGGCTGCTCTCCAAGGACACCCAGCCCAAACTGGGCCCAAAAAGCATCAACCAAAGAGCCTCTGAGGGGGGCAAGCTGAGGGCAATTCCATCATTAACTGCAGCTTTCATTGGAGAATCAACCCTGAGATGCAAATGAACCAAAGCCAGAAAAGTGGGAAGAACTCGTGGCCTCTCAGGGTCCATCTCAGGGCCCATCTGGGCAGCACCTCTGGCTCCCCAGGGGTACCTTTGGAGGCCTTTCCAAGAAATCCCCACCTTTATTCCCTTATTTTTGTCCAGTCTCTGTTTTTAGGTGGCCTCTTAAGGCATCATCAGAATATTCCACCCAGCGAACAGCCCAGTTTATTTTGGTAGCAGTTCAAGATTTACTCATCATCTCAATGTTTCACCACACAGAGAGGTAGCCTTGAATAATAGAAGGTAAATCTGAGGCTGCAATTCAATCAAGGCCCTCTGTTGATGTCTTAAGCTGAGACTCAAACAGCTTAAGTAGTTTATGACCAGCAGCAGAACTGCCTTGATTGAATTACTGCTCAGGCATTCAATTGCATTAATGTATTGTTATTTATAAGGTGTGCCAAAGCCTGGCTTGAAAGTTGACTGTGGCAGGCTGGGACTAATGGAGAAAAAGCAGCCTGGCATTCCAGTGCCTCTGAAGCCAGGGAAATGAAGGATGAGCAAAATAATTCCTGTAGTGCTGCAGGGAATCCAATCCTTTGGGGTCATGGGAGGAAAGGAGGTTTTTAGAAACAGTGCCTGGCCCCTGGACCAGAGTGTGGGGCTGGAGCAATTCCTGTGATTTTTAGGCACCTGTTGAAAGGCTGGGTGCACAGAGTTAAAAACTCTCTGAGGTTTAAAGGGGAAGAGATGAAACAGGGTGAAAAAAGGGACAGTGGGCAAGGATGTTGTTGGCACTGCCACAGGAGGATGATACTGGGGCAAAGGAGAACACAGGGAAAACATGGACCTGATGGGAAAAAGGCCATGGGAGGCCACAAATGTGCTGTGAGGGATGAAATGATTCTGTTCTGCAGCCAGGCTGGGAGAGCTGGGGGTGCTCACCTGGGGAGGAGAAGGAACCAGGGAGAGCTCAGAGCCCCTTGCAAGGCCCAAAGGGGCTCCAGGGGAGCTGCAGAGGGACTGGGGACAAGGCATGGAGGGCCAGGAGGCAGGGAATGGCTACCCAGTGGCAGAGGGCAGGGCTGGATGGGATCTTGGGCAGGAATTGTTCCCTGGCAGGGGGGGCAGGCCCTGGCACAGGGTGCCCAGAGCAGCTGGGGCTGCCCCTGGATCCCTGGCAGTGCCCAAGGCCAGGCTGGACATTGGGGCTGGGAGCAGCCTGGGACAGTGGGAGGTGTCCCTGCCCATGGCAGGGGTGGCACTGGATGAATTTTATAATCCCTTCCAACCCAGATCATTTTGGGATTCTATAAGGGGTTTCCCAGAGGTCTCTCCTGTTCTTAGCACCCTTTTTTCAGGGAAGACACTGAGCCACAAGAACCAATCCGTATAAAATTCCTTTCACTGACATCTCTGCTCTCTTCCCTCCTCCAGAATTTTTCTGCTGGAGCTCTGGGTGTCTTTCCCAGCATTTTTCCAAGGCAGAGCCCAGGAATTCAGATTTCCCTTTTGGAGCTGCTCAGCCCGGCTGCATCAGGGGCTGTCCTGGCAAATTGGAGCTGACAGCTGGAAACTGCTCCCATAGATTTCCTATTGCTCCTTTTAACCAGCCTGGATTGAATTGCACCAAAAGGGCTGACAGCTTTCAAACCTCTGCCATTATGTCACATTAAGGGCTGCAAAAATCCGCCTGCTTCCACAAATTTCAAAGTCAATTGATATTTAAGCTCAGGAGACACCCCAGAGCCCAGGGCAGGACCAGCACATGTGGGTGTGTTCCTTCTGCATCCCAGCCCAGCTGCACTTCCCAAGGATTGCCCCATCCCAGCATTCCTGGAAGTTCTATGCACAAGGGAAATGCTTTTAAATGAGGAAAAATAGCTAAAGGCAGGAATTCTTCCCTCAGTAAGCCTTCTGGCTGGACACTGATGCCTTGAGAGGCCTCCTAGAAACAGAGACTGGACAAAAATAAGGGAATAAAGGTGGGGATTTCTTGGAAAGGCCTCCAAAGGTACCCCTGGGGAGCCAGAGGTGCTGCCCAGATGGGCCCCGAGATGGACCCTGAGAGGCCACGAGTTCTTCCCACTTTTCTGGCTTTGGTTCATTTGCATCTCAGGGTTGATTCTCCAATGAAAGCTGCAGTTAATGATGGAATTGCCCTCAGCTTGCCCCCCTCAGAGGCTCTTTGGTTGATGCTTTTTGGGCCCAGGAGGGGCTGGGTGTCCTTGGAGAGCAGCCCCGGAGAGGCTTTGTTGTGTGTGCCCAGCACAGAGAGCAGCACTGACCAGGGAACAGGCAACTCCAGAGTTACACACTGGGCACTGCAGGGGTTGCAAATTGAAAAGTTACAACCTGAGGCATCAACAGGGCTTTGGGAAGTGCTGTGATTTCTTATCTTGGACTCATCAATGGCAAGAATCACCTGTGTGTGATTCCCAGGGAAGGAGTGGGGAGTGAAGATTCAGTCTCGCACGTCAAGTAGATTAAAACATCAGTCCTGTGTATCATTTTTAAAGCACAACTTCTGAAAGATTTTCCCCCTCACACATTTCCAACCCCTCTACAAAAATACTGAGCCCAAAAAATAGTATTTCTTAATCAAGTGAGCACAGAAATGCTCATGCCAACGTGCTGGTCACAAAATAATCTCTTTTATCATAAAAATTAGGATACATTGCCCTGGTTAATTGTGGACGTGGAGTGGAGGGGGATGTATTCTGGCTCTGCTTCCTTACCCTCTGTATCAAACGTGCTGCTGGGACAATTGGGATTGTTCAGCCTGGCCAGGAGCAGCTTTGGGCTGAGCTCAGGGTGGCCTTGCAGGGCCTGAAGGAGCCAAAGGAAACCTGGAGAGAGACAATTGCCAAGGGCTGGAGGGCCAGGAGGCAGGGAATGGCTTCCCAGTGGCAGAGGGCAGGGCGGGATGGGATCTTGGGCAGGAATTGTTCCCTGGCGGGGTGGGCAGGCCCTGGCACAGGGTGCCCGGAGCAGCTGGGGCTGCCCCTGGATCCCTGGCAGTGCCCCAGGCCAGGCTGGACACTGGGGCTGGGAGCAGCCTGGGACACTGGGAGGTGTCCCTGCCATGGCAGGGGTGGAATGGATGGGCTTTGAGGTCTTTTCCAGCCCAAACCTTCTGTGATTCCATGATTCTCTCACTCTCCTGTTTGCTATAAATTCAACACTGTCACTTCTTAGGGAATATCAGCAGAAAATAATTTCCTGTTATGTGTCTAATTCCCCTCCCTCCAGATTCAAGTGGATATAAATAACTTCCATCAAGGACAGTAGATATTCCTCCCTCACACATGGGCTTGTGGACATGAGTCAAACTTCCTTTCTGAGGGGGAGTTTATCAAAAGTCAAAATCCCTTTAATTAACACTCAAGAGAAAAAGAAATTAAATCATCTTATTCCTCTTCTCTTCCTTCATCAGTACAGGAGAAGGAGAATTATTCATGTCATCGTTGTCATGTTTTTAAGTCCATTAAACAACCAAACCCCACACATGTAAAACAGTTAATTTTGGGATTGTGTATTTTATGGTTTCTTGGGTCGCTGGGCTTGGGACCAGTCTGCTCCAAATCCTGGGAAGTGCATTGGGACCTCCTTAGGTCACTCCAGCCACTGTAGCAGTGGCAGCCTGACCTTGGCACCACTTGAAAGCCAAGCAGAGAGTGGGACAGCCACTTCCCCGACTTCCAAATTCTGTATCCTGGTGGAGCAGAGGAAAACAAACAATTCCCAGAGCTGCCTGTGTCCTCAGTGTGTAGACAAGTGACATCATGGCTGATCCACACAAACACATGCATGAGGGACAGATTTAGGCTGGATTTGTGCTTTCAGCTCAGAAATCAGTTTTTCAGTCAATACACACTGGTCTGCCTGTTTATTTGTTTTTAAAAATACTGGATTTGGGTAGGAATAATGTGGGATTCTACCAAGTGCAGGGCTTTCACAAAATCATGGAATGGTTTGGGTTGGGAGGGATTTTAGAGACCATCCAGTGCCACCCCAGCCATGGCAGGGACCCCTCCCACTGTCCCAGGCTGCTCCCAGCCCCAATGTCCAGCCTGGCCTTGGGCACGGCCAGGGATCCAGGGGCAGCCCCAGCTGCTCTGGGCACCCTGTGCCAGGGCCTGCCCACCCTGCCAGGGAACAATTCCTGCCCAAGATCCCATCCAGCCCTGCCCTCTGCCACTGGGAAGCCATTCCCTGCCTCCTGGCCCTCCAGCCCTTGGCAATTGGCTCTCTCCAGGTCTCCTTTGGCTCCTTCAGGCCCTGCAAGGCCACCCTGAGCTCAGCCCAAAGCTTCTCCTGTGCCAGGCTGAAAATTCCATGGATTTTTCACAAATCCTTCATGGATTTCATTTATCATCACAATCAAATATGTCTCCTAAATTCTCTTTCTGATTCTGAAATCTGAGTGCCCAGCTGTGGCCTTTAAGGCCACTGCTGATTCTTTGATCTGATGTAATGTTAAGGATTAAAGTTGCTTTTTTGGGGGATGTGATAATTTCCACTGTGTGGTTCAGTTCCAGGAATAATGAAAAATCAGCTTGGTTGATTTCTTAAAAAATCTCAGGATGGGGATCAGCTGTGGCTTTCTCTGAGGATGTTAAAATGGGAATGTGTCAAAAGCAGTTTGGGGGGTTTTTTGGGAAGTCACTCGTGACACAGAGACCTGCACTGGTTCCCCCTCACCCATGAGAGCCATCACTCTCTCCAGGCTAAAATCCCAGAGATTTAAGAGCATTTCCATTCCAAAGGCCAAAATTCCTTGGCATCCTCTCTTTATGTGCCCCACAAGACACTTGAAATCCCAGTGTCGGATTTTCTGCACCAAGCCATGTAAACATAATTCCCTATTTTTATCACCAGCAACTGCCACAAGGATTTAATCCTCAAATTTCCAGGGAGGGAGGAGCTCCATGCATGTTCCAGCTCTTCAGTAAATTCATGATGATCCAGCAGGTTTTGCACAAGTGAAACAAAGATACTGAAGGAAAAGTGATGAACAAAACTTCCAGACTCTAAACAAAGTTGGGGGAGGATCATTAAATCAATGCTGGTTTTAATTTTATTTTTCTTACCAAAGGAAAAAAAAAAAAAAGGTCATGAATTCTTATCAAGCTTCCTTAAAGGACAGCTTGGCATTGGCTCTGACTTCTTAAAATTAAAATTATATTGATTTTCCATTTTATTAAATAAATGTGCCTCCCTGAGCTCGCTTTAGGAAAAGAAAAATGTTTTCAGTGCAATTTTCTCCTCTGCAATTGCCTGGACTTTGCCTGTGGAATGCTCATCTCCATCCAAATTAAGGGACAAAGGGATTGCCCAGCACAGCCCTAATTCCAAGCCATTGGTGGCACGGGACAAGTTTCACCCTCTCAGACAAGTAAATAAAAATAAAAATAAATAAAAAGCAAATTCTCTTGGTGCTTTGGTTTAGAACTCTCCACAAATGTTTATATTGCTTGGGAAAGAAACTGGAAGTTGTAGGAAAATGGGATTTGATCACCACTGAATACTCTGTGATCAAAAATGGCAATTCCTAAATGGGCAAAGCTGGGAATTGTCCCATCCATTGGAACTTGATGGGATCTTTGTAACTTAGGAAGATGGGAAAGGCCATTCCCAATGAAAAGTGTCCCTTGGCCTTGGGGATGAAGGGACATTTTTGAAGGGAAAACATCAACCCTGGTTGTCTTTGACCCTTCAGATGGAGACCAAGAAGCTGCTGAGGTGGCAGATCCCAGAGTCTTGTGGGAGATCCCTGATTTCCCTCCCTGGTTTCCCTGGAAGAGTAAGGAAAGCTTCAGCCAGGTCAGTTTTTTATGGAAGAAATCCTTCCCTGGGAGGGTGGGCAGGCCCTGGCACAGGGTGCCCAGAGCAGCTGGGGCTGCCCCTGGATCCCTGGCAGTGCCCAAGGCCAGGCTGGACACTGGGGCTGGGAGCAGCCTGGGATAGTTGGGGGTGGCACTGGATGAGCTTTAAGATCCCTTCCAACCCAACCATTCCATGATCCTATAGGATAAGAAGGTTCCAAAGGAGCTCTTAGTGCTTCCTCTCCTGTGTGTGATTGAAAAGGAATAATTTGGGAAGTCATAAAGGATTTTAGGACACAATTTAAGGGCCCTGAGAGATGCCAAAAGTCCCTTAATTTTTTTGGAAAGCCAGTTAAGACTCCATCACATAATTTACAAACCACTCAAGAGCTGGGCAATGAATAATTGAAGAGCTCGTTAATCTCACACTCCCCACATGATAAACTCAATTTTCCATTGAAGCAGCTCCGGAGAAGTGAACATTTCATCACCACACAAGGCCCATCCTTCTGATTCCAGCTTCCAAATATTCCACCAGGAAACACCCAGCCAAAACCATGGAATAAAACCATCCTGAAATCCAACAGTGGCGCAGGCAGGGCCACATGGAAGCCGAATTTTGGCTGAATTTCCAACCTTGCATTCCATGTTTCCCTCTTTTATCTGCTTTGGAATGGCAGGGGAGGGAACTAATTTTTGAACCCAAACTGTGTTTTTTCCGTGCTGGCTGTGATGGGATTTGGAGATTTGGAGATAATGGAAGGTTAGGAAGCGCTGCCGAAATCTCCCGTCAGATGGATTTGGGATGGATTTTTTGGTAGGAGCGAAATAATCCTGCAAAATCTAATTTTAACCACATTTTTGAAGGGAAATATAATTCTGGGTTTAGAAGGAATAATAATGCCTTTCCACACCCATTTTTCTGCAGTGGAATTCCACAAGGAATTACACCTTCCCTCTGGCATTCCTACAGGAAATTCCAGGGAACCGAGCGTTCCTTACCTTACGGCATTTCCATAAAAACACCTTCTCTTCCACAATTTTATTTAGAAGAGAGAAAAAAATAGCTTTTCATGAAACCCCTTGGGAATATCTTTCCCAGGATACACCAAATTACACTCAGTTTTCCGGGTTTATTTCTTTCATGGAGCAGGCACAAAAAGCTTTTACAAGAACACTTTGGGGATTATCTGGATTTCAGGGAATTGTGACGTCCCTGGATGTGGTTTTTTTCCACCTGGGCTTTTGGTTCACAAATAGATTTCAGGTGTCCAGCACCTGTGCTCTTCTCCATTGTTAAATGGAATTTTTTTTTCCTGCTTTATATTCCCTTTTATTATATTCCCTTTCTTCCCAGACTTTCTGCCCTAGACCCTACAAAGTAAAACACAAACTCCTGCTCTTCACTGACCAAATTGCATCCCAAATTATGGCAGTTCCTAAGATTTTCTCACTTCCTTTCTCTTTTCATTTCCAGAATTCCCTTTAAAAATTCTTTATTTTATTTTATTTTATTTTCAGAATTCCCTTAAATTTAATTTTCTTTTCTTTTTTCTTTTCTTTTCTTTTCTTTTCTTTTCTTTTCTTTTCTTTTCTTTTCTTTTCTTTTCTTTTCTTTTCTTTTCTTTTCTTTTCTTTTCTTTTCTTTTCTTTTCTTTTCTTTTCTTTTCTTTTCTTTTCTTTTCTTTTCTTTTCTTTTCTTTTCTTTTCTTTTCTTTTCTTTTCTTTTCTTTTCTTTTCTTTTCTTTTCTTTTCTTTTCTTTTCTTTTCTTTTCTTTTCTTTTCTTTTCTTTTCTTTTCTTTTCTTTTCTTTTCTTTTCTTTTCTTTTCTTTTCTTTTCTTTTCTTTTCTTTTCTTTTCTTTTCTTTTCTTTTCTTTTCTTTTCTTTTCTTTTCTTTTCTTTTCTTTTCTTTTCTTTTCTTTTCTTTTCTTTTCTTTTCTTTTCTTTTCTTTTCTTTTCTTTTCTTTTCTTTTCTTTTCTTTTCTTTTCTTTTCTTTTCTTTTCTTTTCTTTTCTTTTCTTTTCTTTTCTTTTCTTTTCTTTTCTTTTCTTTTCTTTTCTTTTCTTTTCTTTTCTTTTCTTTTCTTTTCTTTTCTTTTCTTTTCTTTTCTTTTCTTTTCTTTTCTTTTCTTTTCTTTTCTTTTCTTTTCTTTTCTTTTCTTTTCTTTTCTTTTCTTTTCTTTTCTTTTCTTTTCTTTTCTTTTCTTTTCTTTTCTTTTCTTTTCTTTTCTTTTCTTTTCTTTTCTTTTCTTTTCTTTTCTTTTCTTTTCTTTTCTTTTCTTTTCTTTTCTTTTCTTTTCTTTTCTTTTCTTTTCTTTTCTTTTCNGCCAGGGATCCAGGGGCAGCCCCAGCTGCTCTGGGCACCCTGTGCCAGGGCCTGCCCACCCTGCCAGGGAACAATTCCTGCCCAAGATCCCATCCAGCCCTGCCCTCTGCCACTGGGAAGCCATTCCCTGCCTCCTGGCCCTCCAGCCCTTGGCAATTGGCTCTCTCCAGGTTTCCTTTGGCTCCTTCAGGCCCTGCAAGGCCACCCTGAGCTCAGCCCAAAGCTTCTCCTGGCCAGGCTGAACAATCCCAGCTCTCCCAGCCTTTCCTCCCAGCAGAGCTGCTCCAGCCCTCTGCTCATCCTGCTGCCTCCTCTGGCCTCTCTGCAGCAGCTCCACGTCCTCCCTGGGCTGGGCCCCAGGGCTGGGGCAGCTCTGCAGGTGGGCTCTCACCTGAGCACAGGGGCACAGGGGGGACAGAAGTGCCCAGGAAGATTTTCCTCCCCATCCAAACCAGTTTCAGCAGGACCAGAATTCCTCTGTGGCTCCAAGCAAAGTCATTGCCTTGCAAAGCCCACCTGATGCTGTTCTGAGAGCCCAGATGGTGCAAGGCCCTGGAATGTCCCTGCACCAAGGCCATCAGCAATTCCTGGAGCTCAGGTGACTCATTAATATCTTCCCTGCCAAGTCAGATTGAAATGCACGCTGAAAAACGACTTTTTCCCTGTCGGAGCTCATTAGGTTTTATGCACAAAACAAAATCATTATTCAGAGATCTGGAACTCCTC
Source organism: Rhipidura dahli (assembly GCA_013399225.1). Taxonomy (NCBI): domain Eukaryota; kingdom Metazoa; phylum Chordata; class Aves; order Passeriformes; family Rhipiduridae; genus Rhipidura; species Rhipidura dahli. The sequence continues at coordinate 36,603 of VXAC01003919.1, forward strand.
TCCTAAAGTGGGCATCTATTTAATATCCCCAATGCAATTCTTCCTCCTAATATGGTAATTCGTTATCTGGATTTAATCATCTGCAAGGTGAAAGGTTGCTGGGCACTGTTGTTCTGCAGGAGCCCGATGGAAATTTTTAAGTACTTTCACTCTGTCTTTACAGATCAATCTTCCTGCTAATGACAACCAATACTTTCAGCTATGATTACAGAGCAGCTCCATCTTTTCATGAGCCGAGACTCTTTGGAATCATAAGTATTGATCTTTTTAATAGAAGTCAAGAAAAATGAAATTACCGGGGCTTCTTTTTGCAAAACTATGATAAATGGCAACTGGGAAAGTTACAGAAGAGTTTTTTTTTTCTTTTTTTTCCCCCCCTCCCTCTCTGCTGTGGATTATTTTAATCTCGAAAAATGATGGGCTTTTTAATAATGTTTGTCTTTCCATTATGCACATTTGCAGCAAAGCCAGGACTTATTTTTGTATGACTTTATATAACCACATTTAAGCAAAGCCACGCCAGAATTGCCTGCTGGTATATTTAGGTAACCATCAAACAGACTCTGGGCTAAAGGAGAAAGCTGATTTTAGATGCCAAGTGGTTGCATTTTCTTGGCATCTCCGAGTTTAATCCAATTTTTAAGCAGTGTTTTGAGCTGCCTACAATCAAATATTCATTTGTTTCTTACACAGAGCTCGCCCTTCATTGCTTGTAATATTGTGACAAGAGACTTCACCTCTCTGCGTTTTCTCTCTTCCCAGAAGTCTCATCCTGGCTTTCACTTCTCCCATTTTCAGCAGGAATTTATGGCTCTGTCTCTTGCTCCCTGTTGTAAACCTGTAGTATCTGACCAAGGAATGCTCCTGTGGGACCTTGTCCTAAAATTTGAATCCTCATCCTTGTGCCA
>VXAC01003920.1:0-20509 GCA_013399225.1 Rhipidura dahli
AGGATCCGCTGCGGCCGGAGGGGCTCGGGGCCAGTGCAGAACAGGCGCATTCTCCCCTAGTGCAGCTACGGGGAGCTGAGGGACGGCGAAATGTGTCCTGAATCAGGGCGAAGGGACCCTTTTGAGAAAGCATAGGACCATCCCAGCAGCCACACCAGATGTCTGAGAATGCTGTCCAAACGCTTCTTGAACTCTGTCAGCCTTGGTGCTGTGACCACTTCCCTGGGGAGCCTGTTCCAGGGCCCAGCCACCCTCTGGGTGAAAAGTCTTTTCCTAATATCCAACCTAAACGTCCCCTGACTCGGCTCCATGCCATTTCCTTGAGTCACTGGTCATGAGAGTGAAGAGATCATTACCTGCCCCTCTGCTTCCCCTCGTGAAGATGTTGAAGAACACAATGAGGTCTCACGTCGGCCTCCTCCAAGCTGGTCAAACCAAGTGACCTCAGCCACTCCGCATAAGACTTCCCCTCCAGACCTCTCCCCTTCCTCCTGACCCTCCTTCGGATGTCCCAAAACTGCAGAGTACTCAAGGTGGGGCTTTAACCTTAGAAGTCACCATCTTCCTAGTTTGCTACATTCACCCCCAATGTTTTTATTCTTATCATATTCTGAAACTCTGTTCTCTTTCACTTAAAAATAACGTATGTAACACAAATTGTCTCACAGTGGGTTAAGGACTAAGCTCCTTCTGATGCTCAGCATGCTAAATAAATTCCTTGTGAGCTTGATTTCCTAACTAGGTTTCTAAAGACATGAGTTTTGTGCCTTCCCATGCCAGCCAAGTACTTCCAGACTACCATTGTCTGCTCAGCAGGAGCAGCAGAGAGGACGAATCAAGCCTTCTGCAGCAAGACAAAATGAACCATACTGGCTATCAGCTTTCTTGTTCAAATGAGATTTTGAGGCATAACTGCACATAGTGAGGTACTTTGCTACTACTGCAAGTGGAAGTCTGACCAAGGTAGCCAACTGTTCTGTGTCCCATATCCTTTTCTTGCATTAATTTGCAGCTCCATCTCCCTACCCTTTTTGCCACAGAGTGGCAGCAAATTAGCTGATGTAATTTGATCTTTTGACTTCCAGCATAGTTGCAGTTTGTGAGGTGAGCAGGATTTGAACTTAGAGGACTCCTCACTGTGGCCATTCATCATTGTTAGATAGTATTACCTCCTACTTGCTTCCCAGGCAGTGACATCCTGAAAGCGATTAGAAGTTCAGCACTCCTGTCCCTCTCTTCTGTTTTTATAATACTGTCTCTATTCAGTGGGCTGAATTTCCAGTGATTTTAGTATTGTTAACTCTGTAGCATCTGTATGTGTTCCCTGTGGTTTGAACATGGTGCAGTTATTAGACCCAACCTGTCCCACTCTGGAACAAAGAAGGCTTAAGTCCCTTCAAGAAATCTCTTGGTCAAATGTTTCATTATGAGAAGAGCCAAACCTGATCCACTGCTTCTCTTTCCCCAGTGAAGGCTACGGCAGAGGGTCACAGAAGGGAAAGTATGTCAGAGTTACTGTAGCCATGAAATGGATGAGAGCAGTCTCTGACACTCAGGGCACTTTCAGAGAAATAATCCGTGTAATTACCCACCCTGAATACTTCCAGCACCATGACTGGTGAAAACTTGTTGTGCCAGTGCAGGCAGTGACTTTCTTGGGCCCTCAGGGTATGGAAAATTTAGAGTTTGGTGCAGCACAGTCACACAGTCTTTCAGCCTCCATCCGCAGAGCCAATCTGCACAGCCTGTCAGTTGCCAGTGTGACTCAGCAGCATAGGGAAATTCAGTTTTGGATGGTGAAGTCAGAGCCTGGTGAAGCCCCAGGCTCTGACTCACAGAAAGCAAATGCATTTGACATATGCGGGATGTGAATGAAAGTTCCCAAATCTGGATGTTCCTCAGGACTCAGGAACAAGTACCCTCAAGACATATTCTAGCTCTCAAATGGTCATGCTTCAAAGTTTTTGCTCACCAAGATGCCCCTTCTAGATACTTCCACCTTTTCCTGTGTTTGTGCAACTGTTGCATTGCTCTTCTGGATACAGTTCGATTTGATGTCATTGAACTTGTTCAAAAAGGTTTTCATTCTGATCCCTCAATGTTTGCAAAGAAGTGATGGAAAATCCTTGGTGACTGAATGATAGAAGAGTGTGTGTGTATGGGAGGGTCAGTCCACTTGCCGTGGCCAGGCAGCTTGTAACTGCTCTGATGCTACCACATGTTGAACAAACCTGTTTTCAGCCTGCCGGTTGTGCCTGGAAAAACAGCTGCTTGCAGTAAGGCTAAATCTTTCCTACCTAACATTCTGAGTCTCCTTCTTTCAGCCTACCTCTGCCTGAAGAGGAGCAGTGGAGGAAACTGGTGAGGAGTAAGACTCTCTCATAATCCTCACCAAGGCCTTAATTGTAGCCTGGCTGCCCAACTGCAGAAGTCATTCTCAGTGAAGCCACCTTTGTCACTATCTTAGAAGGAGACGGATGATGTAGCCAGGCTGATTTTAATCTACTGTTTCTGTCACTTTCTTTGAAACAAATCTCCATCCCACCATTTATTTGGGAGTAAAATATTAAGCTGATCTCCTTCCTCCACCCCAGTCTTGCACAAAGTTGACCATTTGTGCCTTCTGTGTTAGCAGTATTAATAATCATATTCATGTCTATTCATGGAGTTCTTGATAGCCAGTATGGCTTCATAGCATAGACCAGGTTTTAGATTTAGGCTATTGCTTTTTGTCTGTTAAAAAGCTTATGACAGAGTGAACAATTCTCTCCTTTCACGTTGGAGGTATATTTAATATATGCCTTGGAGGTATATTTAATAATGATAATTGGTGTGCACAGGACTTCATCTTTATACTGATTCCCAAAGATGAGCTAATTGGTCTGCACAACTTACCGGTGGGTGAACCCTTACAATTTATCTTTGGGATTATTAAAGAGAGGAAAGCCTCAACCCCTCAGTCAGCAAAACATTTGAGATTGTGCTTCATTTTGAGTGTGTCTGGGAGTAAAGTACCTATTTAAGTGGGCTTAAGATCCCAGATACCTGTTTGAGGCAAAAGCTTCCAATTTATTCTGGACCAGGATAGACTCATGATGGAAGATAAAAAATGTGTGAGCATTGCTGCAATGGTCTTTCTCTCACATCCCTGATTGGATGTCTCAGGTAATAACATCATTAGTAATAATACTGAAGCCAAAACACCAGAGGTTTTAATGAAGTTTGTATCAGCTTGTCACTGACCATGGATAGCTATTTGAGTAACTTAGAGTGGTGAAATCATATCTTCATGGTTCCTGTTCCTTCTGCTAACTGCTATAAATTGCACTTTACAGTTGCATCATACATACAAGGCATAAGTGCCTCTGACTGTATTTTTTTCTGAAAGATCTGTCTGTCTGTTCTTGAACTTTATGAACTGGAGACCTGCAATTTATAAATGTGCTGAACAGAGCCATGGCACTCTGAGAAAGACTTCCCATATCCTAGTAGTTTTACTCTAGTGAGTGTCTCAGGCTTATCTCTATTTGGGCGATTTCTCAGCATGATTTAAACTGTCAGTGTGGCTGATGTTGCATAAATGGAGAGAAATAGACAGTAGAAAATAAAGACAGTAGAAATAAAATTATTTGCTACTCTCTCCCTTCCTACCTTGTTCTTGTCTAGACATAGAATCGTAGAATCATAGAATATTCTGAGTTGGAAGGGACCCTCAAGGATCAGCTTCTTGCCATTTCCTTGTGTTGTGTCACTGGTCATGAGAGTGAAGAGATCAGTACCTGCCCCTCCATTTGCCCTTGTGAAGATAGTGAAGACCACAATGAGATGTCCCCTCAGTCTCCTCCAAGCTGAACCAACCAAGTGACCTCAGCCACTCCTCATAAGGCTTCCCCCTCAGGCCATTCCCCATCCTGTGGTTCTCCTTTGAACCCTCTCTAATAAATTAATGTCTTTTTTATATTGGTGCCCAAAACTGCACATAGTATTCAAGGTGGGGCTGTGCCAGTGCCGAGCAGAACGGGACAGTCCCTCCCTTGACCAGCTGGGGATGCTGTGCCTGATGGCCCCAGGACACAGTTGGCGCTCCTGGTTACCAGGGCACTATTGGCTCATATTCAACTTGCCATTGTCCAGGATCCCCAGGTCCCTTTCTGCCACACTGTTCTCCAGCCTCTGGTTCCCCAGTCTATACATACAACCCATACAACCCATACACGGCTGCCCTGTCCAAGTACAGAATCTGGCCCTTGCTAAACTTCATACAGTTGGTGATTGCCCACCTCTCTAATTTGTGGAGGACTCTCTGCAGAGAGTCTCTCACAATTTAGTATCATTAGCAAGGTTACTTGGTATTCCTTCGAGTCCCATGTCCAACTTGGTAATGAGGATGTTCAAGAGAACTGGGCCAAGGATGGAGCCCTGTGGAACCCCATTAGTGACCAGTCACCAGCCTGATGCTACCCCATTCACTCTAACTCTTTGTGGCCATCCTGTGAGCCAGTTGCTCACCCATCACATAACGTGGTTATTTAGCTGTATGCTGGATGTTTTGTCCAGAAGGATAATTTGAGAGACAGTATCAAAAGCTTTCCTGAAGTCCAAAATGATTACATCAACTGGCTTTCATAGATCAGCTAGGTGGGTTATTCTGTCATAGAATGAAACATGTTTGACAATCAAGACCTCCCCCTCATGAAGCCATGCTGGCTGTGACTGGTGCCTGCATTGTTCTCCAGATGTTTTTCAATACTTCGCAGAATAGTATTTTCCATTATTTTAATGGGCACTGAAGTGAGACTGACAGGCCTGCAGTTTCCAGGATCCTCCTTGCCTTTCTTGAAAATCAGGACAATGTTCACCAGCTTCCAGTCAGCTGAGACCTCTCTGAATTCCCAAGACACTCAAAAATCATTGAGAGAGGCTATGCAATGACATCAGCAGCTCTTTGAGGATTCTTGGATGAATCCCATCAGGTCCCATAGATTTGTGGAGATCCATCTGGAGCAGCAGATCCTGCACAATTTCAGGGTCAACTGGGAGCTGATGCATTCTTGCAGTCATGGTCCTCCAACTGAGGGCACTGAGACCCCTGATGTGTGCTTCTATTACACATTTTCATTTACAGAAAACTTCAATATTTGCAGTCTTTCTCATCTCAGACTTCCTTCCACATTGCTGTGAATGGCACATCCTCTATAAGCTCCAGCAATGCTGATATCTGCTCTAGAGTTAGCCCCTTCCAGGTACTCCTTAATGTTCCTCCAATGTAGAGCTGCTTGTGTGCACCCTGCTAGCCCAGTGCAATAGTAATGAGCTGGAAGTATACCACAGAATTACAGAATGTTCTGAGTTGGAAGGGACCCACAAGGATCACTGAGTCCAACTCTTAAGTGAGTGCCCCATTGGGGATCAACCCCAAAAACTTGATGTTATTAGCACTGTGCTCTAACAAACTGAGCTAATGCCAGATTCTGTATAGTCATGCTGTACCCTTCCTGGAAATGTGAACTGCCCTGGAGCCAGTTAGTCTGTTTTACCTCACTGGAATCCTTTGTCTTCTGGATACCACCTTACATCTTCCTTCTTCTTGCCTTCGTATTAACAGGTTGGAAAGGACACGATATCTAACATTCATACTGTGCATCACTGGTACAAGCAGGACCTGAACCCTAGCACCCTCACTCGCCCCTGAAACTGAAACTGAAAACTGATGTTACTCACAGATTGTGATACAGTCTCTGGCTAAAGATCAGTTGCATCCTTGCTCTGACCCAAGCCCTGAAAATGTGGCCTTAACCTCCTTGGAGTCCATCAAGCCATGCCATATATTTTCAGATGTGCCTGTGTGGCAGGAAAATTCAGAAGCAAAACTTTTCCAGGGAGATCTTTTCTGTGACTCATCTGTGCTAGGGAGGGGAGAGTTTCTTTTTCATGTCTCAGCTGGGAGCGGTCCATCCTCCAGTTCCTCAGCAGGCCAGTTTCTGACGTGTTTCTGAGCTGCTGCACTAACACAGTATGTGCAGGGCCAGAGAGGGAGGACTGTGCTCTGTCAGTGATTTGAGGGGAATCATCCTTTTCTAAATATGCCTTTCTGTCTCCCTCCCCCACTTTCCTTTTTCCTCTTTCAGTGTTGCCACCTTGTAGTATTTTAATCAGAGGAAGCAGATATATCAAGGAAGTCAATGGCAGGGGTGAGGTGGGTGGGGGGGCAGAGAGGAAGAGGAGGAAAATCACATCACAGCCCAGTCTGCCAGTGTAAACACTTGATGATTTCCTGTTATTGTAGCCTAAAATGTACCATGACATCATCTGCAGGCCTCCCAGAATCACCCAGAAGGAGGAAAAGCCAGCATTCCCAGCCCGCCCCCAGCGTGAATCCAAGGGATTCAGACCCTATAAGGCAGTGAAGCTCTGCGAGCAGCAAAGATAGTGTTTCGAAAGCTTTCTTGTTCTTGGCAATGTGGAAATTTCACAAACAGGAAAAACTGCTTTTACTTTTCCTAAAGGGGAACCGTTTATGCCTCATGAAATATCAATCCCTGAACTATGATTACTTTAGAGGCAGAGCTGAAATACATGCAATGTTCTTATCTGAGGACAAACACAGGGAAGCCTCTCACCAAAATCACATCAGTTCATAATTACCAGGCGTCTACTTTTTATATAATACTCTCTTTCATTCCAGATCACTCTACATACAAGGCAGTTAAGTCAAAAGCTGTGGATTATATAAAAGAGTACAATATGAAATTAATTTGATAATTTGTAAGGTGAAGCTTGCTCTCAATATAGCAGATATTGCCAGTGAAATGTTCTTCCTTCATCTTTTTGCATTAAATCAATTCCTGGAAAGTGCAGAGCCAAGCTCTTTGGAGCCTAGATACACAAACTGTCCTGGAATTTGACCCAACAAGTCATATTTGTGTCTCAGTTACACTTAATCCTGAATCACTGCACTCAGTCTGTACCACTGTAAGGAAGAACAGAATCGGGTTCAGAGAGATGGGCTCTCCTTACTTCTCAGAGAAGGATAATAGCTAGGCTGATTTCACAGAACACCCTTCAGCTGCAATCTCTTTGGGCAGACTTTCACATGACCACAGTGGGATATCTGCAAAACCTGTTTTTTTTTTTCCTAAACAAGGTAAAAAACTTCATAAATACAGTGCTGTACATGTAATCATTTGGACTCATATCCTCCTTTGCACACCTGCCAACTGCCTGGCAAACATCAGTAATTACAGTGTAACTTTTTGTTATTGAAACATGAGAAATTGGTGTTTTCATGTTATATGTAAGGAAAATGAGACACTGAGATTAAATGAACCTCTCTTCTACTGAATAAAATATATTGTCTTAATTCCTCCAGATAGTATCAGAATATTAGATTTGTTTTACCATAAAGGAGACTTGAAAAGTCTGAAGGGAGTCAGCCTAGAGAAGAATACAAGCAAGTATAATAAATAAAGCACACTTGGAACTGACATTAAAAGGAAACAGAATGGTCTTGCAGTTTACTGGACAAAAAGTAAAATCATGTATAAATTTTGCTGTGTTTACTCTCACTTGGATTTACTGGAATACAAAACTGGGCTGTTCTCCGCAAGCTATTTTTGGATAGGAGAACCAAGCTATTCAATTCTTCACCATGCTGAGCTCTTTTCAAAGTTATATATGCAAATGATTATCACTCATTAAGTAGTCTGCTCTTCATTCCCAATGCTGCAGGGTGCAATAGTAGGAACTGAAATGAATTTATGCACCACTGTGCCAGGACCCTGCATCCAATGAAGTCAAGTGTTAAGTTCTAATGACAACATCAGGACCTTACACACTTACGCCCAGCTGTGCTGCAAGCAAGGCACCAGGACAACAAAGTTGCTCCAGCACTGCTGTGAGAGCTCTGGGATGTCAAGGCCTTGGATTAATTTCTGTTATTCTGTGTGTCATTAGAGGGCTGAGGAAATCGGGTGGGTTTGGCAAGGCAGGAGAGGAGATCCTTCTTCTGAACACTGAACTTGCCAAACCTATTGTGCACTTATCCTGTCTCTGGGATTTTTGCTGAGTCATATGAAAAATTGTGGCCAGCACACTGAGAGGGGAGATGGCAGCAGGGTGGTTGCTCACAACTTTGGGGTCAGGGGACTGGTACCTGTGGAGCTTTGCGAGGTGTGAATGTTCATCTAAGATACTGGTTTGTGTGTTTCTAGGATATTGATCCCTGTTTGTGCAGGAAGAATTTTGGGTCATGGGCTGAGTTTGATTTCATTTCCACAACACAAGGATGACTTTCTACACTAGACTGCTCTTCACTTGGTGCTTACACACTGCAGGCTGCTTCACTGCTCTGCATGGCAGGTATTTTTCAGGTGATTTTTGATATGGTTAGTCTTTGCTGCTAAATGCTTCCTATTTTGGTTTCACAGCATGATGTGATGCTGTGTTTCCTGGGTCTGGGCAAGATAAATATAACCCAGTGCTGTGACGTAGTATGATTGGGATTTATGGGAATACTTAATTTCTTATGATAAATATGAAATGATGTAGAGAGAAGATCAGTAAATATGACAAAGTAGAACTGATGGAAGTTTAGGTTATATTATATCTGGGAGAGGAGCAAAGTGTGCTTGATTCCCACTGGTTTGTACAGGATTATCTCTGCTTATAGCTAGGGTAAATCGCCCTGGAAATTTTTACTCCATTTATTGCAAAAAAATAGGCAAAATCAAAGTGAAAGAGAATGTGGAAGAGCAGTTATTCACCAGGGCAGTAAAGCCAGATTTAGAACTCTAAGTACCAGACCAGAAGCAAATTTGCCTGGTGATCCAAAGAGCCAGTCCAGAGGTGGCTCTTTCTTCCGGTTCACATTTATTAAAAAACATTGCTGCATTTGTTTGTTCCAGGAAGAGAGATCAGACATCACCTTGTCCACATACCTATAGTTTTACACCAGATCAAATCTCATCTCGGCTGAAGTGTTTTAGCATTAAAGCATGAAGTCAGCAAAACTCAAAATGCCCTAGCTAATCAGACAGAAATATCCTGTCTGCTTCAAATGAAGTTTACTGTCAGCAATACAGAACTGTAGGAATCCAGTATTAGTGTTCACAGAAACACAGCTTGTGTGGAAAAAAAATCTTCTAAAACAAATACTTTATTTGTATTTCATTGGTCTACTTCCTCTTAATTCTTTAAAATGGAAATTGCCAGAAAATTCAACTGAAGGGAAACTGACGCAGTTCACATCTGTGGTCACATTCAAGTAATTTGAACATATATTCTGTCCTCACACCTGGTCTTTTATGTTCCCTGAAGTCAATAGACAAGATTCACATGGCAAGTAAACAGATAAAATTAATGCCAGGCCCAAGAAATGGTCCACGTGAAGTAATTTGAGAGGAACTTGGGAAAGGTATTGACTTTTAAAACTTTGTTGTTTATTGATGTGTTTTTGCTTTGGTCTGCTGTGGACATGCAGAGGCCCGGGGCAGGGACTGAACAAGTATGGCAGGGTGTGGCTGTGGGACTCATGCAGTAGGTTAGTCTGCATAGGTTTTGAGGCAAGGGAAGGGGATGTCTGCTACATTTTAATGATGACAAGCATGTGATCTATCATGTAGTACAGGAGTTCCTCCAACCTATATAATTTCAAGATCAGCTGCATCTTCATGGAAAGGAGGAGAAAGCCTGAGGAAAACAGAGTTTTCTGTGACTGTGGTAGACAAAACAGCTTCCTAATTTTATTCTGCTTGAAGTAGGTATCAGCAGTCTCCATGTCTTCAAGTCACTGATTTTGTCTGCATCCATGGGAGAAGTGGACCAAGTCATGAAAAGCCAAGGAATACGTTGGGAGATCAACTGCTCAGCAACCCAGAAAAGTAGGTGGGCACTGGTTTTTTGACATATTTTATGTGTATCTAAGGTACAGGATCTTCTGTCTGGAATGAAAAAGACCAAAGAGTCAGGCTCAAGGCTTTTACACAAGGAATGGAGCTTGTACAGGGTAAGCATTGCATTGTTTTGATATCTCCTTGTCTTGTACAATATTGATGCCAGCCATCAGGCTTAGGTGGACTGGGCTCTAACTGTGCAGAACGGTGAAGTTAAAGTAACTCCACTTGTATTCTGAAATACAAGGAGCTACTCAGCACTTCTAAGCCAATCCTGCAAAAATCAGTATCGGTTTTCTTCTTGCCTTGTGTCTTTTATTTGTCCAGAGAAACAGGCTTTATATTCCCTGTTTATTTACCAATAGCAGCAGTGCTGGGGCAAAGGGAGTGGATCAGCTCCCTGCATCCATGAGCTTGGGCAAAGATATGGTATATGAAATCTCTTCTTGTGATTCCTGCGAGTCCTTAGCAGAGTTTTTAACAGTAGTTTTAACACTTTCCTACTGTAAGATCCCCACAGTTTCTCAGGGACCAGTGATTTGTCTAATAAGATAAAAGTCAGATTCCCTGTCCATCCCTCAGATTACTCATAATACCAAATGAATCCTGGGGAGCTAATGCCATAATCTCTTCTGCTTTTGGGCCTCAGAGTGTACTGCAAGAGTTAATTAAGACTATCAGCATCCCAGTAATTAAGCACTGACTGGGGAAATTAAGGCAACACTGAACAACTTGCAGTAATTCCTCCTGGATAAATGAGCCATTCCTTCAAAGGAATCCATTTTCTCAGAGAGAAGGCATCAGCCCAGAGGTGGATTAATGAAATACAGTGTGGTCTGGTGATGTACTTCACCATTTTTTTATGTTGTAGTAGGGCAATACAGGGTTTAAATTTTGTTCCAAGAAAGCTCAAGTTACCTTGGCAAGCTGTGGAGGTGGTGTCTGACCACGCGTTGGTTATTATGGAAGTAGATCTTGTTGTCTGTGTTGCTGAAATGAAATAATTACTGAATTTACATGGCCTGAAATCTTTACTATAAATTATATTTTTACTATGTCTTTACTATACTATAGTATATTTTACTGTATGTTTACTATAAATTGTGTCATTGTAAACATTTACTTGAGGACCTGATGACCAATGATAAGAACAAGTTTGTCTCTGTGCTATGCTATACTTTGCTATTCTGTCCTACCTTACATCATCCTATTCCTATACTTATTATACTTCTGGAAGCATCAACTCTTACAAATGCATCAAGTAATAGGGTTAATAGAAAATAGGAATGGACTTTCAAGAAACCACCTAGTATGTATTTCTGTCTTTAAGGCAAAGTTAACTATCCAGCTTCATATTTTCTGACAGTGCCAACCACACTGCAGGAAATTAAATACTAAGGTCAGCCAGTGGAAGCCCTTGGAGCTCTATGATAAAGTGAGTTCAGTTTATAATTCTGTCCTCCAGTGTCTTTGGTGGCAGTGACAGGGTCTGCATGCCAAGTCCAGGACAGGGCCTGTCCCAGTTTCTCTGTATGACTGAAAACCTCTCTGGAGCAGATTGGCTCCAAACCCAAGCAAACTCATTATGCTGAGTCCCTATCATCAGGGAAATACAGGGAATATGTATGGTGGGGAAGGGGGAAGACCCCTGAGCTTGGGGATCTTCTCAAAATATGTTTGGGCTTAAAAAACTAATTTTGACACCAGAGGCTTTTATCCTTGTCATTTTAACTCAGGGGATTTTCTTTTAAGAATGAAGAAACAGAAATGGGTTAAGTGAGAGAAAAAAATTGTAAGGCAAAGCCAAAAATTATGGCCGTGTTTTAAAAGTAGAAGTCTGTGTTCCTTATGAAGACAGAAGAATTCTCCTGAAACAGAACAGGCATGATTGGGACTGAGTGTCTGCTTCTTTGTGTCTGTTGCTGAAGACAGCAAGTTCTGTGATAGACAACAGCCAAGAACCCAGTATGTATTGGTGTGTCTATATCAATCTGTGGTCTATCATCTGTCTATCTATCTATGTATCTCACTCTCTCTATCTATCTATCTATCCATCTATCCACCTGTAATTCCTCTTACCCACTCTCTCTGCTTGTACAAATATCCTAAATCCCTTAATTCTCTGCATTTTTAAAATCAGAGATGCCATATGTTTAGTAAAAACCTAAGAAAAATAAATGATGTAATCTCTCATGCCTTCATCTATGTGGGCTGGGTGGTGTGTTCTGTGTAGTGCATCATCGTGTTTCATCGTAGGGAAAAAAATAGCTGGGTGCAGAGTGTGTGTGTGTGTGTGTGTGTGTGTGTGTGTAGAGTTAGGCTTGCCCAGGCATGCACCTCCCTCTCAGTCATGTAACCCTGACTGCACATCACACCCTGTGATGTTAACAAGGTGGGAGGGAATTCCCGTCACTTGTGAGTGTATCAGCTGAGTTTGAGAGGAAGCATCAGCATTCCCAGATTAGGCTCCTGCTCTAGACAGCTTCTGCACAATGAAGTTCTGGGTTTGAGTCCACTTCAGGTTCTAGCACAGAAACAGATGCAATACTTGCCTAGATGACATTGCTATGGATCAGGGCTTGGTGTTCACCTTGAAAAAAACCTGCCATTTGAGCAAGAGCCAGGAGTAATGGCTTCTGTATAAAATGTTCCTGTACTGGAATATAAATGGCTGGCAACTCCCTGTATATTTTTAAAGTTTCCAAAAATAGATCTAAGTCACAGGCAGAAATGAATGGAGCTGAGGCTTAAATGGAAAGAATTGGTAAAGGGTCATTTATCTGAAATGGTTAGTGCTGAGATCATCTTCCACATTACATGCCACTACCTGGAAACACGGGCCAATTTTCCCTTTTTATGGCTTTCTGAGCCCTATTTTCCAATGCATTGGTTCACTTGACCAAATTTCAGTACAGTGGGGAGAATTGACTTAATATTAGTGTTGAGACTGAGACCCACACCCCTGCTCTGATTCTGCTCTGTAGGAGCTGGAATGCCTGGAGCAGAGTCAGTCTTGGAACCCTGGAGAAGCAGAAGAAAGATTATAAGTGCTTGCTCTGTGTGTGAGGGAGAGAAGGTTTTTAAATCACAGTGTCAGGTGAGAGAGAAGGTCAGGGATAGTTGAGTGGGAGTAGTGGCTGACTGGAGGGTTAAACCTCTGGGAGGAGCACTCCTCTGTTCCAGGAGGAATTTGATGTTAATCAGTGAAGCCTTAATGCATGGATGAACCTAGGGCATTTTGTAGAGGGGAGAAGGAGAATTTTGAAGCCAACTCCAAAACTACAGTTTGATGCTAGACCCATCCATGTCTCCCAGGAATGGCCTGGGACTGAAGGTGCTATTCTGGCTGCATTTGAGACTTTCTTCCTTGGAGATTATTGTCCCCACAGAGGTGCCAGTAAATCTGCATGTCTCCTTGTTTCCTAACTTACTTCTGTCACCCTGATTAAAATCTATCTTGTTAAAAAATGTTTGAACTGGTTCAATAGACACACAAGCAAGTCTGAATCATTTTGACAGGTAAAAATGCCTACATTAACAAGTAGTGTGGTGTAATAAGAGCAGATATGGAAAACAAAAGAGCTGCTGCTGAATATTTAACATTAACACTAAATGCACTTCACAGTGAGATTATTTTGGAGTTGCTCTGTTCTGGTCCAATTAACTGAATGCTTGCCAATAGCTGGAGCATGATAGGTACACTTCTGGAGAATATCCAACAGGAATTCAGTTCACCAGGTATAAGACTGCACCATGATGGGAAACAAAATGCACTGAATTAGGAAAATAACTTCATAACCAAACTTCTGGTCTGAATTAAAAAGCTAATGTAAATGTGACTTGCTCATGCAGTTTGGTGGCTGAGAAGCCGATAATCCCCATGAGAGCTAGAGGTAATGATGATGGGAATGTGTGAAAACTTTTAAACAACTATTTGTACACTGGCACAGGGTGTATTTCTCCATGTGCAGAGTGAAAAGGTCAAATACATGACCCTGACTTTTCAGCTGGTCTCAACACCTATGCAACATGACCACATGGACACTTTCCAAGTAGAGTGACATATTTTAGACCATTATTGTGCCTGATGACACAAAGTACTAAGATATGGAGAATGAGACTCCATATTAATCTGCATCTGTTCTGCAGCTTTGCAGTTGGTGGGATTTGGATCAGACTGTTGTGCTGTTTTTCCTTTTTTATGTATTGTAGAGCCTGGACAAGAGAAACGGCTGTTGTTCTTGTCCTGCAATCTGCCGCTCTGGCTCTTGATGCTAGCAGTGCTCTGAAGTACTTGAACTGTAACACCACAAAAGACTTTATAAATAAACTTTTTGACAGCTCCAAAAAATTATCCAGGAAATAAGTCTCCTTAATTAAGAATTTAGATGTAGAGATATTTATTTATAAGCTATTCACATAAAATACAGAATTTGCACTGTTGCTTTGACAGCCCCCTCCAAGATAGCTAATCTTAATATACTGCTTTCATAGCTAGTCAAAAGGAATATAAAATCATCCAGTCATCCACTGACACAGCCTGTAGGACCAAGGAGAGCTATCTGCTAGTCTCTGTTTCTAAGCTAAAGGACACTACTGCCACCAATATCTCCTTGGATAACTGGATTTTGTTTGCAGCTGGAGGTTCCTGCTATTACAGCTCATTGCAAGTGTTGGTGACCCACATGCCCTTGGGAGGGGTTTAATTTTAAATAGTGAAACTGCATGACCAGTCTGTGCTTCTCCCTGGTTCTTGCTCAGTAACACTTGGTTTGGTTCTTCTTTGGCCCTTTTCACCATCTGGGAATGATTCTATATACAATTATTCCTGATTATTAAATGCTGATACCTTCAGAAAACCCTGGTGTAAATGGATGCCTTCCAGATAGAATCCTATGCAGTTGTCACCTGTATCAGAATGATTGGAGCCTGGTACTCACTGGCCACGCCTATTCTCTGGCCCTTCATTGAAGGAAATGCCTGGTGGCCTTTGTTACTGCCTCCAAGTTCCCAGTCTCTGAGTCAGAAAGGCAGTGGCCCTACATGGTCATCACAGCAGTACCATCATCTTGGCTCCACACCAGCCATCTGAGAAGGAGGCAGAGCAGGAAAGAGGGGGAAGAGAGGAGAAAACTGTCAGAGAGCCTGTTTCTTTGGGGCACTGAAACTGTGAAGATCTTGGCTGAAGACTCCAAATCACCCCCCTTTCTGCAGCAAAGCCTATTAGTACTGCTTGTAAACTCTTGATGGTCTGAGCCCTACTAAATTTTAAAAATTGCTAGATTTTATGTCTACAAAATTTATATTGTCCTGTTAAGAAAGGAAGGTGAATGAAGAGCAGAGCATCAGTTTTTGTTAGGTTTTGGAGATTTAAGGGTTTTATTGTCATGGTTTGTTACAGTGAGACTTTGCTGGTCAAGACAGGTCTGGTGTTCCACAGATTTTGTGGACTGCCTGTTGAGGAACACATTTAGTGCAGATAGCTCAATGTGCAGACTCTGGTGCAGGCTGAGGATTGAGCTCTGGGACATGAGGCCATGGACTGGAACCAGCCCTTTGCACAATGGCTCGAGGACCTGTGGTGCCAGCCAGATGACCGGACACTCAGAGACACAGCAGGAGCCGATGACTCAGAAGATCCCAGGCTATCGCCAGCACAGACTGGGAGGATGTAAAAGTGCAGGGTGTCATTTGTTCAAGGTCCTTCCCTGGAGACTCAAACTGTGATTCTGTTGCTGCACCATGATAAAATTACTTAAAAGAACCAGAGGCCTCGAACTCTGCTATAGGAAATCTAGGATCAAGCTGGTATGGAAAACTTGTTTGACTCTCTGAGAGTGGGGTGTGTAGGGAGTCAAGTGGGGCCCCCACCACCTCACTGGAGCTGCCTGTTGAGAAGGGGCTTTGGTTCCAGCATTAAAGTCTCTGGTGGTGGGAGTGTAACTGCCAGAGTGGCTCCTGAATGGTCAGATAGGAAAGTTTAACATGCCTCAAGGGGGTAAAATGAAATGGGTAAGGTAGGTTTTTTGCCTTTTGCTTCCAGTATATTTTTAGGTGACCATGATTATTGTAAATGGCATCTGAGAGATGCATATGAGTAAGCATGTTTCCTTTTGGATACACATCACACCATCAAACCTATCAGAATAAATACCAGTGGAGATACTTTTTAGATTAGATACATTTTTCTAAAACTGAAAGCCCTACTTTGATTCTTCCCATCACCCACAGGAGTAATTTTTCTTCATTATTCTGAGGTGGAACACAGCAGCGGGATTTACTCCACCTCCTTGCTCTAAGGAGAAGGTGCCAGGATCAGTCTCCAGACCTCCCATTGTTCCAATTCTACACAGATTTAAGAGCACTTCTACATTTCACACAAACTGACAAAACATATTCCCATTCATCGTTTTGTCCTTCCTAGCAATGAATAATCCTGTTATTTGTGTTGTAAATATTTGGAGTAAAGTCCCAGAATATCCACTGGATTTCTCTTTGTTCCTCACATTGCTACAAGCAGTACAAGATGTAGAAAGCATGAGCGTTTTCTCCCATATGGTACAAACAAAGGAAAAATGAAGATGAGACAATTCTAGCAGATGGGTTGTTCTTACATTTTTTCATATGATCATTGCATTCATTGCACACCTTTTGTCTGGTTTGAAACACTCGTCTTTATTCTCTCCCTGCACAAACAGCATATTCCCAGCACATCCCCAGACATCAGGAAGAGATGAGTGGTGTGAGCCTTACAGTGAGTCATAGTTCCTAGTAAAGCCTTCTCCATGTTCCTTGCAGGGGTGTCACTGGCAGTGGGGGATTTATATGCCGGAGGGAATGAGGAACTAAGGCTTTACAAAGCATCTGGCAGACACAAATCCCTGGGATTTCCAGGCAGTTTCAGCTGTTTCTGCCCTGGTGAATGGACAAGCCAGGAGCTGGGAGTTTCTTTTCTTGAGGTGGAAAGGGGATCCTTTCCACCTCAAGGATCAGGTAAATGGGTTCACACATCCAGTGGCCCCATCAGCTTCTGCCCTGTCACTTCAGCTGCATGGGAATGGAGTTGTTTCTGGCCTTTTCAAATCCTGCCTTCCTGAATGTGGTAAGCTCTCCCCTTTACTCCTCTCATCCTTCCCCCTTGAGAATCACTGCAAAAGATTACCTACCTCTCTTCTCAAGACATAAAGGTATGAAAGCAGTGATAGTATTTCTTTGGGAGGAAAGATACTTTTTGCCCCTAAATACAATTATACACTAAAAAGATTCAAGATCGTCACTGAGAACAATTCATTGTGAACTTATAGGCATTAATGTCTGAGCAGAAGGAAAGCAGTAAGAGCAGGAGAAAGTTTAGCTGCTATTCAAAGAAGAGGTCAGAACCAGACCAGTTAATTTTATTTATAG
The DNA here is from genome assembly GCA_013399225.1 of Rhipidura dahli. Lineage (NCBI taxonomy): Eukaryota > Metazoa > Chordata > Aves > Passeriformes > Rhipiduridae > Rhipidura > Rhipidura dahli. The sequence continues at coordinate 17,295 of VXAC01003920.1, forward strand.
TCAGTTGAGGACTACTGTGTGCCAAAGGTGTAGTTCTCATACCATGGTAACAATTTTATTTTGTGCCTTCATTTACTTATGTGAATCAAACTAAATTTCAGCCCTTGAAATACACCTCTAGTATGAAACACCTTTGGCTTCTATCTTCTGTCAAAGCCATGCAAAGGAGAGCTCAAGTTATCCCTCATTAGTCAAAAAACCTGTATGCTGATGAAACAGCCCATTAGCTCATGCTAAATAAATCTGTTATGTCAGACCAAATAATTTACGTGCTCTTTCTGCTTAAAAGAAGCTATTACAAAAGACTTGATGAAAATAAAACCAAGACAATAAAGTCCCAGTGAAATACCAGACCTCTTCCCAGGAGAATGCTCAATGTCATCCTGGTCTTATCTAATTCTGAAATACTTTAATATTATTTGGGATCTGAACACTCTGAAAGTAACAGCATTTTTGATGCCTTGGGTAATGTTACTCATTTCTTCAGCTTCCTGCAAGGAGAACTCTTAATCGACTGATACTTTTACTCCTTGGAATTTCATCCTGAAGTCAGAGGGACATGTAACTCCTGCCTGCAATTCTCAAGGAATCCACTGATGTGGTTGTTCTCACACATGGCCAGGCAGGGACGGCTCAGCAAAAGGCTGCTGGATGACACCATCCCTCTGGCATATGGCAAGGGAGAGGTCCATGGGGAAGGTCAGGTCTTGGTGCAGCACTTCTCCTGCAGGAATTCATCATGGAACTGTGGCTGGAGCATCATGTGGTTCAAATTTCAGATGCCTTGTTCTCCACCTCAGCAAGGGGAAAAGAAGAAGCAGGCGAAGTGCAGAGACTCATGTGCCTGTCACAGGATACTCTTGTCTTTCGAAGTGGCATGAATGGTATTTTGTTTGGCTGTTGATATGAATAATACGGAAGAAGGACAAGAGAAGTGGCTGGGGTCAGAAACAAGTGTGTATTATGCTGAAGATTTGTCTTGGCCCTTCAGACTGTTTGGGACTGTTTGACATGGGGTTTATGACTTTGTGTGGACATGGCCAATGCCTGGCACACTGTAAATGGGAATACAGTTGCTTTGGATCTCATTGTTTCACTGGCATGTGGTTTCATTTGCATCATTAGTACTCCTGTCATTAGCACTGTGAAGAAAATCTTAGGTCCCTGGATGTTAAACTATGGTCCCTTAAATTTGGCAAGGAAATAGCTAGACTTTTATTATCTAAAGTTTTATCAGCTTTGCAAAAAAAGATTAATGGAATTCTCCAAACAGTTAACTAATTCTTATGAAGGAATATTGGTACAGAAGTTTCAATAGAAGCAGAATTGGGCTCTCCCCATCATATATGTTGCTAGCATGAAAGAAGTCGCCACAGAGTCTCTTGAATTCAGGGAGAAAGCTCACACCTAACATTTCTGGATCCAAACCTGGCAAAAAATCACAAGCAAGTGACTTTATTATTCTGTATGTCTTCTGTCAGTATCTGTTTTGGTAGGAAATAAGTATAACTCTTTCATGGGCTAGTCTTGCTTAACGTTGTCTAAGAAAGTCTTAATATAAAAAGGAGTCAGAAAAGGAAGAAAAGTCTGTAAAACAGCTACTTAAGCATCCTGTGACTTTCTGTGCAGAAAAGTTACACCAGTTTACATCCATCCAATTATAGTCATGTTTTTTCCTATGTAGGCACAGCATAGAGATTCTAGCTTAAGTGAAACCTGCATATTCAGCTGAAGCAAACGAAGTGCCTGGACCCTGTTTCCATCTTTCGCCAGACAAAAATGTTTAACAGATTTGACAAGCAGACACAAAATCAGGAAAAATACCCCTGTATTTTCCTACTTTTCTTTAAAAGTAAGACAATATATTTATTTAATTTCCTTCTTCCTGACACTGTTAACTTTAAAAAGAATGACTTCTTATTTCCTGGGAGAAAATAGGACTCAGTTCACTGTTTGAAAGTTATGTTCAAAGTCCCAAATGAGATGAGATGGCTTCTTTAAATCCTCATGAAAATGCTGAACCCTGATTATCTCCATCAATGGTTGCAAAACAGATGGCAGGATGGCTTGCCGCTGGTCCTCCACTATTTTCATCCATGAATTTGATTGCTTATTTATACTGTGTGATTATGGTTGTGGCCTTGGAGAAGCCTTGAAGACCAGACGTGATTTGCCAAGCTTCAGGGAGCCGCAATCCCTTGGGCTTTTGAAACACCTGGAATTTGAGAGGGAAGATGTGTACTAATGACTTCACAAACAATTCGATGGGTGAAGGTATGGGGTGTTAACGTCTTTGAAATGGGTCTTAATGTCTCTGCTGACTTTGGGCAGCAGGTTTGCTGCAGAGCCCGGACAGCCTGGCTCCTGAAACAGACAAGTCGGTCTGCACAAGCTTGAATTTCTGAACTTTGGGGTAAAACGACAGATTCAAGGGGGAATATGTGGTAGGCGGTTCGGGAAGGCTCTACCTTCCTAGTACCTCAGCCAATGGGGAAGCGAAGAAGGCAAGATGCCGTCGGGATTTTAGGATAAAAGGAGGCTGCGCCCTCCGAAATCTCGAGGGAGATTTGTGTGCGTGTGCTCCGGCGGACTCTCTCCCTGTATTCAAATAAAATTGCAGGACTCCTCTGTTATACGTGACTCTCTGTTCTCTAGCTTTTCATAGCGTGATTTTCGGTACAAGCTGGAAGTGTGCTTTTTAGTCAAGCAGATGGCTGTGAAAACCTTGGACAGAACAGCACACTGACCAGCCACACCACGGGCCGAGGAGCCTGGGCTGAGCAGCACGCTGAGCTGCACCTGTGCGCACACGGCTCTGACTGCACGAGGGACACGAAGGATTGGTCACAGCTCTTCCTTTGAAAAGTTCATTTGCCGACGAAATAGCATTATTTTCTTAAATAATGCTTGTATCAAGGACCAGAAGTCCCAGTGACACTGATCCGCGCATAAGCTTCTGTGACCGGGGCTGTCTAGGCACTAGTTTATGGGATCTGGAAGCCCTTGGCTCTTGCACCGGTGGGAGTATACCGCAACCCCCGCAGCCCTCGCGGCCGCGCCCCTCCCGGGTCGCTCTGCAGAGACCGCCCGGCTCGGCCTTCCCAGGGCGGGGGCGCCGCGGCTCCATCCCTGCCGGAGGCGGCCGGAGCGCGGGTCGGGCGGGGCCGGGCGGGGCCTGGCCGGGCGGAGAGGCGCGGCGCGGAGTCCCGTTAGAA
>VXAC01003920.1:20598-73918 GCA_013399225.1 Rhipidura dahli
AGCGCGGCGGCGCCGCCCGCGTGTGCGCCGGAGCCGGCGGGGGGAGCGGGGCGAGGCTTCCGAGAGCCTGGTGGGAGCGGGTGACTGCTATGGCCGCCTCATGCGCTCCCCGAAGAGGAGAAGTTGGGGTTTTCACAACTTGCAATTAGTCAGTTTGGGTTGCCAGGGAGCCTTGTCCCAGCTTGACTCGAGGTATTTCTTGGCTGAAGAGATTTTAGTACTTTAGAAAGTCTAGTCAAGTCCGTACTTGACTCTCCTCGCAGCAGGAGTTCGGTGACTAATGAGGAGCGTGGGGTTTTTCCATTTAATTTCTCTTGGTTGGAGTAAAAGAATTGGTCCCAGCCCTTCATTGATAAAACAGGAAGGAGCACGGTGGAAGTCTCTGGATGTTTCCGTACTGGAGTGATCCGAAATGGCCTAAGAAGATCTAATGTTTAAGCTAAGAGTCTGTGGTTTACTTACAGGAGAGAAAAAAAACAATCCCAAACAAAAACTCGCCCTTGTGCAGAAAGAAATTGAAATGAAATCCACTGTGATTTTCTTTTCTTTTAATAGTTTCATTTTTTTAAACTTTAAAGCAGATATTGAATGCCTGTTTGACTGGCAGCTACTTTTCCTGATGTCTTAAATGCCTTCTCTATGACAGCATGGATAGCTAGATGATGATTATTATTATTTAAACATCAACATCTTAAAGGATATCAAACTTAAACCACTTCACGGTTAAGACAGTATTTTCTTAAGCTTTAGAAAGGACTTCCACCAAACATTAGCGTTGATTGGTGAAGATTTACTTACTAAAAAAGCTAAAATACAGGCAACAAGTTCAGTAAGATTAACCGAAACAGCACAAGTTAGGGGACTTCAGTGTAAAATGCAGTTGAGACCTTTTGGCCAGAGAGTTTACAATCGTGATGAGTGACTTTTTTCAGTGTGGATCGGCCAAGAAATCCTGAACAAGTTGCAGAGAGGTTTGTGGGGCGGCATTCCCAGCACCAGGCTGAATGTGAACGAACGCTGGCTGCGAGGTGCTTATTGCAGCCTCTGCAGACACACCCTAGGCTGGATTCACCTTCTCAGTCTGTTGCTTTCTGGTTTTGACAGAGCAGTTCTGCTTTCAGAGCTAAAAACTGGAGCAGATAGAGAAATGCCAGTGTTTTGCTGTAATGCTTTGTACTGAACACTGTGGATTCTACAGAAAGCAGTTCCAGTGTCTGTGTCTGTTGCAGTACAGAGCTGCAGGCCTGCTGCTGTATCAGCCTTTGGTTTCCTGCCCCATCTGCTCTAGTTACAGACCCAACTGGAATAATATTTTAGACATTATTTCTTGATCTTTGGTTTGCAGGAACAGGATATGCTGGCATAACTGTGTAATCAGTTCTTCATGTGAAATAAACATGACTACTAGTGTGCTAGCTTAAGATTTGTTAATAGCTGCTTAATTAACAAAACAGTAAAATACTCTGACTTTCCTTAATCAAGGAAAAAAAATCAAGGTCGAATGTGGGTGAAACCTGGGCAGTTAGATGTAGGTTTATGTGGGCTTCTTCACAAGAATAAATCCATTGTGAAGAAGACAGATGGAGGAAATGTTCTAGGGAACAGTTCTGGCTGGGCAGGAAAAGCATTTGTGTCAAAACTACTTGGTTGGTAGCTCTTATCATTCATCTCACCAGGCTTACAGAAACATGCTGCTGCCTGGCTTAAGCAGCAAAGCCTGTTGAGTTCTGAGCCTCGACACCTCTTCAGGCTAGGCTAAATGTTAGTACATGTAGCTGGAGATTTCCATTTTGTTATGTGAGGTTTGCTATGAATGACACTAGGCTGTGTAGCACTATTAATAAGAATTCAAGATTAACTCTGGTAACCTTTGAACTAGTGCACATGATTTGCTGTTGTGACATGTAGTTGGGGGGGGGTTGGTTGCTGGAGGCCTTGTAGGCTGTGTAGAAAGTCCATCATGCATCAGCCTGCTGATCCTGCCATGCTCGCAACAGGAAACCTTCACTGTTCTATCTAGTGATATAACTCTGGTTTAAATTTTTTGTGTTCTTGAAAGTTTGTGAGGTGTGAACACTTAAAGGAGACACCAAAAAGGGCACATAATTCTCCCCATGCTTTGTATTGCAGATGGTGAAAGTAGTTGAGTGCTAAAAATGAGCCGGTGTTAAGCTCTGAAAGTCTCTCCTCCAGCTGTGTGCAGTCTGTTTACTTGCTCTGAGTAGGCTCTGATCTCTCTCTGACTGATGGGTGCTCTGGTTTCTCACTGAGTCACTTCAGGCTGGGCCGTGCTGCAAGTCACACTATTCCAAATCCTGATAGAAGTGAATCAGCTGTCACGCTGGTGGCTAGTCTAAGCCCCATAGTTAATCACTTGAACATTAGTATTATAAGAAACATATTAGTTGGTGAGAGGGAAAGTGGTTTTTTAATTTATTTTTTTTTAACAGCCATGCCTATTTAATAGGATGATACTTTATTTTTTAGTTGTTTGAAAAAGCAAGGCTTCTGTATTGGAATTCACTGACTATTTTGCTTGTACATGTAATTACTTTGTGGCTTTGTGAATGGATAGGCCACTGAACTTGAAACGTGAGCATTCCTCACATGTGAGGTGTGCATTCAATGGTCCTGTCACAAGGACTTGGGCAGTTCTGTTTTAGGTAACGTAGTCTTTACTCTTATAGAGAAGGGTTTTTACTTAAAGCTAATCTTGTGAATCCAGAAGGCTTTAGGAAGTAGTAAGGGAAAAGGTACCAGTCCAAACTTTATTATACCTTAGTTTGAAGCTAAGTGTAGCAATAGTTACCAGGTACCCTTAGGTAACCCTGTCTGTTGTTTGAATTGATGGTCCTAATTCCCAGCAGGACTTGAAAGGTCCTAGAAGCTTTTTTGCCTTTGTTCTTTGGAGCTTCAAGGCTCTGGTTAGAAGAAAAGTAAGAGATTGAGGTAGATAGCAGGAGAACACTCTGGTTAATCAGTTTCTTGTGTGTGTTGCTACTTGCAACTAAATTCTGCAACAAGATGGCAACAATGATCAGAATGCTACACTTGTTGGGATGATCGGGTTTTTTTTCCCTCTTGTGGCATTTGATAGATGTCTTGAAGGGGGAAGGGTGGATAGTGATGAAAACTGACTTCAATGGATGGGCATTTCTCTCTCGATCCTATTGTGTTATGAAGGAACACTAGAAGCATTCGAGATGCCTTCTTATTTCATGACTGACCCTTTGGTGTTGTCTCTTCCTTTCCTTGCTCAGCATAACTTTGGAAGCTTGGTGACACTGATCCAAGTTTGACATGTGTGCTAACTTGTTAGGCAAACTCAATCCATTATATGTTTCTTCTAACGCCATCAGATATGACTTGCTGTAAAGAGGTGTGTTTGAATGCTTCCAAAGACCTTTCTTCATACAGAAGTGTTTCCTCTGTTGGTGAATTTCAGATGACTTTGTATTTCAGAAGCAACAATAGCTAAAACACGCTGAGTGTACAGTGGAACCAGGTAAACTACTGAAACTGTTAAAGTAGTGAATTATCTGTAGCTTTATACCTGCTGTGGGATTTTGCAAAACAGGAAAGGCCTTTACACCCTAGCTTGTATTCTATTCATCAGCTTGGTTCCTAGGTTCTGCAAGAATAGCAAGGTTTTACTTCATGTCAGATGAAGCAATTAAGCTTGACAGTGAGCAAAAGCTTCTGTTTGGTACTTTTAGGCCTTCTGTATTAAAGTTAAACAGGGAGTTTAATGCATACCATTTATGATAAATTAGCATTCACGTTTTTACATACTGGTAAAATCTTCCTTTCTCTTCTTATGATAAGTCCTGCACCTAACTGGGCGAAACCCATCAGTTATGGTGGTTTTACACAGTTGTGAGCAAGAACTGTTCCAAGTCCCTGATCTGAATTGGTAGTCATGATCCAGTTCATAAAACTTCAGGGTGAGTTTTACATCTAAGAGTGCTTATCATACCATAGTTTTAGAAGATTTAATGTGTTAGTTGAGTCCTTTATTTAATTTTTGCCCTCTTGATTTGTTGCCTGAGGTAGTTGAGCAAGAAGCAGGTTGGTGAGGTGCACCCAATAAATGGGCCCAAGGGGAGCTTTAGGGCTGCTGCTTCTGCTGTAAGAATCCTGTGGGGAACAGGGTGCCTCCTATCAGGGGTTCATCATCATTTGCTTCTTGCAAATATCCTGTCACCATAACGTTTACGTTTTTTGAACCTTCAGGGCCTTGCAGCCCTTTCCTTGGGGTGATTCTACCTTCTCTGATTAGTCATCTCTGAAGTTTAATTATAATTCTTGCTTTTTTCATGAGGATGGTTCATAAGATGTCTTAATATGGACTCCTTTATTTTGACAGGAAATGGCATCTCTGCCTCTAGAGAAAGCTCGTTTCAGTTGTTTTATGTATGTCTGGTCTGAAGCAAAATTCTCCTGCAAAGAGCTTGCTAAGTCCCTAGTAGCTGCTTGAAATACAGCTGATGAACTGAAACCGAAGGATTCAAATACCTTCTGCTTGTGACACTGGGTGTGCAGGGGGACGGCACCGTCCTGGGGCTGCTGGCCTGCCCGTGTCCCTGCTGATCAATGGCTGCTCCACAGAGGAGCCCCTCTTCCTCCACAGAGGTGGCTCTGGCTCTGCTCCGGGCTATGAAGGAAACTGACTAAAAGCTTCCTGTGGCTTCGTCATCTCCTGGACTCTTTCCTGGCTCGGTGTGGCTCAAGCAACCTTATTTGGCTGACTTAATTTTTTTTTCCCCTCTTCTGTGCAGCAAGAGGGCCTCCCTGAATTTGCACAATAAAGCTGTTATCTATGCTTAATCGCTGTTCTGAGGACTGCAATGGTGTTTGTTTGAAAAGAGCTCCAAGATTTCAACTCCTTGGATCCCTGTAATTCCAGAGTCCCGTTTCCCTTTTGTCTGTTTTCTAAGTGGTTATACCAGAAACCAGTTCCAGCGAGGAGTCTCTGCTGCTGCAGTCACACTATTGGAAAAGAGGAAATCTCTCTCTACCCAGGAATAATCCAGGGCAATTAACTGATGTAAATTAAGAGCAGTAGTAAGCAGCCAGTTAATTGCTTGCTTTTCCCTAGGGGTATTTGGGAACAGCAAGTATTTGCATAGTGCAGCCACTAATACTGCATTAAGAGTTTGTTTTTATCTGAAACTTCCAAACAAGTTGTGGACATAAAACCCACCCTCTGACTCCAGTAGCTGATGCTGACTCTTAAGATAATGTTTAAAGCAAATACTTGGTGGGGAGGTAGGAAGAGACAGTCATGGGCAGACTTGGTGGTTGTAAGACCACAAGATCATCTACAGCTGCTTGGGGATTTAGACCTTAAATTGCAGAGGTTTGGACCTTACATTGACAAGAGACAGTTATGGCTGCAGCAACTGTGGCTATCAATAGATAGTTGATCTAGTGCTGCTTCCTTCCTGTGCAGCTGTGAAAGGATATATTCACTTCTATCAGTGTGTGATCCTCCAGTGGAATAGTGTGGCAGTCAGAAACTCCTTGCCTTTTTATAGCAACTTGTTGAACTTAAATGGGAAAAAACGCTCTTTGAAGATGTTTTTAAAGGCATGACACCCGCAGAATGCTTTTTCCTAGTTGTTTCAACATATCTGAAGCTACAGTAGTTGTTCTGAGGAACCTCTTGAAAAATACAAACTGTGGATGAAAGAATGATCAGTTCTCATCCTGTTGCCAGGCTAAGGAATAGGAATACTTGGCCACGCTAGGCCCTCTGTCCCTTTGGTTGTTGTTGGTTGATGAATAGCTATGGACAAGGGCACAGGAGTGCCCCTAAAGGAGGAATGGATGAAAAACTCTGAATCTGATCAGTTCTGTAGAGAAACAAGCAATTAGGCAAGAACGTGATGATGGACTCAAAGGGGGAAGAGACACTCCTTTCTCTGCCAGCTGTGATTCTGTGTAGAGTAAAATGAAATATCAGAAGATTTCAGAAAGAATACCTGAAACAGTGAATCAAGTGCCATGGTATTCATGGTCCAGACTCAGACTGAACTGTGTTCTTGCAAATTTCTAGTTCTTTGTCAACTTGTTTGTTTTCCTAGAGGAAGGCTTCTCGGGAGACTGAGCTTTACTGTTCTGGAGTGTGAATACTGTAAATACTTTCTTGCCATATTTTTCGTTGTCATTGGGGGCTGGGAGTGGGGTTGTTAAATTGATCTTGGAGAATTTCGCATGCAAAAAATTGGAGAACTGTTGTTCTGCCATTGTATGTCTTCCTATGTTCTTGAGGTAGAATCATAGAATCAGCTTGGTTGGAAAAGACCTTTGAGTCCAGCTGTAAACTGATGACTTTTGCAGCCATGAACCATTCTTGTCTGTCCATATCACTGATTTGTACTATTCTCCTTTGTAGGCCCTTGTCAGAGCATTTTTTTCTCTCTCAATTGGGAATCTAGTTATGGTGGTGAAGTGTCTTAGTACAGGAAAAACCTGCCATTGAAGTCTGATCAATCAATTAGTCACACATTTAATAAATGTATTTGGTTTTATGTAACACAGGCTAATAAAGCATAGAATTCTAGGCTAACTAATGGAGTTTCCTTAGGAAAGATTTAGCCCAGAATTCCATTGTGGTTGGTTACAGTGCAAAAACTGAGCTGCCAGAGAAATTATTAGGATGAAGTGTCAGGATGCTTGATAAGTTCCATCCCCCCAGAGGTGTGGCTTTTCATTCATAATGTCTCTAAGAATATAAATATGGCATTGGTTTTATTTTTTAAATTCACTTTTCCAGAACGGTATACTCAGAGGGCAAAAAAAATTTAATTCATCAATATGCTGAATGTCTTTTCAGGCAGCTTTCTTGGATGGACAAGAAGGTTTTGATCATGTGTATTTTTTTTCTCTGTTAAAATCCAGGACTTGTTATCTTCCTGACAATTGTCATCTACAGGACTTGCAGAATGTCAGCAAATGGTTCTGAAGGCACACTGTAAGAACTAAGACAGTTCCATTGCTGACAAATTCAAGCAGTATCAGGTTGCCCAGGAAAAAAGTGGTAATGCAAAACCCATGCAATACATGGTGGTCCAATACATCATCTTTCATCATATGAAAACATCTTTCATCATATGAAAACAGCCATATTAGTTAGAAATGATAGAGAAGAAGGGATTTGTACATACGTGCTAAAAGTAAGGATTTGCTTACAGATCATTAAATAGACACTTTAATGAAGATAAAGTCTTTGGACTGGCTGTTTTTGGTGAGTTTGATGTCCTCAAGGGTGTGTTTTGCCCTCTTGTGTACAAGGGCACAGTACTGGCTCCTCTTGAGCTTGCTGCTGACCAGCACTCCCAGATCCTTTTTTGCAGGGCTTCTCTCCAGCAACTCCTCTCCCAAATTGGACTTGTGCCTGGTATTACTCTGTTCCAGGTGCAGAATCTGGCATTTGTTCTTTTCAAATTTTATGCCACTGATCAATCATGCCCTGATCTACCTAGACCCCTTTGCAAGGCCTTGTGTCCCTTGAGAGAACAGCACACCCAGTGCTGGTGTTGTCAGTACATTTGCTAATGGTGCATTCAACTCCTGCAGTCCAGATCATCGATAAAAATACTGAACCACACTAGCCCTATTAAGGAGACCTGAGGAACACCACTGGTGACTGGTTGCCAGCTAGGCAGAGCCTCATTCCCTGCAGCCCTCTGAGCCTTGCTGCCACTGGTTCTTCATCCAGCACACCTTGAACATCCTTATCTTGCAGTTGAACAACTTGTCCAGAAGGATGCTGTAAAAGACAGTATCAATAGCTTTACTAAAACACTGAAAAACGATATTCACCACCTTTCTTTTATACATTTGGTGGGTGACCTTATTGTAGAGGGATACCAAATTAGTTAGGACTTTCCCTTCATAAACCCATGTTGGCTGTGCCTCATGATTGCACTGTCTTTCAAATAGTTTAATATCCTTTAAATGCCTTTCAGTAGCACTCACTAACTTGTTTAATCTAATCTCTGTCTGCTAAAACAGATCTTCAAGAAAGCAAAATTGCCTGGCAAGTTGGAAGGGTCGAAAGAAAGTTGCTTATATTGTCACTTATAGACCAGCTGAGACAATAGAATACTCGGTGTCTAAGCAATAAAAACATGCAAAATTGTGACTTGTTTAGTTTGATGTACGTTTTGTGTGTGTTTTGATTTGTTTTTAAAATCAACAAAGTTATCCTTCAGGTATGTCACTAGATTATATTATTCCTTGTATTCATATGATCCTCTAAGTTCTGACAGCAGTCATGAATGGAGACACTGCACAGCAGGCATAAGAAGGGTGTTGTCTCTCTAGGGTGCTTGTTACTAGAGTATGTTACATCCAAATGTTAAGAACTGTCTGTGGTCTGTGAGATGAGATTGAAAGCTTAAACTGTAACTGTTTTGCCAAAGTCTATTTCATTTGTTCCCACATGTATCTCAACATTAAGGAAATATAAAACTGCTTTTGAAAAAGTGACTGATTAACTTCATTTGTTTTTTTGGATAGATAATGAAAGCTTGAGCTGAGATGTATTGAATCTGTCTGTATTGTGTCTGTCTGTATTCAGTGTTCTCTGGCTACAGTTGAAAATCAGGGTCTGAGCTTGCCTGAAGTTGAGAAACCTGGCTTCTTCTGTTACTGAAAATGTGCTGTTTGAGCAACTAGATTTTTGTTGCAGTATCTATAATTTTCACTAAGACACACTCAACATGTGAATTTGTTTGAATTGGTGAAATACTGGAAGCAGAGAGCAGTAAAATGATTATGTTCTATCACTTCACTCTTCACAATCCCCTAAACAACCAGAAGCTGCTGTATGAAGTGTGAGACATGCTCCTCATTTTGCAAGGTGCCTCCAAAACTCTTTAAGGTTGTTAGTAACTTGAACAGTGGGGTCAGAAAAGACAAGTATTACTTAAAATATCAGAAAGCTCCAAGTCCATGGCTGAGTCTGCAGAAGGCTTGGAGAGTGTTCTTATTCAACACCATAAAATGCTTTATCACTAAGCCAAGAAAACATTTTGATTAGTGATGTCTTAGTCCTCCAGCCTGCAGCTTCATTGTGCTGATTTTGTTACAGAAGCTGGACTGCAGCTTATTCTTTGCTGTGGTGACATACTTTCTGTGTTGCTATGTTAGTCCTTCACTTCAAAAAACTATTGAGAAACCTCTCTTACCTGAAGTTAGTATTGAAAATACCAAGTATTGACTTAATATATTTTGGTTTGCTTAAAACACTAAACTGCACCTGCAACTGGATAGTATTCTGACCCAGCCGTGGCAAACTGGGAAGCAGCAAGTTCCTGAAAATTAATTTTCTTACTCTGCTTGTAATGACTTGCTGCAGCATGTGTTTTGGCCTTTGTGAAATCTGTAGACACCAATGTCCTCTGCACTGTATTCCTAATGTTCTGTGTTGACGTACATGCGGAAGTGCATTAAATCTCAAAACCTCCAGCTTAGGGTTTTTTTTCCCTTTATCTTGCTCTGTGGTTTGTTACTAACATCTTAAATTGAAGGGTCATGGCAAAATGCAATGCAATGTATTATGTGCAGTTTGAATACCCTTTTGCACGCCCAGCACTTTAGGGTAGAGATCTTTTTTGAAAGGGGTTCCATGTCAGCATCTTCAGCTGTAAGAACATATCAGTGTAGTGTTGTCTTGAAACTACCAAAAGACAGGGCAAATAGAAGGACTCAGTAACTTCCAAATCACAAAAGATCAGGCCAATCAGAACAGTACTTACTTTATCATCATGCACAGGAAATACAATGCTATCTTAGTGTTTGTTCTGACAAATGCTAAATAATCAGGAAATAATATGACAGAAGGCTGTCCTGCTCCTTTGCTGCTTCTGGTTCTGACAGATTTAATACATAGGCTTTGTTGCTTGCTCTGGACTTGATTCACCTCTGTGTAAAGTTTCTTCATCCCCTAAGCCCCACATGTATCTTAGAGGTGACCAGCCACTTCTCCCATGGCTAAGCTTTGAATGTGTCTTTCATATGGCAAAAAAAAGTTTGGTGAGTGTCTCTTTTTTTTCTTTATAGAACTCCTTGGACCATCTGCTGCATTGCTCTGTCCCTTAAAGTTTTTTCTTGTCTTTTTACAAATTGCTATGTGCAGATGCTCTGGATCAGAAAAGTTTGGCATAGAGGACTTGCCAATTAAATGCTTTTACTGCATTCTACTGACAACTTTGATTAGGCAGTGTTGGGAAGGATTTGAAAATAATTGGGATCTGAGAAGATTCAGTCTTATAAACCAAGTGATTTTGTTGGTTTGCCATTCCCTTAGAGAAAAATGGGTGATTAGATGCGTTAATGTGGATCTATCCATTTCCACAGCAAACCTGAGCAAGAGTAGTTAGCTGCTCTTACTGCTCCCAGTGTTCTGGGCGTGCAGGAACATTGAAGGAGCCCCTGACTTTGATCAAAATTGAATTCATGTCTGCAAACCCTATGCTGCTGTACCTTAGCATATGGGAAAAACCTGAAAACATAAAGCAACACTACACAGTAGGTCTGGGTAAGAGCTTAATTTCAAGTTGACTTCTGAATGTTCTTTGCAGAAAGTTGGTTTTCAGGCTCCCTGCCTCTCCTTAGTCTCGTGAGTTTTACTGTTTGCTTTTTTAGGTTATATCCACATATATGTTGACCTGTTCTGGAGGTGTACTCAGCATCTAGCTATTTCTCTTCCTACTACCCAGTTGTGTTCTCAGTTTTGACCTGCAGCTTTAGGAAGACCACTAACAGTTTGACTTATCTCCATGTTTGGCTACATAAAGATAGTCCATAACATATCTGTTTATAGAGGAGAATAAAGGATCTAGATATTGAAACTGCAAATCATGTAAGGAAGTTACTCTTGGGCACTTGATACAAGAAGTCTGTTTATGTTAGTAAGTGTTACTTGAGCACTGACATTCCTGGACATTCAGCAGTGTCTTCATCAATGTATCTAGGTCTCAGGTGTTAGCTGAAGTTTATCAGGCTTCTGTCTAAAATAGCCCAGTTTCAAACAGTGTATTTCAAGAAGTGCATGAATGTGAACTCAAAAGTGTGTATTTAATTGCAGCCTTAAATGAACTAAATCAACTTGGTTGCTTGCTTGAGAGCTTTGATGGTTTGCTGCCACTGTAAAGTTTTACGTCAGTTCTGTTCTGTAGTTCAACAGAAAACAGGGTTAATGGCATACACAGATGTGGCTTGATGAGGGATAGATCTCAGTAAGGAGTTGTGTATCAGAGCTGCTGCAAAGGATAAAGTAGATATGCCTGGGAGTGAGGAATAGGAGTGGTCCAATAGCTTGGTACATCTTGTCCCCAAAAAGCCATCTTGCCCTTTCTCTTCTATGGCCTGTAGCAGTGCCCCTGTGTAAATGTAGTGAACAGCACCAATGAAATGATTCTGCTTGAGAAAATAACAGAAGAGTTATTCCCACCCTGATTCATCCTTTTGAATTCCTACTTGTGGTGTAGTTGTGGAGTACAAATATGAACCCTGAGAAGTGATTGGGAAGGTGCAGGTTGTTCAGGATGGCTTCCCATGGTGGTGGGTACAGACACTGCGTGTGTTGGCACTGCTCTCCTCAGCTCCTGTGCTGGTCTGTGTCCCTTCAGGAACCTTTTGGGATATGGTGGTGTAGCTACTCTCCTCTATATTAGGAAAGCTCAAATGCTTGAACTAGATGGAGCCTAAAATAACAAAGAATACTTCAGCAATCACAGGCTGGTCTTTTATAAACTGTGGACAGTCCCAACAGAACTATTTAAAATCTAAAATAGGTTGGTGGTGAAGGAAGCAAGTATGGGTGGGGAAACTGAATATTAAAATGAAGTGTAGAACTGAGCCATTTAGGGGAAATCCTGTGTTTTACGGAACTATGACCTAAATAGATATGAAAATGCAGCCAGCCTAAATGAGACCCTGTACTGAAAGGAAGTTGCAGGATTTGTCTAGCATGCTGGAAATGATAAAACTGAAAATCACAGGATGATGAAACAGCTCTAGCTCATACTTGACTGTGCGTGTAGTTAAATTTGGAGGGATGGCTCATAGTCTGGGCAGTCAGATCCCACAGTAAGACTGTGTTCTAGCTCCTAGAAGTCTGGCCATTGTTCAGAAGTTCAGTGAGGGCTGCGAGCTGGCCAAGAACTTGATGTGCCACACCCAGGCCATGCTCTGAGTGCCTGGAACAGGCAACCCTGTGTTCAGCTCCCCTCTCTGTAACAGAATTAAACTGCTAGGAGTCTCTTGGTTGAAGGACAGAGAGAAGCATGTGAAACAGATAAGCTTGCTCTGACTTTTTATCTATATGCGAGTTCTTTAGAAAGAAGAGTTTGGTCACAGCAGTTACCTTCATGCTTTCTTCCCTGTGGGAAGTGTCTTTAATGATAAGCAGACTGTTGGAGTGTAGTGATTTTATTTATGCTTGATTCCAAGTTACCTCTGAAACAATTCTTAACTGCAGGTAAATTTAGAGACCTTTATGTAGGAACTGAGTGTTTAGTCTGTTAGCTCACAAACTTCAAGTACTTACTGTACATGTGATGCCTCAATGCAGGTCACACTTGTCTTGTTAGCATCCTGTCTAGATCTTGTTTTGAGGTCCTTCCAGCAAAGTAGGTGCTTGTGATTTTGGCAGAAATTCACTGGATGCTATGTTTGGAAAGCTGATTGCCTTTTTGGGAACATGTCTTGGCTACCCCTTTTGACTGATCAGCCCCTCGAACTGGGTCTTTGCATCTGCTAAACGGTTCTGGGAAATTCCCTGCCCTTGGCTTGAGGATGGAAAGGGAAGAACTGGACTAAGGGGAGGTTGGGTAGGGGAAAAGTTGCCTTCTAAGAGCCTTCTCAGAAAATCTGAAGTGCCTCTGATGGTGGCAGAGTGCAGGGACTGTTTTGCAGTCACAGCCAGGATCATAACACCTTTGTGCAGTGTGCAACATAAGATGGGTGACACAAAATACTTGTTTGTAACCTGTGAATAGGATTGCCTTGGAGGAGCACACAATAGCTGCGAGGAATGTCACCCATACCACTGCTGGCATTCAAACATGCCCACTGCCTGCTAACTGCCCTTAGGCTGAAGAGCTTTAGCAAGGAATATGGTTAAGCTCTGACATGTGAAGTACAACTGCCAACCCTACTATTACTGTGTAGAGACCGTAATAGGCGTGTATATTTCTTCAGAGAAAAGCCCTTCTAACAGGCACAAAAAAAAAAAAGCCGTTTAAAAAACAAGCAACCTCTGCCCAAAACAAAACCCAAAGCTGCAGAGATTGTAAAAGCTGAATGATGGCAACTGCACGTTGCTATGTTTTGCTTCAAGTTTTACCTCCTGATCCAGATGTTGCGGAAAAGGGGTCGGGGGTTTTCCCCATGATATTTTAATTTCCTTCTGGGTTTTGACTAGTAAAGGATGTTCTCTAAGCTGCTCAAACAACAGGTACAAAAATAGTTATTCCAAGGGCTTCTTCAAACTGTCTCTAAAGAAACAGAAAATGGCAATGTTAATTACTTGGAACAGCTACAGGAAAGTAAAGGGAGGTGCATGAAGACTCTATTTATGGAAAAGGAAATGGCAAAAATACAGGAGTTGATCCATTGCACAAGGTTGGGAGTAAATAGTGTAATAAATGGCATACAAGTATCTGGACTTGACTGTAAACGTGGGGATCCACCCTGGCTGCTTTTACTGGCTTAGTACTCTTATCTTGCAATTCCTTTCCTCTAACTTAAACGTTATTGCCCTCTGGAGAGGGTGGCAAGCTGCTAGTAGCCATGGTGTTCAAACACCACTGGTGGGATGTGACTAGTTGAAAAATGAGGAATTACATTTAAGTAGCTTTAACCTGGAAATATGATTAATGATTTTGGAAGCCATGCTGTGTAGGCGGTAGAGGAATTTTAATAATTGTTTTGAATTAGTAACTTAGTAGTAGTCTTTTATAAAGTAGAACTACTATTCCTGGAAAGGTTGCCTGCCCAAATCAGATCACTGATTAAATTGGGTAAATGATACCTCCAGAGTTCTAAAATGTGGAATTCTCTCCAGCCCTATGGAGCCAGCACTGGCACAGCACTGGCACAGCCCTGGCTTTGTGTGCTTGTGCAGTGCTCTTATGAGTGTGTGCTTGCTGGTACTGATGCAGGAAGGTGTCTCTAGAGTGGTGAAACACTGATTGTGAGAAAGCTGCAAAGGTGGGGCAGTGTTAGCAAGTGAAGGCATCTAAAGTAAGGCAACTGCAAACAACAGATCCTTTGCACGAGGAATAGGCTTTTTTGAAGTTTTTTTGTGAACTCTGTCAATGTGGTTTGAAGACCTCATTTTTTAAAGAAACTGTCCTTGAGGGTAATAAATCTGATTCTCCACCACCTGAGAGAAAAATGGA
This sequence comes from Rhipidura dahli, assembly GCA_013399225.1. Lineage (NCBI taxonomy): Eukaryota > Metazoa > Chordata > Aves > Passeriformes > Rhipiduridae > Rhipidura > Rhipidura dahli. The sequence continues at coordinate 35,016 of VXAC01003920.1, forward strand.
ATCTGTTGTTTAAATAGGGTGTCCGAAGTAGACTCCCTGACTAGATGTGAATAACTGATCTCTGGACTGATAAACATGTCCTGCAAGGACAGTCCCCCCCAACTCCACTTAGTGATCCTCTGCTCAGGCCTCTCTGAATACCACGTATCAATCACGTGCGGAGGAGGACTTAAACAGGAAGGTAGTAGTGGTTTCTCACACTTGGTCTTGAGAACCAGATAAGCAACAAAATACTGCTATGTTGCTGTGCTTTGTAGGCATTACCTTTTCAACAACAGCAAGTGCCTTGAAGGAAACTGATTTTTTTTTTTCTTTTTTAAATGAGAGCATTCCTGATTACCACTTGCTGTATGGAAGAATTTTGTTTTCCTTTTCATCACTGTGAAATGAGCAGTACAAATTAACTCAGGAGAATATTTTGAGATTAACAGTCAAACAAATACACTGGGGCTATGACACTACAGTATGACAGGGATTGTATTAGAATAAATCATTTGGTTTCCTTTTTTGAAACTGACTGCTTTAGCAATATATTTTGTACCAGATTTTTAGTTACAGACACATACACACACAGAGAGAATATTCTGTATTTTGAGGGACCCAGAAAGAGCACCAAGTCCAACCCTCAAGTGAATGGTGTGTATGGGGATTGAAATTGCAGCCTTGTGTGTTATTAGCACCATGCTTTAACCAAGTGAGCTAATATTATGAATCACCTCAGTCAGTTTCTTCTCTTTACCCTTTTCAAGAATAGGGCTAGGATTTCAACCACTGCGTATGAAACTGCCATAAACCCTGTCAGAAAACTGTTATAGAAATGCAGTTGGAGTGGGCACAGAATTGGTTTATTTTGAACTGCTTTGTTAGGTAAAGCAGAAATTCTCTGCTCTTCCAAGCTCCACATAGGAAAGTGTATCTTTTTCATGGCCAATGTGCTGTAACTAGGTTTCCCCTCTTACCCCATGTTTATAAACTGGTGGTATGAAGGCGAGTTTTGCTGGAAGCTATGGGCAAGCACTGGCAGCATTCCTTGGTCTGCTGCAGTGAGGTATTGAATGCTGCAGTTGTCACGGGGCATGTCTGCTCAGACACTGCTGCTTCCACCTTTTCCTAGGTGCTGGTGCTTCCACCCTTTCTCCATCCAGTTTCTGCAAGCAGACTTCTCAAAGCCATGAACTTTCTTGGTCTTGCAGGCTGGTGCTCTGGCTTGCTTCCTCTTCCTGTCCTCAGCAACACGGCTCCTGATGCTGTGTGGGTGCCGTGGTTTGTTGCCCACATGAGCCATCTTGTTTTGCTGCAGACTAAGAGCAATTGCTGGTGGTGGGGTTACAAACAGCTGTAGTGTAACTGTGCTCAGGTGTGGCTCCACAGCAGCTTCTGAATCCAGGCTGGCTTGCTGCCCTGCTCCTTCACAAGGAAGCAATAAGACCATGTGAGCAAAAATTTAGTTAGATTTAGCCTGAATTCTTCCTTGACCAGGCTTGCTGGTGCTCACAGGAGGCCAGCTTTATGAAGCTGGGTAGTAGCAGCTGCCCCTCCACTGCTCTGTGTCTTCAAGCTCCAAGCTAAAATCATTAGGGATGCTTTAAAAGGTGCATTCCTGCTACAGGCTGTACTTAGGTATCAAAAGAAAGCCACATACTCTGTAGGATATAAGTCCTACTTCTGGCTCACTGGTACCAGAAGTACGTTGGCAAGTGTTCTCCTCGAGTGATAGCTTTATTCAAATAGTGTGGTGGGATAGGATGCCTTCTGTGGACTTACTGCCTGCCCTGTGCTCCAATCAAACGAGAAGTGCTGTGTCCCCAGCAGAGCAGGATGGGGGTGGTGGAGAGAGCTGGGAAGCTCCCAGGAGCTGCTGGGAGGGTTAACCTCTCTCTGGTATCTACAGTGTGCTGCCTGGAGTGTCCCTGCTACTGTTCTGTTCCCTGATGAGCTTAGAGGTATGAAAAGGCCCTTTAAGACTGCTGGAAGGGGGCTTGGTTAATTAAGTGTAATCCTTTGAGAAGTTGCAAGCGCTTTCACATGACCCGATCCCAGCCTCACCCTGACACAGAGGACCCAGGACTGTTTCGGTGAGGTGCTGGACCTTGGGAAGGAGCCAGATGTCTGTGAGTATGTCTGGTGCTGGAGGTGTGGGGCATCACCTCTGATTCGGCATCACCTCTGATTCCCCTCTGAGGCAACACAAAGCTCTGCTGTCCTTGCAGTGGGCCCGTGTTGGCTGACCATTGTGCTGGGAAGGGCAGTGCAGCATTGCAGAGCGCTCATACTCCAGATTGCACTTGCCCGTTCTGATGAACAGGGGGACACTTCTTGTTAAACTTATCATATTGCTGCTGATCTTGATAAAAGCCAAAACTGGGCAGGCTTTTAGGTTTTTAAGGTGCTTTATAAGATCTTAGTTCATGCAACTCTGGCTGGATTTGATGTGCTTCCCTGGTCAGATCTGTTGGAGCTGGTGCATGGTATTGGTGTAGTATCTCTACATGTAGTAACTGCTGGATAAACTGGTTCCTTTTAGTGTGGAGGCAATAAAGGTTGGTCTGGAATGTCTTTTTCATTGAGCTAGCTTCTGATCTGTAACAGTCAAATTTGCGATAAAGTACAAGTTTTCCCTATGTTACTTTCTTCAGAAATAGTCCACTTGTTGGCTTGAACCTGGGAAGCAGGGAATATCTGAAGCTTGAAGCCTGCAGCCCAGCAGGGTATAACAGCTTTCTTGCATACAGGAAGTGCAGGGAGGAAAGAAGCTTTAGCTCAGGGTCAGGGTTTTGTAGAGGTCGATACTCTGTTGTGCTGACTCTACTTATTATTCTGACATGAATTTCCTAGTACTCTATTTCTGTCTCAACTTATGACAAACAGAATTGTCTTTTCTACCTCTCATGCTGCTCAATGCACTGGGGCATTAGCACAAGCAATACATCCGTTACTGTGCGTGACAGTATCAGTCTTTCCTGTTTGTCCTGCCATATGCAGCTACACATTTTCATCTCAGGACGTTGTTATGGCACACTATTAGAAGGGCTGATTTGGCGACCTGGAAGACACCTGACAATTACTGCTGCTAGTAAAATTTTTTGGAATCTCAGTGGGGCAGAAAGTGAGACTTGAAGGTATATGGGCAATACTAAAATACCTGAAAAGATGCTACAGATAGGTGCCTGGTACCACTGTCTATTAGGTGTGTCTCTTGTAGACTGCTGAGCACCGTGGGAGGAGGAGGGTAGGGGTGGCCTGTACCTTTGGAAAGCTTTTGCTAGTCAAAGGGAGCTTTCTTTGGCTGCAGCTGCTTTGGGGCTGGAAGAGTATCTCTTTCCATGCAAGAGGTTCTGTCTGTGCAGGAGGTATCACACTTGACAGTGCTGTCCTTGGCAGCAGGAAGCTCTTTAATGTGCTCTGGCTGTGGCAAGCTTTAGCAGTGCGTAGACTGGTGGAACTATGGTAATTCCCCAAATAGAGAAGAGGAAGGGTTGCTAGTTTTCTATCTCTTTCCTGTAGCTTTTATGAAAGGATTCAGTTAAATATGAGCACTTTTTTTTTTTTTTTAATGTTTTTTAAATTTGGTGAGTATAAATTTGAAATGAGATAGTTGGGTGTTCTTGTAATGTGCAAAATGGTGTCTGGAAGTATTTCATATCGTGTTACTAGCTGTTTGTATGAGAGGATATTAAATGATGATGGAAAGACAAAAGACTAGAGGCCACCTACTAGAATAAACTTCTGTTAGTTTAAGATCCAAGTAGAATTAGAGAGTTGCAAATATTTGCATGCTGCAGCGGGTATATTATAAATGCTATGATGAAAAAATGCAATTAATTGCTTTAAACAGTGTTTGAGTACAAATTACTGCCTTAGGATAGTATTTTTGATAAATCTGGTGCTGAAATCCAGTAAGCATTCTGAAAACCTCCTGAGTGTTGAAAGTTTGATAGATGTTTAGTAACAGAATATTCGGAATAGGCGGGTAGTATACTTGGGGATAAGTGCTGCCATTGTAGGCCTTGTGATGAATCACTGGTGTGCCATGTCTTTCTCTTGCACCTTACAGCAGTGTGCACCTTACCTGTCTGGTCTGAAAGAGCTAAATTTGTGTATGCTCAGCAGTCCAAGTTAGATACCTTATTGAATTTTTTTCTGTTTGTAACCCAAATTATAAGCATGCCAAGGCTTATGCCAGCCCTCAAATCTCAGAAAACCTTATGAGATGGTTTAGAAATGCAAAATCTAAAAGCTTAATGCTGATGGATCTTGAGGCTTGTCTTAGAATAAGCACTGGTAGTAAACTAGATTGATAAATGGTTTAAAAGTGCTTTGGCAGGGTAACTCTGAAGGAACTACGCTGATGAGTCTGAATTGTGATCTAAAGTCTAAATTATGAGTCTAAATTATGTTGGCTTTGTTTTGCTAGAGCATTTTTATTCCTATATGTAACATTTGTGTTGGTCAGTACTCAGCTATGAATACCTTAGTAAAGTGGTTTTACTTAAAGTGAGACTTTAAATGAGTGAGGAGGAAGAAGGTAAACATGCAGTGCCTGGCACCTACTTGTCTGGTACAGATTATAGCAGTCTGTGGATCTCTTCTTGTAGTTTGTTTTAGCTGCAGGCAGAGCACATTAAGATCAGTGCCTCCCACCATCTGAAATGGTAGAAACCTCACTTTGAGCCCGTTGTTGTGAGCTGGAAAAACAAAACCACCCTGGCTTTGTAGCATATGGGGAAAAAAATTCTTCGTGTGTTGTTTTCACACCAATGAGCCTTAACAAAGCTCAATTTTATAGAAAACTAGCTTCTCAGCCAAGTATTAAATGACCACTGGTGGTTCAAACTAACTAATGATGAAAATGTCACTGGCACAGCCCAGGATGTGCTCTCCCCAGCTCGTTATGCTGACAGTTCACAGCAGTGTGCTCGAATGTGTTAAAATGTGTTCAGCTTGGGGAAACAGCACTGCCGGGGTGTGGTTCTCTATTTCCTGTGCTATCTCAGCTTCTGCTGTCTTAGATCAGGCTGAAGTTTCAAGTGCAGACCCAGTCAAGCCTTTGCTGCCCCTAAACCTTAGGTTGCTACTCATCTTGAGCACAGGGGTCTTCTGGGGGCAGGAGGGGAAATGTGTACATCTTCCTATTGAGTGTATTATTTGAAAGATGATATTGGGTCAGATAGCTTAAGAGCATTTAAGTGACTGACAGTGAAGGAATTTTGCTGGTTCCAGCATGGGACCTTATTTTATTGTGCTAACAAAGATGCGAGTCTTAATAAGTATTCTGCATGAATTATGAATTATTATGTTCAGTGTTCTGGTGCTCAGATATTTGGCCCTCAATCACCTATGCAGATGACACCTGATAAGAGTAGCAACTATGCTTTGTCCATAAACAGTGGAACAGAAAGTCTGTTTTTCTTTCATGGTAGCTGATTGATTAATGCCTTAGGGGAATGGGAAATACCTCAAAGCTAACAAAATGCAACATGTAACTTCATGGATCATTTAGTGTAACCCTTCTTATACCTGAGTCTAGGTTATGGACAGCATTGCTCTCACTGGTGGGTGTGCAGGGCAAATCAGGCTTACAAGCCAGCACTCTTTCTGCTAGAAGAGTCTGCTTCCAAGTGTAAGTAGCAAAGTTGTTTTGAGGAGCATTCAGCCCTTCTAGGAAATGGCCAGATTCTTGTTTCACCAAAGCACAGTGAAATTACCCCATTGTCAAGGTCTAGGATTTGAAGAGAATAATTTTGAGAAGGTATATACTAAGAGAACTTAAGGTGTCTGCATGCCATTGAAAGCTGCTAATTTCAAAAAAGCGCTTTGTTTTTACAAGTTTAGGCAATTTGTTCTTCCCTTGCTATTTCTGTGGGATGGTTTTGCCTTAGTTTAGCATCATTGTGTCAGGAGGTTTAGAGGGCTTCAAAACTGACTTATTCCTGATACACTTGTTCATGATATCTTTGTTCTTGTAATGTCTAAATAGCATTCCTTTTGCATGAAACAACTAGAACTTCAATGTATGTGTACTTCAGCTTTGCTGTGCTAAGCCTACCTTTAACCTTACAGAATTTTTAGCTTAACTTTAAACAAGAAAACCTGTAAGTTTGTCTCATGAGGATATCAAGTACAAAATAGTGGTGTGCCTAGTCTGAAGCAGGCTTTTTGGGAAACCTCAAAAAGTATTTGGATGTAGTTAGTGGTCTCTCTTTTTGGCACTTACCTAGATTTAACTAGCAGAACACTTCTTATAGGGAAAAAACCCCTGGTTCTAGCTCTCTTGAAGCCTGGTTTCTTAGTAAATAAGATGTGAAATCTGTACATATTCTTGGTAGAAATACAGGAATCAGAACCATCTGTGATCATATCGGTATTGTGTGGTTCCTTGAATATTTCTTTGCTTACTATTACTTTTTTGGTCTCCTGTCTCACTCTTAGCTTATAGTCTAAATATGACTTTGAGTTGTTCTTAAAGCTGTTCACAGTGTAATTCCCTCTACCTCTCACCACTGGAAGCCTGGTGGAGTGTACTAATAGGATCGATTGCACTGAAGAACAGAAAATTAGGATTTGTTGATCTGAGATAAATGACTCTTGGCAAGAGAGAGAACTGTTAATGCAAGGACTGCGTGCTGGGGTTTGGTGCACTGTGAATATCTTGTCTGTTAAACTTCAAGCCTTGAACTTTTGCTTTGATGGAAAAATATTTTAAATAAAGCTGTTTTAATATGTACAGCTTGTGTTCAAAAATTGTGAAATATCTTTACCTTTTTCATTTGACTGGAATGCAAATAGAATTGGATTCTCAGGCTGCTTGGTGTACTCGGAGACCTCACTTTCCCTGGCCTAAAGTTAAGGCACCTACTTTCAGGCCAAGACTGTTTCTGTCTAGCCCCAGGCATCTAAATCATGTTTCCCAGTAATTATCAGGATCCCATTTTGAATGGGATCAGCAATGTTTTATATTAGCATTTGAGGTGAAATGCCTCTGCTGTTTAACTTGCTTCATGAGAAGTGAAATGTGTGTATATGTCTTCTCACTTCTGTGGGATGAAGCTCTAAACTCCCTTGCTGAAGTCCCTTGGCCACTTTCATGTCACAAGTGAAAATGTGATGGTGAGATACTCCTGTCAAAATAGTGCATCATATAACATTTCTTCTGGAAGACCATTCATGATCTTGCTTTTAAGGCTAGTATAGTCATGCAATCTTGATTGCAATTTTAAATCACACCGAAACAATTTCTGCTGTCTTTAGAGGTCTTTCATCTCCCTGAAAGAATTGGAAAGCAGTATTGGCAGCTCTACTGCTATGGAAAGTGTTCTCATGTTCAGCATGCAGCCTTTTTGTGTTAGCCTGTGAGAACATCCTTACCTCCTGTCTGCTTCACACCCACAGCCCTTGGAGCATGTCAGGGATTTTGCCTTATAAATTCTCCAAATACTCAAAAAAGACTGAAGTGTGTTGTTATTATTGAGCAGCCTTCTGTAGCAGCCTGAGTTGTTAATGCTTCTGGGAACTTCCTTGATGTTCACCCTTCAAACAAAAGGGTTGGATGGCTTCTTGTGTGCACCAAGTTTTTCAACATCTCTACTTTTTTGAAAGACAACAGAATTAAAACTTCGTAAGATTTAAATGGCTCTCATGTGTGTCAGTACACGTGAATATTTGTAGGACCAGAGAGTACAAACACACTGCAAAACAGGAAAGTTATATTTTACAGGAGAACTCTGAGTACCATGCCGGCAGAGCAGATGAGTTTGTGACTGCTGGCAGTGAAGTTCTTGGAGGCTTGAGACCTGCTTCCTAGTCCTGGGCAGATGTTAATTTTCATTATTGGGTAGCATCTCTTAGAGCATGTGTTGTAATGATGTGTTTTTCTGTCTTCCAGATCAGTGTGCGTGTTACCACCATGGATGCTGAGCTGGAGTTTGCCATCCAGCCCAACACCACAGGGAAGCAACTCTTTGATCAGGTAAGTGAGGGAGCTGCAGAAAATATTAAGTCAATAAAGACATTGTAATTCTATTGAGGCAACAGCAAATAATTTCTAAAGGACTTCAAAGATTGAGTGTCACTATATGTAATAGCTTCAAGAGAACACAGCACAGTAAGAAATTGTACTTTTTTTCTAAAACTACCACATTTTTTAACCTCTAAGAACATGTTAGGAGCTATTCTTACTTCTAGTGGACTGAATTGGTGCTATGGCTCATAATAATAGTAATTGGAAAGCAACAGATATCTGCAGTCTTAGTTTGTAAGAAAAGTCTTATGGGGGACCTAGTAAACTATTTTTGGTTGACTTAACTGCAAGCAGTGTGTAATTGATTCCAAAGGGCAGTTGGTCTCTAAACCAGGCGAGGCTTAGCTGGGTTTCAAATGCTGCTTCAACCTTTAAGTGCAGGTGAAGTGATTGTGTACTCCCATCAGGCTCTGAGGGAAACCTTAAGAGCAGTGATGTACCATGCTGTGTTGGGCTGTCTGCATGGGATACTTCAGCCTTCCCCTGCATTCACTGGCTAGGCAAACTTCCTCCTGCTTTGGCCCAAATAGAAGCAGGGAGGCATGTGCAGCCCAAAGCTGGAGCAGCAGATGACAGACATTATCAGCTGCAGTGGTTGAAACTTTGACAGGCTCCACTTTGTTTCTCTGCTGTAATTGGCCATGGATTTGCTCCTTGGAGAAAAATGGGAACAGTAAATTCATAGCTCAAAGAAATGCAAATTGAATCTTGGACTAATGACAAGATGAGGGAACTGCCAGACCAGATATGTCAGAGATTTGGGTGTGGTTCAGTAGAGCTACGCATTCTGGGGTTAGCTCTACATAGTACCTATCATAAGGAAGAGAGAAAATTAAGGGCTGATTCACCCACTGAAGTCAGCTATTTCATTTGGGGCCAGCAAACACAATTTAAATTTTAATTTTTTTTAGATCTTTAACCACAAACTACTGTTTTCTGTTGTACTCAGCTGGATGATTCAACACTAGATGATACATTGCTCTTTACAGCCCAGCCCTGAAATGGAGGGAATGGAGTGAGATTCAAAGCTTTAGTAAAAGAGCAACCTTTCATAATAGGAAAAGTAGAAAGGCTTTCAAAAAAGTTCTGAATTGCAGTGTAGTTCTCAGACATCTATGTCTTACTATGTAGTAGCTCCTGCATATTTTAGCTGTGTGGTTTGGATTGATAGAAGTGAAAGCCAGGTTCTGTCCAGAATCCATGTGTGTAACATGGAGCTCAGCCACAGTTAGTTCATGAGAGTGTTTAACAGTGAAGCTGATGTGACATGTCCTCAAGTTCATCAAAAAATGGACCGGGTTTTTTTAGGTTTTTTTTTTTTTGAAGGTGGTGTTCTTCATGTGGATCCATCCCGTGATTATTTTTCAATATCTGTCTTCTATTATCCAAGCAAAGTGCCAATGCTGAGGAATGGTACTACTCATGTCAGTGTTATTTTTGATCTGTGCATGATATTTTTCAGTCAGCTCTAGGTCATCTGTGGCTTCTGCTGCAAACTGACATTGGTGGCAGACTTGGGCTTCATCAGTTTGTCTCGGAGAAGCATCCAGTCATGTTTCCAATATAGCAGCTCTTCATGTCTAGTAATTGATTTCACTCCTTTGTCATGCCCTTGGACAGCTGCACGTTTTCCTCCCTTCAGCATGTTTCACACAGCACCTGTCTAAATAGAAGTTTTGTTTTGCTTTTTCCACAGTAAACACTTTGCCAAGGGAGAAAACAAATGCTGTTACAGAACTGAGTTTCTAAGTTGAGACAGTGCTTACTTCACCTAAATTGGAATGTAGGTGAAGTTGGAAACGTGGGGAAAAAAGTGTCTGAAGCTAGTTTTAAGCATTTGCTACTTCTTAAAGGTCTGGTTGGCGTTAAACTTGGTCCCTTTAGGAAAGGGATGGACTGTTACATATATTGTCAGCTGTTACATATCCAGTATGTTTCATGTGACTGAGCTGTTTGTGTGTGCTGGTTCCTGTAAAGGGATAGTCCAGTGCTGTTGTCCCTGCTGACACCGTGACTGCTCTCTGGTTGGTCATTGTTCACTCTGCCTCAGTTTTTATCCTTCGGTTTCTGGGGTCCCATCATGGGGTGCACAAGAACAAAGTAACTTCTGTTTATTTTCTAGCTCCCTTAAGCCATGTTGTGCCCCTGAACTTGATAATCTACTATTTTCTGCATGATGCTGGTTCTAAAAAAGAGCTGCTTTCATCAGTGCTTTTTTGAGGGAAGGGAGAGCTCCTCTACAAAGCAGACATATGGTTTTGCTGTTGCAGGATGTTGACCTTCTGGTGTGAAACCTGATTATTGACTCTTGTACAGAAAAAATTTAAGATATCCAGCATATTTTTGCCCTGGGGTGCCCTTTCACTTTGAACTGTCAGTTCTGAGTTAAGCAAGAAGGAAGCTGCTAAGCATTACCAAGCTTTCTAGCTGCATGGCTGCTTTGGTGCAATCTGCTGGCTTTACTCAGTAATATTTAGGAACCACCTAGCATGTATAAAGGTAGGTAAATGTATTCATTATGCCACATATAATTCTGACCCCCTCTGAATAGGTTTCAGAAGACTTTTGGAAGCTTGTAGCTAGGCTTCAGCTGAATGAGGAGAAAAACACTTGAATCCAAAGTTCCATAGTAATAATAGGTGAATGGGCATGAGGTAGAAATGTTCCTGTCTTCCTCTTTCCTGCTTGGTTAAATTTCAAAGTGAGTTTTTGTAGTGACAATGCAGATGCTTTGCTGCTTTGTAGGAAGTAGTTTCTGCCCCAAGGTGCTGGCTGTAGAAATACCACTGAACTGATACACATGTGCAGTAACATCATGATTTGTACTAGAGCTCTTCCTATTCCCTAGTTTTGTGTGCATGGGCAAAACCTGGATTGAATTAGACAGGATTGTCTTCTGTCTTCTGTAGCTCTGCTGATGTACCTCAATAACATCAGCTGCTGAATTCCAAGGCTTTCTGCTTTGCTAGCAAGAACAGTAACTTCACTCCCATTCCTCAGCTGCCATTGATGGATTAAAAGAAGAGCTCAAGGATGGGCTATGCATGTCAGGGGTGCTTATCCCATTGGCCTGATTACTTCACAGATACCTTGAAATATTGCTTTCCTGGGGATGCAGAGCACAGGCACTGCAACAGTGATAGCTACTTGTTTTCCTCCTTTGGTCCTTTTCTGTATTGGACTGAAGTGCAGCTGGTCTGGAGAGTAGTAAGTAAACCTAAGCAGTGGTTTGCATTGTATGTCTTCTACACATAAAAGATTAATCTTTTGTCTGGTGAAACTTCTTAGTTACTTGTTGCTTTGGATGGCTTTGAAATTGTGTCCTTCCAATCTTTTGCCTCTCAAACTTCCTTTTTTGGCTAAATTGATTCTAGCTTAACTCACTGAGCATCCAGTCTCCTTAAAGCGGTGATTTTTGTCCAATTAAGAACCATGAAGACAAATCACAGGTTAAAGAAAATGTGACATGGGAAACTTCAATAGTTGTGCTACTTCAAACTTTAAAAACATGTGGTTAACCTTCCTAAGACGCTTTTCCTCATTTTTGTGAGCTTTTGGGATCAAAACTAAGCTTGTAATAGGAAAGTGCACTTATCTATGCATTAAAATTATAACAATAAGCATCTCTCTGCACATTTTAAACCTGGTCACTGATGCTGTATTTTATGTTCAGCATTAAGTTTTATAGGTAGTGGAATGTGTGTTGGGAGGGTTATTTTTGTTTCTTTTTTTTTTTTTTTTTTTAATTCTTTAGGTTCTTTCAGATTTCATGAAGAGCCAGATCTCCTAAGATTCTGAGTTTGTGTGCCCTGGCTTGTCTTGCCTTGCTTTTCTAGCTGCATGGCCTCTAAGGCAGTCATGCAGCTAGAAACCTTGGTAATGCTTAGCAGCTTCCTTCTTGCTTATCTGCTGCTGTGAACTTGGTGGTTTTGTCGAGTACCAGTTTGTCAGACTTCTTTCATGTTTGCTTAAGCTTACAGCATGAACTGACCAGGCCCTTCTTGAATTTTGACTAACTCCATCTGAGTTGAGCTGTGTTTGGAATAAAGGTGGTTGGCCTGCAAACTAAGCTTTGTGAGGAGGGACAGTGTAAGAGAAACCTTTAGCCTTGGTAACATCCTACCTGATAGCATTTAAACACATAAGAAATGCTCTGGAACACTTGTTCCACTGGGTGAAAGCACTGAAATGAAAACTCACTAAAGTAGTTTAATGGTAGAAAGCAGCAAGTCTCAGGGCAGTGGCTGGTTCCCCCAGCAAACCCCAGAACTCTTGTTCCTGTAATGAAGGCTTGTGGTTGAGTGCTATGAAAATGTGTCTCAAATTTCACAGGAACATGTGGAAACTTTCTGACTTTTAGAAAAGCAGTAGTTCCAACCAAAAATGGACTGTGTGTTGCTAAAGAGGCCACTGGCAAACTGCAATAAGTTCAGAAACTTGAAGATTCTGTCGTTTAGCACTCTGGCATTTTAGCACTTTGGAAGGGAAAATTAGAAGTAAATCCATCAGTTAAATGGAGGGGGAACAGTTGAGTATTTGTGGCTGTAGATGGAGCCTGTCTTGGATACTAAGTTAGGGTACCTGGAAAACCACATTCTAAGTAGTTTCTGACTGGCATATGAAACTGCAGGTGTGGCACCAGTTCAGAGCTCCTCCAGCAATAGGTTAGCTGGCAGTTTTCTCTCAGATATACTCGACATGCCTGTCATAGAAAGGGAGAGAGACCTACCTCATCTTTAACTAGGACAACACTCAAGGCACTTGTACCATGTTATCACCTGAGATGATTTGGCCTTTGGTGCAGGAACTTGGTCTAAGTGGATTGCCTTTTCCTCTGCTTGCATGCTTTGGTCTTGCCCCTGTGTAAATAGTGCTTCATTGATGATTTTCAATCATCATCTTGAAGCTAAAATTTACATTTAAGAGGCTGCTTCTGGTTCCCTCTTTTGCTGTGGAGCAGCACCCAATGGCAAGAACATAGATCAGAGGGAGATGGGTGAGTGCTGAGGGGAAGGACTGGAATTGTCATGCAGACCCAAAACAGGTGGAATAAGAAGGAGTGAGAGAAAAGATTACCTGAAAGATCTTCTGTTTCTTCTCTGAACCTAAGTAAAAAGCCCCTACTAATATGTGCTTAGATGTTCTGCAGAGGATGAAGTGAGTGACCAGAAAGGCACCTTTTCCCCTATGTCAGTATGGCTTGCTGAGTAGAATTGTAAGCTAAAGGTAATACTCAGTTAAGAGCTTTGTAGTAGCTGGTCGAGGTACTGTGGGACAGCTGAGTTTTAAGGCTGCATCCAATCTTTTGCCCATTGTAAACTGAGCCTTATCCAGCATTCTAAACAAGACCCAGGGACTGAATTAATGCTCCCCCTGGCATGAATGAAAGATGTTGCTCTCCAGATGAGAGAGTAGATTTTAGACATTTAAGTATTGTGGTCTGTGTTAAACTGTACTTTTTATTCTCCCATTCTTTGTGCCAGCCCTTCTCCAGCCTTAGCCACTGCCAGTACCTGTCTGGTTTTTGGAACATCTCACAGTTCATTAGGGATCCAAATGCTGTGCACCCCCAAACATAATTATGCTACTGTCAGCCAGATTCCTTGCACCTGTAGAAAGCTGTTTCTTCTTCGTGCTTTTTCCGTTGCTAAATGGAAATAAATAGCCTGCTAAAGCTGAGGAGGGAGGAGGACTATCCTCCCTGCCTTAGTTCAGTGACAGCTTGGGAGTGTGATGGTGAGTGCTGTGCTGTCTCCCCTCTTCTCTGCCCAGCTTGTTGTTGTCTCTGCTGTTGCTGTGCAGGCTTCTGCTGTGGAATAAAAGTCCTTTTGTGTGGGACCACAGTGTGGAGCCTTTCAGCTGCTTACTGGCAGTCCAGCCTGTTAAATTCCCAGGCATAAGCTGCTGTCAAGTGGAAGAGAGGAAAGCAGACCCATGCAGTCAGAGTGAGGAACTTCCATCCCATTTATATGTTAATGCCTTTAAGAACAGAGCTATCCTTGGGCTGTAGGACAGCCTTTCTTCTCCTCCTTGAACCATCTGCTTCCAATCACAGACTCACAGAATATGCTGCGTTGGAAGGGACCCACTAGAATCATTTAGTCCAGCTCCTGGCCCTACACAGGACCATCCTCAAAAATCACACCATGTGCCTGAGAGCGTTGTCCAAATGTTTCTTGTCATGTTTGGTGCTGTGATCACTTCCCTGGGGAACCCGTTCCAGTGCCCAAGCACCTTCTGGGTGAAGAATCTTTTTCCTGGTGTCCAACCTAAACCTTCCTTGACAACTTCAGGCCATTCCCTTGGGTTTGGTCACTGGTCACCACAGGGAAGAGATCTGTGTCTGCCCCTCCTCTTCCCCTCATGAGGAAGTTGTAGACTGTGATGAGATCCCCCCTCAGTCTCCTATTCTCCAGGCTGAATGGACCAAGTGCCTTCAGCTGCTTCTCATATGGCTTCCCCTCAAGGCCCTTCATCTTCATTGCCCTCCTTTGGACCCTCTCTAATATCTTAATATTAGAGATGAATATCTTTCCTATATTGCAGTGATCAAAACTGCCTGTACATAGCAAACCCTGATTCTTCTGCAGAAGCCTCTTTAGCTGTGTGCATCCTGCTGTGTGATGCACAAGTGACCTACATTCTCCAGAATCTGCAGGGGCTCTAGCCCAGCTCTCCAGTTCATGTTCAAGCAAGGACGGTTCAGGAACCCCAATGGGATGTTATATACAGACTACGTGACCTAGTGTAGGTTTTGTCTCTGTGTGTGCCACCAATTGCACTCCTCTGCTGAAAACTGCATTTGGTTTTTCTGCCTGAAAGGAAGAAAGGCCCTAATGCTGCTTTTGAAAGGCCACAAGAAATGTCTGATTCAAGCCCTAAACAATCCAGTTAGGGATGTGTTTGTGGGGAACCTATATCTTTGGTGTTGTATCTTGCCAAAATAGAGACCACATCAGAAGGGAACAGAGTGCACCTTTGGGCAGTACAAAATGACATCACAGCTGTTTTTCACAGGGCAAGTCTTAGTCTCTGCATCTAGTTGTTAGCCCCTTTGAAAGGGGGAAGCTCTGAGCAAGCCTGAGTTGAATGGTATGTGAAAACAGCTGACAGTGTTGTACTATAGGAACCATGTCAACCTTAAGACAGATGTCTTCTTCCTTCCCCTGTCTTGTCCAGTAATGGAGGTGCCCAGCAGGTGCCTTGTTTGGTAGTTTGAGACCAACTCCTGGGTGTTCAGGAGGGATGTGGGGGAACTTCACTGTGTAGACTTGCTGCACCCTGTGGCATGTCCCAGGCTTTTCAGGGCACAAAGTGTAATGTCTTGATAGTAAACAGGCTTTGGAGAAACTTCCCCTTCCTTTTAACCAACCGTGGCACTGTACTGCAGTAGTCTTGCTGCCCTACCACGAGGCTCTTTTCTCTTTCACATGATGTCTTTAAAGCCTTCTTATTTACATAGCATGCCTGGTGTGCTAGGGAACTACAGAGAGAGCTTAGCATAGTGGTGTAGCTAGTGTCTGTGGTGGCTCTTTGTCCTGGCACAAGGGATAGCATATGGATTTACCCCACTGCACTTCCTCTTAATGGTGCTACTCAATAAAGAACTGTATGAAAGGCCTGTCCCTAGCTATCAGTGGAGTAGAAACAAATCTTAAAGTAGCACAACCTAGCAGGGTGATTCATGACTTGCCCAGGAATAGTACATTTGCATAATAAGTGAGGGGCATACCTGAAAATGGAGCCATCTTCCTGATTCCTGGCAGTTATTTAACCTGTCAGAGCTGTTGCATTGTATTTTGGCTATACATGTTGTCTTACAAGTCGCTGAAAAAAATAATGTTCCAGCTGTTGTTTATAAATAGCAACAAGCCTTAAAGAGCTGAAGGAGAAGAAAGAATATTATACATGTCCCCCTAAGACCTCTTAGATGCCCAGTCATCTTTCTGTGCACTGCAGCAGGAGAGGCTGGTGGCCAGGGCACTGTCTTTGTCTGAACTTACCTCTAGCGTGTTCTCAGCCACTGGTAGGTTCAGTCCATCTGGAGATCTTGCTAATCATGTCTCTTTCAGGTTGTCAAGACAATTGGTTTGCGAGAGGTCTGGTTTTTTGGACTTCAGTATCAAGACACCAAGGGTTTCTCAACGTGGCTAAAATTGAACAAAAAGGTATGTTTGCTCCAAGATTTTACTTGACCATGTTCCCTTCTCTGAGGGTGCAGGGGCAAACTCGGTCTCCATACTTCTGTCAGGGATCTGTTATTGCCTATCCATGCACCTCAAGTACTGCAAGATCAATGAGTTGATATTGTGGTGTCCACACACTCCCTCCCGAGGGTATGAGGAGTTGTGGTATCTGACCTGGTCCCACATCGAGCTCTGTATGTTACCTGGCCAGATCTGATACTCTTCCTGGTAAAATGCTGATGTGGTGCTCATGTGAGCATCTTGGCTGGGGAGAAACCTGGAAAGAAACTTAGCTACCACTGGTCTTAACTACTGGCTTGTGTAAGTCCAGTGGGGAGAGGTGATGAGGTATTTAGCAGTAAGTAATTGAAAAGCCTTGCTTTTTTGGCCACTCCCTTCTGCATTGGAAAGGAGAATTTTTTTTCTCTAATGCATGCTTGTCTTCCTGTTTGTAAACTGCTCCCCTTGACTTGGTATATAGGCTATAAAATCTGCTACCTCTGTTCCAGGTAACAGCACAGGATGTACGTAAAGAAAGCCCCCTGCTTTTTAAATTCCGGGCCAAGTTCTACCCAGAAGATGTGGCAGAAGAACTGATCCAGGACATCACACAGCGCCTTTTCTTTCTCCAAGTGAAGGAGGCAATTCTGAATGATGACATTTACTGTCCTCCAGAAACAGCTGTCCTTCTGGCTTCTTATGCTGTCCAGTCCAAGTATGGAGACTTCAACAAAGATGTGCACAAGTCTGGCTACCTTGCTAGTGATAAACTGCTCCCACAAAGGCAAGTGAACCTGGATAGTCTTAGACATTCTCTGTCATAAAGGATTTGTGATTTTTTTTTTTAAGTGTAGGGGGTGTTTTGATTGTAATACTCAGAATAAAATATAGCCTTGTGCTGCTTTGAGCATTTAGATTAGTATTCAATTACTTAAGAGCTTTAACCTTAAACTTCCTATTGCTACTGTGAAACTCTAATCAGAAGCAGTGAGAGAAGCTCCAAAACAAAATACACTATAAGGAGAAGAAAAACTGAAAAAAATTTGTCATTTGTTAGAAGTCTGAATACTGACCATTGTGTGTCTCTCTAGCCTTTTAATAAAATTGTATTTCTTGGAATATTTTTGTGGGGGGGTACTCTGATGCTTATGGAGTATTTTATGAACCATTATTGTAGAGTGATGTGATTGTGTGTGTGCCTGTATGTAGTGCTTGGTTTTAAACATCCCATGTATGCTCTTTCTAGGGTTTTGGAGCAGCACAAGCTTAACAAGGACCAGTGGGAGGAGAGGATCCAGGTGTGGCATGAGGAACATCGAGGA
Source organism: Rhipidura dahli (assembly GCA_013399225.1). Lineage (NCBI taxonomy): Eukaryota > Metazoa > Chordata > Aves > Passeriformes > Rhipiduridae > Rhipidura > Rhipidura dahli. The sequence continues at coordinate 52,541 of VXAC01003920.1, forward strand.
ATGATTAGGTAAGTGATGCAGTGTGAAACTGCTGTATTTAAAGTAGTGTTAGCGTGTAATGTATGAATGCATACAAAAATCCGTGACTTGCTTCAGGATAAGTTAGCATTCTTTAGGTTATTTTGCTCAGAGTAACGAGGTTTACATGCCTCTGCTCTTTCTGGTCCCCATCAGCTGGCTGTTCTTAGTAAAACAAGACTGAGTTTGCAGAGTTTGTAATTACCTACTAGGGTGATGCTTAGAACCTTTGCCGGATTGTTGCTGCTCTGTCTATGTGGGAAGATAGCACCTTCTTGCTCTAATGGCTTAAAGACTCAAAGAAGAATATCTGCTTTCTTTTTACATGCTGCAGAGAAGATGCTGTCTTGGAGTACCTGAAAATTGCACAGGATCTGGAAATGTATGGTGTGAACTACTTCAGCATTAAGAACAAGAAAGGCTCTGAGCTCTGGCTAGGTGTAGATGCTCTTGGACTGAACATTTATGAGCAGAATGATAGGTAATAAATCCCTCTCTCTTCATCATTGCCTTCAGCTCCCTTCCAATATAAAGTCATTCAAAATCAATCTCCTGGAATTCAAATCTTTAACTACACTCCACAATTTCTGTGTAATTCCTGGCCGTGTTTTTGACATTGCTAGAATAATCCATAAAATGTGCTTCTTTGGACCAACAAATACAAGAAATTGGCAAATCTTTTCAAGATAGTTTCACTTGTTTCCCTACTCTTCCTGCCATGGTTGCATTCTCCAGTTCTGTTTTTCATATAAAAAAACAAAAAAAGTGGGATCGAAAAACTGCTTCTTACGTTTGTATTTCATCTTCTTGACTAATTTTGTCTTCTGATTTCAACTATCATAAGACCACTGAAATAGGAGGGTGGATTTGGTGTAATTTTGAGCTTTATATTCTAAGTCAAGAATTTGGAATGACTTTGAGCTCTCTTATTTCTTTTTGCTTCCCATTTCTGCAGGCTAACACCGAAAATTGGATTCCCTTGGAGTGAGATCAGAAATATCTCATTCAATGACAAGAAATTTGTTATTAAGCCTATTGACAAGAAAGCACCAGTAAGAAGCAACATTCATATTATGTTATTAAACATTCAGCTTCTTAGCTGAACAATTTCTATGGGTTTTTGGGATGCTTTTTGGGTTTTTTTGCACAGAATTTTTTCATCAATAGCATTAACACTGTTCTGAGCAGGGAGACCTGTTCAGGGCAGTAAAGTGATAGTAATGATATTTTTCTGGCTAAGAGGGTAGAAATTTAATATAAGCTTAAGCTTTTAAGATCAGTGGCAGGGAGTAGCTCTTTGCTTAGGGTTTGTGATTCACTCAAGACTGTTCAGATTCTGTGATAATACAGCTAGGGATCTGAGTTAGCTGTGGATGCTTCTTTTGCAATGTGTTGTCTTTAATAGTGTGTGGTATGATCTTTTGCAGGTTTTCACTTTAAGTAAAGCAGAATCTTTAGGTCATTTTGTAGGGTAGGCTAGAAGTTTTTTCCTTGCAAATTTATATTGAATGTAATTGCTTTCATCTTTAATGCCTAATAATTTCCTGTGCTAGCCAATATCTTCTGTTCTTTTGGTCATTCTTGTTGCACTGCTGCTTGAAAGCATTTTCCTGCTGCTGTTGCTCCTTTTTTAACAGAACAAAGTTATTCATCCATAGGATGTTAAATGTTACAACCATTCTGGCATAAGCCAAGATATTACATTCAATGTGGCTGGCCAGGCTATTGTATAGATTATTGAAGTGGGAAGGAAGGTGAAGCCAGTACCTGGAAAATGTACCTGAAAAACCAGCCCTGCTGTGTTTGTAATGAAATGTTTGTAATGCTAAGATGTTGTGTGCTTGCTGCTAGGAATGTGTTACAGTGAAACCCAGCTCACTGGAATGACGCATTGGGTGCTCCTGCCCTGGGTGTGTTTGTCAGGTTGAAATCCATTCCAGAAAGAAGTGTCTGACTGCCACCACCAATGAATTAGACATTATTAAGAAAAGCTGGCTAGCAACTCTAAAAAGCTCAGGGTCTTGGGAACATAATGCATACACAAGTGGCTTCTTATGCTGAAAGAACAGGTCTAATGCTGCCTTTTCCTTGTCCCAAGGACTTTGTATTCTATGCCCCTCGGTTACGGATTAACAAACGAATCTTGGCACTTTGCATGGGGAACCACGAGCTCTACATGCGCAGACGTAAACCAGACACCATTGAGGTGCAACAGATGAAGGCACAGGCTCGGGAAGAGAAACATCAGAAACAGATGGAGAGGTTGGTAGGGTTCTCAGGAACCTGGGTGTGACTAATCACTGCATAAGTAGCATCATGTGCTAGATAAATGGCTGGCAGCACCTTAATCTGCTTGAGCCAAAAATAGAGCAGGTTGGTTTCTGCTTCAATAGGTCTAAGGGGTTGATATTAATGGTACTCATCACAAATGTGACTCACCATTACATTCTTGGACTTAAAGATTTGTGTGTCCATTTGATGGGACTAATACAGACCTTGAAATGTGGAGTTTTCCCTTATAACACTGCTATCATAAACTTGTCATTGAGATGTATGCCAGCAGAGCATTCTTGCTCTTGCACTTGTATAAAGAACTTGCACTTCATATAAATGGTTACATCTGGAGTAAAGCTCATTTTCTGGATGCTGTAGGGCATATCTTGTGTGTGCTCTTTTTGTGTGTTTGCTACAAAGTGCTCCAGTCTGGGTGATAGTTGGTTTGAAATCACATTGTGACTTCCTTCCATCAGAGCCCTGCTGGAGAATGAGAAGAAGAAGAGGGAGTTGGCAGAAAAGGAGAAGGAGAAGATTGAGCGTGAGAAGGAGGAGCTGATGGAGAGACTCAAGCAAATTGAGGAGCAAACCAAGAAAGCTCAGCAAGGTAACAGGAAATCTTTAAGCGTTTCCTTAGGTGGTGAATAGTCTGAGTGAAAACAGTTCAAATAGTAAAGCTATGAGCATCTCTGAGTCTCTCCAGTGTTGTGTGCTAACTGATGTTAGGGCCCTGGTTTAGCCTCCTGAAGCTGAATGTAAGCCCTCCATATGCAGCTGCTGAAAAAAGATTTGCACTGAAGAAATGAGTAACAGCCAAGATGTCTCTCTTGGCAGCAGAAGTACTTTGCCATTGTTGCTGTTCTGGCTGGAAGCTTTATCCCAACATATCTGTAGAGGAAGGAGTCAAACAGTGTAGCAGGGATCACACCAGCCATTGCTGTGGTGCTTTTCTATCTAATTGCTTGGCTAGAGTTAGTGTGGTGTTGCCCAAGCAAAACACTGGATGCTTCTCTGCCCTTAGGTATGTAATTTTGGGATGGGTGCTTCCCCACAAATCTGTTGGGGGCGGGCCTGACTTTCCGTCTTCAGCTGCAGGTAAAATGTGAAGGAGAGGAAAGGGGACAGTTGCTTGCATCCCTCATTTACCTGTCCCTCTGAATGAAAACCTTTATCCAGACTTTCCGCTTCTACTGCCATTCTTTGCTTGATTTGTCTTGAAATGTGCTCCCCTATTTTTCAGAATTGGAAGAACAGACCCGCAGAGCTCTGGAGCTGGAACAGGAGAGAAAACGAGCTCAGGAGGAAGCAGAGAAACTGGCTAAGGAGCGTAGAGAAGCAGAAGAGGCAAAGGAGGCCCTATTGAGAGCATCCCACGATCAACAAAAGACCCAAGAACAGCTGGTAAGCTGGTGAACTAAAAATCAAGTAGGAAAAAGAATAAAAGGGGAAACATCTAAGCTTTTGAAGCAAACCAGGCTATGAATATAGTGAGGAAGCAGTATATTCATAGGTTCTATAATTTTTAGCCTCAGGTAGATGAACATATATACATAAACACAAGTGTATTTGTATGTACAGTAGATTTGTAGAAGGTTTTTTGCCCTTTTTGTACGTGATAATGAGAAAAGTGTTGCTTTCCCTGGTTTGGATTCAAAGAACTGAGTTTTATAGCTTTGTTTTGGGGAGAAGGAAGAAGAACCAACCCAACAATCAAACAAACCACAGCTAAACGCAAAATTTTTTGGCTTTCTTTCATCATAGAGATATTGGTTGAAGTTAACAGGAAGGCTTGCTTCATGCTGAAAAGATGTGTTTTCACTCAGGATTTGGACAAAATGCTTCATTTAGCAAGTACCCTGGGTTTTGTTTCCACTAAAAGCCTTTCTTCTGCAGGCTGCTGAGATGGCAGAACTCACAGCTAGGATCACACAGCTGGAGCTGGCCAGGCAGAAGAAAGAGAGCGAGGCTCAGGAGTGGCAGCATAAGGTAAAGCAGAATCTGAGCAATTTGTGGAATTGCTATTTGTTCTGGGTTGTAACCTAAACTCCTGCACTAGATTCCACCCGAGACTCAAATCCTGCAAGCTTGAGGCTGTTGTAAATATGCAGCTTTGGTTTTCTCCATGGAATGGGTGACTTATTCTTACTCCATGTAGCAGTTTTTGACTATTTAGGCCTGTAGCCCATTTTCTGTTACCTGTAATCATTCTTCAAGTCTCTGAAGTGTTACCCAGCAGAGAATTTTGCAAATGATGGTGGCTGAGTAGCTTTGGAATATACCCCTTCAGAGGTGCAAGATTTCCTGTAACGAGCACCAAATGGTGCTTCTGTAAGATGTCTCAGGCACTCAGGATTATACTGACTGACTCACTGTGGCATATCCTACTGCAGGCACAGAGGGTGCAGGAGGACCTAGAAAAGACCAAAGAGGAGTTGAAGACTGCCATGAGCACCCCTCATGTCACTGAACCCATGCACTCCGAGAATGAGCATGATGATGAGCAGGATGAGAACGCGGCAGAAGCCAGCGCTGAGTTACGATCAGAGGCCACCATCAAGGACCGCAGTGAGGAGGAGCGCACCACTGAAGCAGAGAAGAATGAGCGGGTCCAGAAACACTTGAAGGTAAGAAATTGGCAGCAGAGTGTGTGTGTGGTTCTACTTTTCTCAATATTTATTGCAGCTGGAAGGTATTACTGTTATTTTAAAAACGAGGGGAGAAGCAGGAAAGAGAGATGATAATGATCTTGCCAGATAGCTGCGTAACCATTGAGTAGAGAGGCAGATCTTGTCTTCTGGTGCTTGACTTCCATTTCACTGAAAGTAGTGAAGTATTTTGAAGCAGTGCCAACAACTAGCATCTGTCAGATGTAGTGTGCTTTGTGTGAGTATTGCCAACCATCTGACAGCTGTTCATAGCCCTGGCTGCTACAAATTGAAGAACTTGGTCTGATTTCTATGAAGTCTCTAACTGTTGAGTCTGGGTTGCATAGCAAAACCCTAGGAGTAGCCCACTAGGGTTCAGCACAGAGACAGCATTACTGCGCCATCTTCTTGTAAGGAGCTCCAGTGTTCTGGTGTTCAGTTCCAAGCATTTAGTTTTGCTGCCTGACTTGCACCAGGTTTTGCTCATTCCGCATTGTGCTGTGGTGGTTACACACAGACAGAAGGGCAGAGGTGCATTTTATCTTCTTTTCTGGTGGAAAGCTAGTAATTCCTCAAATTCTGCAAGATGCTCCTGTTGTCTTCAGGGATCCCTCCAAATGGCCATTCTTTTGAAGTACAGACATTGGAGACAAACTTTAACTGTGCTAGGTAAAGATAAATAGGGTGACAGATTGCCTGATGTTTTTTACCTTCAAATGTTAGGGAGAAATATTAACAACTTCCACAAAATCATAGATCTGTTTAGGTTGGAGGGGCCTCCTTAAGATCATCTAATCCCTTTTCCTTGCTCAAGCAAGGTCAGCTAGAGCAGGTTGCCCAGAAGAATACACTGGAGCTTGTCTGTTTCCTGTCTCTATTGATACTGAATCTTTAGGAAGATCAGCAGGAAATCTCCACGTCCAGCTTTGAGTCTGGCCTGTACTAACTTGTTGCTGTTTCCCCTCCTCCAAAGGCTCTTTCCTCAGAGCTGGCAAATGCTCGGGATGAAACCAAGAAGACAGCAAACGATATGATCCACGCTGAGAACATGCGTCTAGGCCGAGACAAGTACAAGACCCTCCGTCAGATTCGGCAGGGTAACACCAAGCAGCGCATTGACGAGTTCGAGTCCATGTAAACTCTCCCCTGCACCTGCTGCCCTGCACTCTCTTCTCCCCTCTTCCCCATCCTCTCCCATCATTCACTCATAATCGTGCTATGCTGGAACCACTACAGAAGAGTGACCATGGTCTTATTTATCAAGTTTTGGGCAAATGCTGGAGTTAAGTGACAGAAGAAAAAATAGTAATTATGTCTGCCTGGGGTTGCTTGGGAAAGCAAACATGTATTGGGGCAAATCTGAAGTTGTTTGGCTTGGGGTAAAGTCTCACTGTGTTGGGTTTGGTATTGCCCACTGAGGTGGCTCCGTCTTCTCCCGTTGTGTGGGAAGACCAGCAGATACTTGTACGGCATTTTATACAGTCAAGAGCTGACAGTCTGACACTGTGCCTTCCTACTAACCTGTGCAAGCTTCAGAATTAAGCTTATTAGCCAGGGTCTGAAATTCTGACTTAACACAGAGTCTGAATCATGTAGTTAAAAAGGGGAGACTGGAGCTTAGGAAGAAGGATTGAAAGTAACTTTCTCTCTAAAAGACCAAAGCTTTTGTCCTACAAAAATAAGCAGACCAAACAGATTCTGTGGTGTTCCTGCTGGTGTTACCTTTTGTTGTTTAATGATGGAGCTTTGAATTTCCTAATAATGAGGAGGTCTTTAGAGTATTTCCACTGATACAGTGTGGTTTGAAGCCTCGAATTCCCCGCTTTCCAGAGGTTTTGTCTCTGGTCAATGGCTTTGTTCACTATCCTTTGTCTGACTTGAATGTAACCAGTGAGGCAGAGATAGCTAAAGTACACTGCCTTCCTTTTTGGTTTTGCCAATGAAAACCTAAAGTGGGAGGCAGAAATGTAAAAGCCTAAAAATTCCTGTAGCTGTATTTTCCCTTGCTGAACAGATACTTTTCTAGTTACGTGAACAAGATTTCAGTTTTTTCCAAAAGTGACCTTTTTAGCACATAGTCGTTGGTGCCTTATGACTGTGTTTAGATCTACTGTAGCTCAGATACCTTTAGTTCAAATTAGATGCAATCATAAAAAAGTGATCAGCGGCTGGGGACCAAAAACTACTCCCTTATCTGGGTCATGTACAAGACTGCATCTGTCTTCCTGGCTTCAAGCAGCATTTGAGGGGAGAGGATCCTGAGGCACTTGTCCAGTTGCTTTCTTAATCCTCACTAGCAGTCTGCCACATCCCTGGCTCAAGTGCTTTTCCTTCCCCAGAAGGGTGCTTTGGCCTTTTGTAGCTTTGAGAACAGAAGGCTTTTTCTTAGAAATGGGATACAAATGGTTGTGAGACCGGTCCTGAGAGCTTCTTGTGCCAGTTATTGTAATAACCATCACCTCCTGTCATCCAAGCTGTCCATGCTGTAGCTACCCAGAATCCTCCCTGCCATTTCTGTGGAGGAAATAGCCACGTATGCTCAGGGTTTAATTGGATGTTGCCTTGATCCCTCATAAGAGGAACCATTAACCTTCAGGAGCATCATCTTAAAAATGGGTTCCACCTAAAGTGAAGTCCTCCTTTGTTTTGCCCTCCTTGGATTAGCCTGGCCTTACAGGAAGTCATTAGGCTAGCCTGGGATTTATTTTCTTGCCTAGCATAATCCCAAGTTTTGTCGCTTGCAGTTTTATTGATTCTCCTTTTGTATGATGTTACTGGTAATAGTAATAGAAGGAAAACATCTGAAAACTGGAGCATTTTCAGCTCCCTGGTGTATGAAAAAGGGCAAAGGGGGACTGTGCCAAAAAAGAAATATTCGTGATAGTGTTAACAAACTGCAGTATTTCCTCAAGGATTCCTTGGTGGCTGGAAACAACCTCACCAGTGCTGTGTTACTTTATTTTTTGAAAGCAATGCAAGTCTGTGTGGCGATTCATACAAACACCAGCCAACCTGTGTTAGAAGCAACATGCTAAGCTGTGCTCTTAAACACCAAGGTGTGTTGTGTGGGAGCCCCCTTCTCTCTCCTGGACACAGAGTGCTTTTGGGGGGCACATGACATGGCAAGCTTTTTATTGGCCTCAGTAAGAAAAATATGCCTCAGTACTGTGAAAGTCACAAATTAAGGATTGCAGTTAAATTGGTCAGAATGTATTTGCGTATTTCTGTACTGAAGGTGATTGGCATTGCCTCTGCGTGAGTCTCGTTACTGGGGAACAGACAACCTTTAAACTTCTGTTTTGGTGCTTTAAAGCTGGTTCTCAGCACTTTGCTCTGTCCATGGCAACTATTGATGCATTCGAGGGGAGAAAAGCCTATCTCACATTTTAATAATTTCCTAACAAGCTGACGTATGGTGCCTGGAATATGTGTTCAAATAATAACCCAGTAAACCTTTTCTGCTTTGATGGGTCACACAACACTGCTGAGCTCTCATGTATTATGATGTTGGCATGACTTCTGTTTATACGGTTTTTTAAGCGTTCTAATTCCACATGGTCCAGTATAGGAATAGAACGGCTTGTGCCAGTGAGTCCACCTAACTCTTTGTAGTTGTTTCAGCCCTGCCTTCTTTTTAACCAGTATTATATTCCAGTGGTATCTAATGATATTTGATTTCAATATTTCTAGCTATGCACAATTAGAAAATATTAGTCAAGGGACGGAGGGTATGTTTATGGTCCTCCTTCCCTTGGAAATGTATACTGTATAATAAAGATGATATTTTGCAAGAAAACTAATGTAAGAAGCTTTCAGTATTATGGTGAGATTTGTAGACACATTTTTTATTTGTTAGAATACAGTGAATTGTTTTTCCTCTTTATGTTCCAGTTTAATTGGATAACTACTCCTCTTGGGGGTGGGGGGAGGGAAGTACTTTATCAAATGGTTGCCTGGCTTATTTTTTCTTGTTTTATCTTTTGTTGCTGTAAATTATGGTTGAAGGTTTTTGACCAGTTGTTTTACTGGATTATAATAAAACATCAATTCCCTAAGATTGTGGAGTAATTCACGGGTCCATGTGCTTATCTGCAGAGAGATCCTTGATTAAGACATGTTTTTTCCTGTTCAGAGGAGTTGTTAAAATCCATACCTTGTTCTTCCTAAAGTGCCAATAAAGTTCAGAGAAATTCAGCAGATTGTGTCTGGCTGGTTACTTAAGGTTTGCTTTAAGTCCAGTGCTGTGCCTCATAGCTGAGCAGATCTGCCTCGTGGGTGCCCAGGGGGTCAGCCTGGTAGCTCTCTTGCAAATAAGGAGATCTTACTTGTACCAGAAAAGGAACTGCTTCAATAATGACCCTTTCTCCCTCCTCAGCACCCCCCCTCCCAGCTGTCCAGCTGGAGCCACTACTGGAATTGACATTTCTCTGTGGAGGCACTGAGTGTAAATGTCCAGCTTGCAGATGGACTGGCCAGATGGAGGTGGAAGAGGTGCTGTGGGTGAGTGCCTGTTGTGTCGTGCCCAGGCCCGTGTGCATCCAGGTTGGCATGGAGAGGATGGCTGGGCCTTGGTGCTGCTGCTTGCAACCAACACTGTGACAAATCTGTCCTGCTATCAGCCTCTCCTGGGGATTTTGGCACAGTTTGCTTCACAGCTGCCTTGCTATGGCTGTCTCTACCTGTTTCCCAGTGTCTTGGGATGGGTTCCAGCAGAGGAAGAGTGGCTGCTGCCACTTTTCTGCTAATGAACTGTGTGATCTTTATTTGCAGCTGCTCTCTGTGATTGTGAAGAGGGGCCTCACAGAATCTCTGCCTAATGGTTGTCGCACTGCAGAATAAGGTTGAGATTTCATTGGAACTTGTTAGTGCTCAGAGATCTGGTGCTGGGGAAGAGACCTGAACTTTTCTATAAACAAAACATGAAGTGTGGAGCAATTGAGGCTTCTGCAATCCTCATCAGGCATGGCTTGGATCCAGTTTCTACAGGTGAGTCTGTTTTTGTTCCTTCCTGCCAGGAAGGAGCACTGGAGGAATTGCATGTCTCCTTTAATGCTCAGCAACCTTCAGTCAAAGGTTGCACTGGTCTGGAAAGGTTGATCCTGTTCTTGCTGTTTCTAGTGCCCTTGCTTCTCCATGGACAGTACCTTAGAGGCTTGAGGCTTAGTCATTCTCCATTTAGGTATATCTATATTCAGTTTGTCTTTGAAGAAATGAAGTGCAAAGCATAAAGGGCTGAAGGCTGCTTCTGTACAGGACCATGTTGTTAAAAAAAATCCACACCACCCTATTCTTCTAGTTTGTTGTAAGCCATTCTGTAGTTTAGAATCAGAAATTTGCATTTAACCTCTAATTTTTGTAAACAGCTTCTGTTGGATTTGCTAGTCTGTCTGGGATGTTTCAGATCCAGTTTAGGCTGTATCTACATATATTTGGAGCCCAGCTGCTTTTGTGTGTGGGACAGGGGCGGACTAGAGCATAAAAGGCTCTCAGAAGGCTGAGGGACTAGAAACACTCTTTTTGCAGATTTTTCAATGTTGCTTTATTAAGCAGTGCAATTTATAAAAAACTCGAAAGACAAAGTAACTCTTGTAGAGTAAAATTTTCATTGAGCACAATCTGTGTGGTAGACTAATGTATTTGGCCTGAGATTCACTGACTCCAAGAAGGACAAAATAACTGCAGAAGTAAGACTCTGATTGCTTCCTCCTTCTCTTGTTTGCTCTTTCTAAAGCAGGGAATTGCAAGGGCATGATCTCCAAATTCTGATTTGTTTTGGTGCAGAAAAGTCCTGTAGGGATTTCTCTAGGTAGATGAACAGCTTATTAGTTGCTTGCTCAGGATAATATGTTTGCAGGGAAGCACAAGTATTCTTCCAGCATCCTAAGCTTGGCAATGCATTGTACAGGATAAAGTATGATAATTGTAGGCAGTTGTATGGCAGCTGCTTGAGCACCTACAAAGGCAGACTGTCTTCAATGAGAAAGCAGAGAGCACCTGAGGCATGGCTTGTTTGCCCTATAGCATCAGTGTGACTGTTCTGTTCCCTGCCAGCTTTGCAGCTATGCATAACTCAATCTTGATTAAATGTCACTTAGTAGTGTCAGAGCATATGACAACTGGCATAGAGCAGAATTCCTCTGTGACTGGTATCAACCCATAACTGTTGCATAGCCATCTGCAGATTGATGCCACATGTGATGTTAAAGTGTCCCTTGCAGAAAAATAACTTCTGTAAGAAAAATGCCACATCCCTGGAAATGTTCAAGGCTAGGTTGGATGAGGCCCTGAGCAACCTGGTCTGGTGGGTGGCATCCTTGCCCTTGGTCAGGGGATTGGAACTAGATGATCTTTATGCCTTCCAACCCAAGGCATTCTGTAAAAAAAGGTCTGGGCCTCAGTGTATGAAATACTAGGCTGAGGCTGGCTCTTGTCTTGTAGGGTTTGCAGTTCTAAGTGCAGTTTGTAGACAAGGGAGCAGGTCCCTGTGTCCAATGCCTAAATGAGTATCTAGCTCCAGGTGATGGGTCTCTAAAACATTGCTAGCAATTTCAAGATGGAGCTTTTCAGGACAGATGTCAGGATGAGGAAGGCATAGTGAAAAGTGGAAGAAAAAATAAGGAGATACTAGAGAAAGAGTAGTGCTGAAACTGCAAAAAGTAATACTGGATGCTTGTGGAAGGGACTGTACCTTCAGCTTCTGGTCAGCATGTACTTGTTCAGAGCAGCTGTTAATACACAGCTTTCTGGTGAGCAGAGCTAATTTAAAAATTAATTAGAATTGCTATAGCCCATGGTTGTGCATTATCCTTTAACAAAATGCAGGTCTTGAGTCAAAAAGTTTGACTGAAGGGGGTGTGAAATAAACTGCTCTTGAGCTGGGAGGTTATGGTGAAGGCTGTCTATACACCACATGCAGCAGTATTGCACTCCCATCCATCTTTGAAGCATCCTTGACTGGATGCCTGAAGGAGAAGCATGTGCAAGTGAAGGTCTTGGCTGGGGCACTGTAACTTCTTAGTGGCCTTCACCCAGCCAGGCAGCAGCTGCATTGTCAGAAGTGGCTGCTGTCCAGAAGCCCTGTTGTGAATTCACTGTGCTTTCTTGTTGCAGTGTCAGCCCATCTCTGATTGCATTTCTGCCCTCCTGCTTTCAGTGGTGAGAATATGGTTCTTGCTTGTTTTGTTTGTGTCATTCTCAGAAGGTTGCTGAACATCCAGGGAAGATTAGAATGGGGCAGTCAGTCTTGTTTGTGAGATGTAGAAACTGAGGCACATTTACAGCCTCCTCCCCGAGCCCGCAGCCTCTGAGGCAGTATCTGCAACTTGAGCTCACTTGTGTGAACACTTTGGCCTGAGTCAGTGCTCAGTCATCTCTTTTGAGGCAGCAAAAGCAGTCTCAGTCTGGGCTTATGGGCTTGCAAAAAGTCAAACCAGTACAAGTTGTTCTGTTTGCTTTTATTAGCAACTTGTTCTGGAACAGGAAAGGTGGTTGATGGGTTTTTAAAGTGGCAGTGGGAAAGGGGAATTTTAGTTTTGTTCAGTGCTTTAGTTCTGTGTCAGCCAGCCGCCCATATCTGCTTCTCTACAGGAGTATTTGTGAGGCAGTGGGCTTGGTAGGAGAGGAGGGATAAGCTGTTCTTGCTTTTCCAGTTAATGAAGTCTGCCTTCTGGAAATCTTCATTATTCCCAGGTCCGTGTGCCTGCTGCTCTGACTACAGTCCCTGAGGCTTCCCCCATGGGAGCAGCATGAGCTTGCCTCTGTCTACACCTGAATATCATGGGCAGTGACTGAGCCAGGGCAGCTCTGCTTGCTGGCAAGGAACTCTAACAGTGGTCAGAGGAGCTGGGTTTGGTATCTCAAAAATCCAAGTACACTTCTCACTCTGGAGGGCTGCAAAGGTGTTGTGTAACTTCTGGTTGGATTAGGACTGTGCTTACTGGGTTTACTTCTCTGTGCAGAGATCAGGGCTGAGGTGGAGTTAATGGCAGCTCATAGGTGTTTTGGATATTTCCATGAGAGTCCCTAGACTAGGGAGAGGGAGGGCCAAACTGTTTGTTGTATAGTACAGAAGATATTGGACAATGTATTTCAAGCTAGAAACCCACTTCCTTACCAGCACATGCCAACACGATTGGATGTGCAGGCATAGCCACTGCACTGATAGTGTGGCCTGCTGGCAAGAAACTGGGGAGGTGGGGGGCAATGTGCCTGTGTGCACTGCTGGGAACTTGGTTTCTGCCAAACCATATTTGAAATGGAGCTAAGGGTGCTGTTCAGCTGTGTCTGATCTGCTCTTAAAATATATGCTGACCTGTGAAGCAGCATTTTCAGGTCTCCTTTTCAAAGCAATGGTATTTTTGCTTAGCTGGTTGGTTTGGGCTTTTAGTTGGTTTGTTTGGTTTTTTTGTGGGAGGGGTGGTTATTTGCAAAGCTTTATATTTTTGTGGCCTTGGCTAAATGAGCAGTGATTTGTGCTGGAAAGGAGATCTTGCTTCCACCCTTTCTCAGTATTTCAAAGACCTTAAAACAGACTATCCAAAATCTGTAAGGGCCTGATTCTCTCCTGCCCCAGCAGAATTGCTTTTCTTTCACAAGGGAGCAGTTGTCCCCTTTGCTGCACCTCATCTCCCTGACTTCCCTCCTTGCATTGGCCTCTCTTCCATCAGGTGACATTGACCTGTCACTTGCTGTGCTCTGAGTTCCTGGCAAGGAGAGAAGGCAGTGCCAGACAAACACACAAATGTCCTTGCTGTGGAAACTGCTGTGCATATATCTAATGTATCTCTCTCAAGGTTTTCTGGAGAGATAAGATGCTTTGTGGTTTGTATGTGCTGTTGCCCTTCTCCTTGTGTCTCTCACAGCAAGCTTTGCTTTCTTTCCATGGAAATGACTGAGAGACCGAACTGGGCTGTCTGCTGCATCTCTGTACTGCCTGAAAAGCAAAGGCAGAACTGGTCAGAGTCTCTCAGCTGCAGAGGCTGCACAGAGTGGTTTTAAGTTTGGGGGTGAGATGGAGCTCGAGAATTTGGCTTTGAAGTCTGAAGTGTTTGGGGCAGCTTGTAGGAGAGAGCAAACCACCTGGAAAAGTTGACCTGAGAGTGAGGGGCCACAGAGTGGGGACACTGGCCAGAGATTTGGCCAGCTAAATCAGACTGCTGGCCTCACTGCCAGCTCTCCTCTGTGGTACAAACAATGGTGGGGAAAGGAAGCCTTTGAAGGATATTCTGCAAATTATTTGAAATGAGGAATTTTTACCATAAACTGTCTGCGAGGAGTAGGATTGCAGAGAAGTCCCAGTGATTCTGAGCATGGCTGGGCCATCTGATGTGGACCCATGCCTGCTGCATGGCATCCCTGCTTTGGCATTTTGCCAGTACCCTGCTGCTCTTAGGGACACCCGTGGTCACCTCTAAATGAATTCAGGGTAACACTCAATTTGGATTAAAATCCTAGCAATAGTCAGTGTTCATCCCACCCCCCCATGCCCAAAACTGTTGGCCCAAACAAAACCTAAGGGGCAAATCCTGCATCAGCAAAAAAAACCCCCAAACATTTGTAGCACAAGCAGGGACTGGCATGAGGGTTCTGTGAGGCTGTGATTGCTGGTGGGGTCAAGCTTATTGCATATTGAGCTGGGAAGTGTCCCCCATGTTCAGTAAAAGGACAAAGACTTTGGTCAGTGATGCCCTGCAAATAAGACTCTGCATTACTTCAGCTCATGTCCCTCCATAGCCAAGCCCTGCATGTTCCTCCTGTGTGTGTCACCCTGTGGGAGCAGTACTGCCCACTGGGGAAGCAGCAGGAGGCAGAAAGAAGTGTTTCTGTGTGCTGCTCTACAGTATGCAAAGTGAACAGAGGGAAGCAGACAGGTGATTTTAGAAATGTGTTTTCCTCTGAAGAGGGAGATTTTTTGGTTTGTTTTTTATTCCTTTATGCATTGCCCATGAATTTGTCTCCACTGGAGCTGTCTGAGGGGTGTGTTTGAATACTTGCTTTTGAACTGAAGAATACATTTCCCTCCCAGCTTATGGAAAATACTTGCATTCCTTAATGTCTTCGTTGCTTTTTCCAGAAAGCTTGAGCACCCCCTTCCAACCCTTCCAACCTGAAAGCTTTGGGTGGAAAATTTTCATTTTGAGGTGAAAAGCCAAAACATTCTGGTTATCTTCAGAACTATGAATCCACTGTGTGTGTGTCTGTTGAGGCAGACATTTTCTATCTTATGCTGTAGTTTTTCCCCTGTACAGATTGATTGGAAAGTCCAGTATCAACATTTTTTGCTTATACTAGCTACTTATATGTTACTGCATTAGAAAAACTTGATTAAAGCAGACAGCCTACCAAGTGGTGAGCTGTTAATTTGGTGGAAGGAACCATTCAGGCTCTCGAGGTGGGAGCTGTTCCCTAACTCCACAGAAACCAGGAACTGAAACTGCCTTTGCTGTTGTATTTTTGCCCCTCAGGTTCATATTGATTTACTCTGTAGAGGAGGGTGGACTAAACCAGTGACCGTGTTTCTGGGAATAAATGAATTGTTTTCTTCTGCAAGGCTTCAAAACTTACTAGCATGAATTATCAGTTAGCATGAAATGAATTTTACTTACCTGCACCTTTATGGTACTTTTCAGCAGACAGTTTAGTAAATGAGCTAACTGTGGCTGCTTCTTACCACCATCATGTGAAGTAAGTGAATATTCACATTTTAGAGGTGGGAGCCTGCTCTCTTGGGTAAGGCAGTGATATGGCTGGATGCCATCTTGTCAAGAGCAGAATTCATGTGTCTTGCTTTCACCCTGTTGTGTAGGAACTAGTGTGCCCCTCTCTCCTCAAGGCAGCAGTCATCAGCAGTCCTGCCTGTCTGTTCTTCCAGCCTTCAGCTTGCAACTCCTTGTATGATTAGACACTACAATGAATATTTCTTCTGAAACTGGGTTTAGTTCTGGCTCCTAAAAGGGAAGTCTGTAAGAACAAAGTGAGCATTGCTTGGAAACTGGCATGTGGAGGTGATGCTTCACGTTACCAATTCCCATGTCCTGATTGGCTGGACTGCAGCAAGACCAAAGCACAATCCCTTTGTCCATCCTTCCTTCCTGCTTCCCCTCCCTCCTCCCTCCCTCCACCCCCAGGGAGGCTGTCCTACCCTTTTCTTTTTTTTTTTTTCTTTCCTTCCCCCTCCATCCTCCCCAGCTGTAAATATAAGTCCCTAATCAAGCTGTCCTTGCACCAGAGGACAGCTCAGGAGAAAAGGAGTGGGGCCCACAGCAGCAGGATGGCACACAGCATCCTGGGGCTCATGCGGCCCTTGTGGAGCGGACTGAACACGAGCAAAATCCGCCTCATTTACCTCTGTGGGGTTACTGAGCAGCCTCACATCCCAGCAAAGTGGTGGTCAGAAAGAGGCTTCAGCTCTACAAATGGGTTCCAGGATGCTGCTGGGGAACCCAGGTGAGTCACTTGCTACCTTGCTGCATCCAAAGGGACGGGCACGCACCTCTGCCTCGCGCCGTGGCAGGGAGAGGAAAGAAGCCAGCACAGCCATGGCCTGTGGGAGGTGGGGGACCAGACCACCACCTTAGGTGAGCAGATGCTGATGTGGTGCCAGGACCCAGCCTGAGAGGTGCTGCTTCCTGTCCCCAGAGCTGTGGGGATCTCTCAGAGGTGCTAGTCCCTGCTTTCAGAGCTGTGGGGACCACAGCTGGTGGCTGGGAACCAGCTTGCAACAGTGATAAAGAGGCCCGAGTGTCCCTTTGGCCATTTCCACTGCAGGAACTACTGCAGGCTCCCTGCCAGCCTTTCCTCTCTCTGCTTTAGGGATAGTTCAGGAAGAGATGGTAAAATAAATGCAATTTGTAGATCTCCTAGACCAGTATGATCTGGGCCAGACTGTAATCTGCTAGGCATTGAGAGAGAGATCCAACCAACACTGCAGAAAATACAATAAACCATTTTGCTATCTGACCTTAGAGAAAAGTCATGGTGATAATCCTGCTTGGTGGGATTTATGAAGACTCATTACCAATGGGATTTCTGTCTAATTGGTTTGTTGCTAATGAAGTTATCTGTGGCAGTTCTTGTAGGCATCTTGTTGGTTTGTATGGCCTTGGAAAGTATCTTTTAGGGAAAACACTGACAGGAGGAAGAATTACTTTCCTGAAACTTCCTTCACTAGTTTCCTCTGTCCCAAAAGTTTTTATTTTTTTAAAGGGAATAATCACTTTGTATACACTGAATTTGCAGTGTTGTTTGTAACATCCTGGTAAGATATTTCCAAAGCTTTGACCACGTATCCTGTGAGAGTAATGCCATTGTAAAATAGTTCAGCCTAAATGAAACAAAATTTAGTGCAACCAATTTTGGTGGTGCTGGTTTTTTTTGGTTTTGTTTTTTGTTATTTTTTTTTTAATCCTGGTTCAAAATTACTTTAAAAATGTGAAAGGATTTTTTTCATCATTTTGAAAACACCAATGAACAAATTCAGAAGTAAATAAAATAAACAGCTGAAGACTTTGTTCCCAGCTTTGGGTACCCAAAAGCAGGTGTCTTTCAGAACAGACTTGAGCCTGGGACTAATTTGAGGGATATAAAGACAAAGAGACCAGTATGCAAGTCAGTCTGTTACTGAAGTGAGCAGTGAAAACAGGGAGTCATCAGACTGAGTTTATACACCCAATAGAGGCATCAATACTGACAACACAGCCAAATACCTTAAATATTCCCTTTAGCCAGCAAAGAAGGAAGCTCCTTGAAGGTGCTCTCTGCATCGTGGTCAGGAGTGGTTGGCATCATCCCTGCACTTGAGAAGAGTGAACTCTGCACCCAGGCTTATCCAGAGTCATGCAGGGTGACTCACAATAACATCTGTCCTTCCTTTTGCCTAACTGGGTACCCTGTGTGCTGTCCCTGGCTGCAACTTGTCTGCCTTGGGGCCCACGAAACTGGCAGCAACAGCCAAAGCAAGGCTGGAACTCAGAGGAACTACAGGGAACTAGATTTCTCAGAGGTTGGTGCAGAGATTTTCCTGCAACTAATGTTGGGTGAAGCTCTAGGTGCCTCAAGGATAACAGGAATTAAGTTTTCTGTCAATAAATGTGCGGACGTCTTTGGGAAGTTTTGGATCCAGCAGTTTCTGTTGGCAGTCAGCTCTCATTATATGAGAGCTCTATGACAGTCTCAGAATACACTGTCCTGGTGAGAAATCCTGAACACTGCTGTCAGAATAGCAGTCTTCTCCAGACTGGTGTGAGAGCCTGGGCAGGAGGAGATGAAATGGATGCTGTTTTCCTCTCATTTGTAGATTCCCTTTCTGCAAGTTATCATTAAGAGAAGCTGATGGCCATGTTTAACTCTTGGCCAGATTAAATCTTGCAGGCTGTCAAAGTAACAAGCAATTTTTCCTGAGCATGGATCACATCAGCTCAGGATGTTACTCAGCCCTGTAGCTCTGTAAGCTGGGGTTGAGCATGTCTCGCCACAAGAAGGCTCCCTGTGATGGAGGTAAGGAAAGGAGTGGGAACTTCATGGAAGAAAAAGCAGCAGAAAAGGAACAATCCCCTAGGGAAGGGAAGGGGAAACAAAACATGAATGGCAACAGCCCTTCTAGAAGGATTAGTATCTGATCCTGAGCACTTTGCTTGTTATTGCATCACTCTACCCAGGATTAGCATCCCAGGCCTGGGACTTGCAAATGCTCTGCCTGCCTACACATGCTGCCTCTGCCAGCCAGCCCCAGCAGAGGCAGCATGTGCAGAGCACCTGCATTTGTTTGTGCACAGATAGACATTTATTCTGAGGGTTGTTTAATAAAGTGGGAAATATTTTGGGGCAACTCAGATTTGCCTGCCACTGAGAATTGATAATTTGATTTTTTTTCTGATGCGCACGGCATAATCCTTCGAGAAAGTGTTTGCATGCACATTTCCTCTAAATGCCATGTTTCTAGCACCCAGCCAAAAGACCTCAATCGTGGATGTGCAGAAAAGGGTGGACTCCTCTGATTTTTGCAAATTTGTCTTACAGCTCTGAGGATCAGGTGACCGTGCATTTTATAAACCGGGATGGAGAGCAACTTACGACCACAGCTAAAGAAGGGGAGAGTTTGCTGGAAGTGGTTGTCAATCAAAACTTGGCCATTGATGGGTTTGGTAGGTGTTGCAGAAGGATATGTACATGTGCTGTTAGGACCAGTGGGTTCTTAGGAATAGAGCAACAGTACATGTGCCACTGTGTTCTGCCAAGACCGTAAACAAGCTGCTCTTCCCCACCAGCTGTCTGCTGGATGGCTCACCATGCTGAGATGGCAGTGTAACCTCACACAGTCACCACTGGCATTCCAGCAGCCTCTGTTTGGCTGCATAGAGCTGATGTAAAAATTTTAAAACTGATTGTGGTTCTCCCAGAGAAGAGGCAGTCTGGAAACTGTATCCATCTGTTGTATTTCCGAGCATCTCTTCTGATGTGCTGCAGATCTGTTAAAGAGCCTTTTCTCACACTGCTCCTCAGGACGGTCTCTCTCACCCCCATATTTTTCCTGATTTGCTGTCATTCCCTTGTTTCTCCACCAGGTGCGTGTGAAGGGACATTAGCCTGCTCTACCTGTCACCTCATCTTTGACAGGGACACCTTCCAAAAGCTTGATGCCATCTCAGATGAAGAGCTAGACATGCTGGACTTGGCATACGGACTCACTGACACGTAAGCCTCCCTGCTGATGGCAGTAGGTCCTTAAGCTTCTGAGGCAGATTCTCACCACGTGGCACCTATTTCCAAGGGCACAGAGCTTGTTCTGTATTATAGTTGTGCCTTAAGAGCTGCTTTCCCTCAAGACACAGGAGATGTTTAACAAGAGCTTTAGTGAAAACCCATCCTGGACCAGACATCCCAGTGTGGGTGGGGAATTTCTCTGTTTACTCTGGGAACAGAGGAGCCTCACTTCATGTTTTCTTCTCAGATCACGACTTGGCTGCCAGGTGTGCATTAAGAAGTCGATGGATGGTCTGACAGTGCGGGTCCCCATGGATGTGTCGGACATGAGGAGACAGCTGGAGGTTGGAAAGCAAAGCAAACAGTAACTGGAAACGGCTGCTGCACAGCTTACATCCTCATTTAGTGTGGCAGGGTATTCAGCTTTTGGTTGACACCTATTGCTTTTTGTGGCTGGCTTGCAGTAGACCAATAGAGGTCTGATTCAGTGTAAAAGGCATGTTTGGCAAATCTCTTATTTAAACAAGCCATGACTCTCAATAGGGTCTTTGGTATGTATTTTAAGTGCTTAAATGCTCTGCTGAATGCAACTGGATTAAAGTGTATGGCTTTATATTTCCCTGGGTGGGTGTCAGTAAACATCTCTGCTGTATGTGACTCACTTTTGCCTTTGAAATTTAGGAATTCTGCTATTCTGAGTGACTGCTGAGAATTTTGCTAGGCTTAGCTCTTTAAAAGTGGAGCAGACTTTTCCCAATTTAAAAGCTTAAGAGATTGCTGTTTGCAAGTCAGTGTACTGATGGGCTTGATGATGTAGGTGACTTGAGTTTGGTCAGCAAGAGCATGCTGAGGACATTTGTGTGCTGACAGTAAGCAGGAATCACTTCAATGAACTTGAGATGTTAGGGATTCCTGAATTATTCTGTGCCAGGAGCAGCCTCTGTCTCCAAATGTTATATTTTCTCATTGCTGTACTATCACACATGTCAAATAAAATTTTAATAATGAGGCTTGTAGACCTACAAGATGCACTGTTCTGGTACCATGTCCCTGGCTGGAATAGAATGAGTTGGATGGAAATTTGGTTGGCTGCATTAAGTGCAGCACTGCCAGCTGATCAAAGGAGGTGGTTGTCCTGCTGCACTCAGCACTGGTGGGGCCTCACCTGGAATACTGCATGTAGTTTTGGGCACTGAATATAAAAAAGACATTATTTTGTCAGAGAGGGTCCAGAGCAGGACCATGAGGACAATGAAAGGTCTGGAGAGGAAGTCTTATGAGGATCACTGAGGTCACTTGGTTTGTTCAACCTGGAGGAGAGTGAGGTCAGACCTCATTCTGCGCTTCAGCATCTTCACAAGGGGAAGCAGAGGGGCAGGTACCAATCTCTTCACTCTCATGACCAGTGACAGGACTCAAGGAAACGGCATGGAGCTGAGTCAGAGGAGCTTTAGGTTAAATTTCAGGAAAGGGTTCTTCACCCAGGGGGTGGTTGGGCACTGGAACAGGGTCCCCAGGACAGTGGTCGGAGCACCCACCCTGACTAAGTTAAAAAATGCTTTGGACAATACTCTCAGGCATTATGGGATTCTTGGCGTGTCCTGGGTCCCTTCCAACTCAGCGTATTCTGTGATTCTGTTATTTATGAAATTCCGGAGCAGCCTTGGGGCCCGGGCCGCGGAGCTGCTGTGGCGGCGCTGTGGCGCCAGGGGGCGCTGGCGGGGCGCAGGCGGCAGCGGGG
>VXAC01003920.1:73979-107131 GCA_013399225.1 Rhipidura dahli
GAGGAGGAGGAGGGGGAGGAAGGCGCTGTGCCCGTCTCTCCTCCTTCCTCCGGCACCGATCGGTGCCTGGGCCTGTCTCGGGAAGCCACAGCTGCTGTCGGTGTCTGACGGTCTCTGGGCACCTCCCTGCCTTCCTAGTGCTGGCACCAGTCCTGCCTCGTCCGGCGTGGCCTGGTGTCCCCCTGTGGGCTCCGGCCCAGGTGAGGAGGCTGCCCCCTGAATCCCCGCAATAGGCCTTCTCTTCCTCTCTGATCCTTCATGCAAAAATCGGTACAAATTGTTATCCATGTCAGAATTTTATCCTTAGCAGAAGGGTACCTGCAGGAAGGGTTTCCTGACATGGGTCAGAACCGTGTGCTGTAAGAGGTGATGGCAGCAGGGTGAATTTTTTTCAGGGCCCCAGCCCTGTTTGGGGATCACAGATTTGGTGATGTACTACGACTTCAGGCTCATGGATGGCACGTCACAGGGTAACCCTTTGCTTTGTCATACATCAGAAAAGTCTTCCAGGCTGTGCCTGTTTCTCCCAAATCTCTTTTCCTACAACTTGTCCCAGGTTTACTGTAAAAAAGCAAAGAGAATAAATATGGATTAAATGAAAGCAGTTAAACCACCACCTTCAGTAGCACTTCAAGTCTCTCCCCTTCCCAATGCTGCCACTTGCAAAGGTGATCTGGGGCTTTGTAGTCCCAGTCCTCGGACCCACCGTGTTGTGAGCTTGAAGCTGGACCCCAGGCTGCAGCTGGAAGATGTCAGCTCTCTGCACACATCCTGGCAGGATGGCAAGGGAAGCAGCAGCGTCTGGCTTGGAAGGGTTGAATGACTGCTGTTTTCCTCTTCAGAGTGTAGGTGACCTCTGAAGAAAGAGTTTCTAGGACAAACTGTTATTATTGAAGTGCAGGGTGTCAAAGTAGCCCGTGCTACTCTTTGGTGGGGCTGTCTGTCCCATTGAAGGTGCCATGGGATAATGGAGAGGCCTCTGCACAAGGGAGCTACCTGCAAAGGATGAGGGAGAATATGTCTTGGAAGACTGACTGTTGAAACATCAGAAACATAATTGAAAAGGTTAAAGTAAACTACAGCTGCCTCGGGCACTTCTGTTCTGTTTCCGTCAGCCTGCAGGATAAGGAAAGAAATCCTACATCCTGAGCAGAAATAAGATGAGGCTGAACTGCATGAGTCATTTCTCTTCAAGGCAAGTGAGCTGGACTTGTTTGGCCTTGGTCTATACTGGGAGCAGGCCCTGAAGGCTCCTCACTTCCTGGATGGTGACCACGTAACACAAGTGCCCAAGAGCCTGCATCCAGTGGGGCAGTGAGCAGGGCTTTCAGCATGTGACAGACCAGTGAGGTCTAAATGATCTGCAAAAGGGCAGAGAAAGAAGGGAAACCTATTTGTGTCTCGGGGCTGTACATTAAGGGAAAATGTGGCCTTTCTGGGGCAGAAAGCCAACCAGTGTCTTTGTATTTGTAGTTTCTTGTTACGAGCAAGCTGGGGGCTGTGGAACATTTTCAGGACTGGTCTCTGAGTTGCATTATTGCCTAGCTCATGGAAAAGGGGTGCTGCAAATTTCAGAACTTTGGTTTGTATTATGTTTTGCAGGACTGGTTTTTTTGTTGTTGTTTTAAATAAAGGAAAATGCTTAATACAGAGCTGGGTTAGAGCAGCTACCCAGGGAACTGTGCCCATATTAGGCAGCCTAAGATGAGGCAAGGAAAGCTGTGTGGTTTTCCCTGCCTCTCCTAGTGTCTCTATAAAATAATCTCTACATTTCTTGTGTTCCTTTTAGGTGCTGCAAATTTTGAGCTCTTACTCTGCATTTGCTGCAGGTCCCCTTTGTTTGACCTGAGCCCAGCCACTGAGTTTACAGTCTGTTGGCATGTTTAGAATACAGAATAATCTCTCTTTCAAGAACAGGCAGACTTTTCTTATAATATTTAGTGCTGTTTTACCTTGAAAAGACTGGAGTAAGGCCTAGACTACTCTGCTGGCAGAAGGCTTCTTGTCAGTGTGGCCAACCTGGCAGACCTGCAGTTCAGTGTAAATGCTACCACCCTGACACAGGGAAGAGAGGAGCAAGAGCAAGGAAACAAAAGGTGACAACACCACAATGACAACTTGTGTGTCTTTTATTAAAACAGTTACAACTGTAGCTCTGGAAAAAAAGACTGTGGATGCCTTGTTGCTGTTCTTGTGTGAGGAAAATTATAGTGGTGGTGGAGCTGTGTTAAGAATATATACACCTTTCATTATACAAGGGCCACAAAGGTGATCTGGGATAGAGAGTGCCACATCTGAGAGTTAACACCCTTCATCTAACAAAACAAACTATATATATGTTGGAAAGTGGGCTTCCCCCGTTTCCCTTGCCCTAGTATTTGATGATGTGAATTTGGAGTGCTGGGCCAGGTTTCTGTCACTGACCCTCATAGACACCTGGCAAATGAGTGGAGGGATCTGACACTAGGTAACTTTACAGAGGTGGCTTTCCCCTCTGTGCAAGGACTGAACCATGGCAGCTGTTATGCAGCTCCACCTCTGGCTCTTTGCAGACACTCAGCAGCTTACAGGGGTACTTATTCCACAAGCACTACCTTTCAGTCATTAGGATTCATGTATTTCTCCTTCACCAATTCCCTGTTCACTGAGTGAAAGGATTGTCACTCTGACAGATACCACCATAGAAAACTCTCATGTAACTTTCAAATGAACTATCCCAAACCTTTTAACCTTTGAGACTTTTCCAACTCTTTCTTTAAAACAACCTGTCAAATTAATGTTGTGCTCTCAGCATCTTTTTAGAGCTCAGCTGGCAGTGTTATAACCCTCTAACAAGTTCCACTAAGTCTGTGGCACTTCTGAGCATGGTTTTGAGTGGAATTTTAGGGATGCTCCAGGAGTCCACTGGCTGCATCTCTTTGGTGGTCTTACCAGCAGCCTGCTTAGCGCATCCCTGCCTGGAATTTCCCCAAACTCAATTCTTCTGGAATACACTGGGCCACATACTCTGCCGAGTGGGAACTCAATGTTTCTCTGAGCCAGCACCAGTGATGAAGCCTAGACAGTTTCACTGTATGGACTGACAACTTTCTGGCCAGATGTGACATCACTTCAGCATCTACTCAACAACATTCCTGACAACTTCCACAACTCCTTGACCTCATGCTAAAACCAAGCTCTTCTCAAGTCCCTCTCAGCATGACTGGGAATTTGATTCGTTGCCTCATCCACACTGGCTCTAGAAAGGGGCATCAGCATTGACAGAATTTTGTCAACTTTCACTAGGACTGAAACTCCTAGCTACTGAGCTACTCCTAGAGGACACTGAAGAACATTCATAGCCCTGTCAGAGGGACAGTACTAAAATCCTTTACAGTAACTGTCTCTGTCAAATGCTAACTTTGGGGAAGGTATGAGAAAGAAGGAATCACTGCAAAATTGATTCCAGAAAAAAGTAATCTTGGGCTTAAAATGTTACACATGCTGTCTGTCAGTGAATGCTGGACTTTGGACTCTGGGCTCCAGCTGCTGATTTTGGAACCTAGCATCAACCAGTAATGGATGTGGGCTGTGAGCTAGACCACAGCACACAACAGATGAGCAGAGTGAAGCAGCAGTGATTTCTGGAATGGAGGTGAAGGATCTTCCTTTGGTGGTGATGAACAGTGAATAATGGTGGGTTTTGAGCAAGTGTAAAGATTTTTACCTAATTCTTATGGTGAATTAGCTGCCCCAGTTGTCCAGTCATCCACACACATTAGCAGCTGACTGGAGAAAATAAAGCAACGTTTCTCTTTTCCTGCTATTAAAAAAAAAAATGGAGTCAGGCCCTATACAGATCAACTAATTCATGAACAGGGAGATTCTCGTGGTATTCAGTCACACTGAATTCAGTCACTACACACCCAGCCAGTGAAGTCTCTGCCATCAGAAAAGGGCATAAAGAAAACAC
This sequence comes from Rhipidura dahli, assembly GCA_013399225.1. Classification (NCBI taxonomy): domain Eukaryota; kingdom Metazoa; phylum Chordata; class Aves; order Passeriformes; family Rhipiduridae; genus Rhipidura; species Rhipidura dahli. Next base: position 77,932 of record VXAC01003920.1, read on the forward strand.
AGCCCCCCACCACCCCCCAAGGGAGTATTGAACCCCATCATTACAGACAGATGAGTGTCACTTTACACTTGTTGCCCCATGCAGCCTACTAAATTCTTCACACCCTGATCATATATTACAGAATATTTTCTGTTGCACATACACAAATATTTAGTTCCTGCACATACACAAATATTTAGTTCCTCCACCTCCATTGCCTTAAACAAATGTCTCTTCCGCAAACACCACTGTGTCACGCTCCTCTGTGGCCACCTCTGCCAGAGGCTGGCTCCTGAGCCACTCCACCCTGCTCCGGAGGAGTTCCTTCTCCACTGCTTCCACCTCTGCTGTGGGACAGGGCTCAGTTTCATCGTGCATGAAATACTCCTTGATGGTGTTTCGGAGGGAGTCAGGGAGGACTATGCGGATGGTGTGGCTGAATGTGTCAAAGCCCTTGCTCTGGGGTGGCGCCTGCGCCATTTCCACCGGTTGTCTCTCCAGCTCCTCGGGAGCAGAGGTGCTTTGGGGGCTCTCTCTGTGCTCAGCCTGCAGGGATGGGAGTGTTGGTTTATGGTGGTAGCGCCTGGAGATGGACTGCAGGACAAGGGGGGTGTTCTGCCCATAGAAAACTGTCTGGGGGATGTGGACTCTCATAGTCTGCAAGCTTTTGGACAGGCTCTGCTCACTGCTGCTGCTGGGTGAGTCTCTGCTGCTGGTGTTTGTCACAGATCTCTCCTCTTCTCCTACTTGAGAGTCCCAAGAGCTTTCTTTATTTGGGGCCACATAAAAAGTTATCTTGGTGCGCTTCAGGCTTTCCTGGCTCAGAGGGCAGTCATCAGTGCCTTTGATTTCTATGTTCTTCACTGTCTTCTCCCTGTGCTGCTGGTGGCTGACCTGCAGGGATGTCTTGCTGGATGGGCTGGCAGCTGGGAACTCAGGGCTTTGTTCAGACTCTTTGGTATAATCCTGGCTCCTGAGCCCTGGGCCAGGGCACCCTGAACAACTCAGCTGTCTCTCCTCTTCATCCCAGTCAATGTCAGTGAATGGGCTTCCCATGGCAGCTCTGCTCATACATGGAAAACTTTCCTGCTCTCCAGAGCAATGACTGCTCTCTCCAGCCTTGGGTTCAGCCTCCTGAAAACTGTCCAGATTGCACAGATGTAAAGGCACAGGAGATGTGAAGGATTTGTGCCACTCTTTTGGGGACCTTTTGGTAGCTGTGGGAGACACAGCATGAAGCCTGGCAGAAGTGCCAAACATGAATGGCAGGGACGAGACATCTGTGGGACTAATGGCTGATGACTCTGAGCAGTAGGAGAAAGCACTGTCTAAGGAGCTGAGTGAGGAGGCAGACGGGGAGGTGGTGGTAGAAGACAGGCTGGAGAAGCTGGACCTGTTGGACAGGCTGGACTTCTGAAGGCTGAGCTGCTTCACCCTGGAAGAGGTCTGAGGTGATTGCCACAAGTTCTGCCCGCCCTTTTTAACCACAGAGCTTAAGCCTTCATCAATCAGCTTCTGGCTCTCCATCTGCAGGTGCCTGAGCCTGTGCATGTAGTCTGTGTGGCTGCTCATGATGGTGGCATCGCAGCTGGACTGGCGGGCCACTGGCTCGTGGCTCTGTGCAGGCAGCTGGGAGCTGAGGCAGACGCTGGGCTCCGAGGAGCAGCGGTCCCTGGCTGGGCTGAGCGAGCGGATGGAGCCAAGGGAACAGAAGGAGCCATCCTCCTCCAGGAGCTCATAGCTGTCTGCACTGGCATTGGTCTGGGCTTTGCTTTGGTAGCAGGCTGTGATCTCACTGAACAAGTCCCAGTCTTCCTGATCCTCATCAAGTAACAAGCTGCTGGGTGGTTCAAACATGGCATCTGTTTTGGATTCCAGGTGGTGCTTTGGCCCTTCTGCATCACAAATGGAAAACTCCAGCTCATCAGAGAAATCATCATGCTGAGCCAAACCTGTGTCTGGGGCAGAGAACACAAATTAATTTGTTGCCATATATAAAGTACCTCACAACCAAAACAGGGAAATTATATCAAGCCCATGGAAAAACAAAGATGATCCATTATTCTCACAGGCAATAATAAAAAAATTCTGGCTTGATGACCTAAGTTTTCACCACTGGCCTGTATTCATAGGAAAGTTAACAGAGACAACTCTTTTTCCATACAAACTACATGGTTTAGCTTTACAGAACTAACCTGGAAAATAAAAAGACTGCTGGGACATGGCACTGCTAAGGCTACACTAAATTCTTGTAATGGCTAGAGTAGGTTTAACAGCAGCCACAGAGAAAGACAACCATCTCTGGGGACACACTGGAGGTTCTGCACCTCAGCCTTCTGCTTTGCTGTCTCTTCCTGCCTATGCTTGACTGGCAAAGGGAAAACCAAACCCAACTGGTTTTCAGTGCTTTTCCTTAGAAGAAACACGAAGGTAAAGCAAACTCTTTGTCTGAGGACTTTACCTGTTAAAAGATTTTTAATATTTCCAGGAGATTTGCTACCACCAACTTACCCAGAGATTCTGCTGAGTTTTTGGACTTCTTTTTGTCAGGTCTTTGGAACAAGGAAGCAATATCACCTCCAAAAATCTCTCCTGAGTTTTCAATCAGAAACTGCACTAACAAGGCCACCTGGCAAAGACAGGAATTCACAGATTCAGTTTCATGAAAGTAGAGCCAGCCATTTACAGCAAGGAAAATCATACCCAGATCGTTCTAATTTTTTTTCAAAGGTGTAAATTTCATCAAGAAGCTGTTAATAATGTGGCAGTGCATCTGTATGAACACCTGAGGCAAGAATATGAACTATGTGAACTGGTACTGTGATCCAGGTGTAGCACATTATACAATTTTCCTCACTATTGCTTACACCTCAGAAGCTACAAGCAAGCATTCCTCCTTTCTGGTGTACTGGTGTGCTCATTGCTTACTTTGTCCCAGTTGAAGTGGCAGTGTCCAACTGCCAATTTTCTTTGGCTTGCTTGACCATATAAGAAGTTCATGTAGTGAAGCAACCACTGCTTCCCTGTTCACCCTGGGCAGTCTGAGGAGCTAAACCCCTCCCAGCATGGGCACATCTGTACAGAGGAAAAGATGGGGCCTGGATGCCACTCAGCCAGCACTGTCACTGGCCCTTTGCCTTCCTTTAGACAACAAAAGTCAGTGCCCATAAAAAGCAGTGAAAGGGGAACACAGAGGTGAGACCAAACCTGTGGAAGGTTACCTTCTTTGTGGACCGGCTCTCCTCCTCGGGCCCAGTGGGACTTGGTAGCCACAGCATATTGGGTGCTATGCAAAGAGCCAGGTTAAAGGCATTCATCTGATTCACTCCAGAATTCTGCTCAATATGATGGAGGACTCCAAAGAGGTGTCTGAGTAAGATGAGGTTGGCCTCTGGAAGCTGGTTGACGAGACTATTCAGGGGGTGGGAACAAAGGAAAACAGTGCTGTTCACAGACATTTGCTTTTTCAATACCAGAAGTTACATCCCTTTGCTCCCTTCTGCCCCTTTGTACCCAGCCTGAGACATTCACATTTGATAATAAGGTGAGTCTGTGCCACTCCCCTCTACCAACTCATGTGAGAGCCCCAACTCTGCATCCACATTGCCCACCTATTCTTATCACAGAGCTGGAGGGACAAGGGACATGGGTTCAGAGCATGTGGCAGGGAACCCACAATGCCTTGACAAAACAGGGACTGCCCAGAGGGGACAGGAGACAGCTCCAGGCCAGCAGCATGCCAGACCACGCCACTGCCGTGTCCTGTGCTATGGAGACCATGGAGAAAGAAGGCCCAAGCTAAATGGGAAGGTTCAAAAACTGAGCTTAGCCATGCTTGAATATACTGGATATCAAACAGGAGGCTGATAAACTGCTCTTGCTCAGGGCAGCAGTTTCAAGGCAGTAAAGATGTTTTCAAGGTCTCAGTCACCACCTTGACAGGACTGTTTCTTCTAACTGCCAATAGGATGATCGGCCTCATTTTGTGCACATAAGAATAAATTTACTTCATTGAAGATCTAATTCTGCTACCATTGATGCATTCCTGGTGGCTGAATTATTGTGCTTTTTCAGTTTACTTGTTCTGGTAATTTGAACTAATCATCAGAAACCAATTTTTTAATTACTTGTTTGGGGCCAGAAATGTTAACAATGTTCAAAAAAGACCCTTGAAAAGAAAATTTTCTGATGACTGACAACGGCAATCAGCAATAGCTCCTCCACTGTGGCCTGGAGCATTTCCAGTAGTCTCACAGAAAATGAAGGCTATTCTTAGGGTCATATGCTCCCCCTTTTCCCACCAAAAGAAACTTTTACAAAGTCTTTTACAAACTTTTTGATAGCTTCAATCTTATGCGCCCGATTTTCTGTGTCCACAGCTTCCATCCACAGTCCGTGCATGTCTGAGGATAGAACACTGTCAGGTATATTTCGGAGAAAATCCTGAATTAAATATATATATGTAGAGCAGTCTGGTCAGTTTTGAATTCCTGGTTTCAGTTTCACAATGCATATAGTCACTGTTTATTAATATAAAGCACAAGATAAAACAAGACATGACACAAACATGTTTATTCTCCCCTCCCATGCCCACCAAGCTGTTCTCAGGCTCTTCCATGGCAGCACTGCTGTTTTGCCCCTTCTCCAGAGTAGGACTGACCTCCACTCCAGCAGAGGACTCAGCCCTGAGGCTCTGCACAGATCTCTCTGAAATGTTTCTCAGCTAGGAGGACTGCTGTTTTTTCTCAGGGGACTGTTCAACAACTCAGTGTATGTTGTGTTGGAAAGTGCCTGAATGTCAGGCCAACAAGAACAAGGGGATGTTTTTTGGATACTTTGGTGCTTAAATTATTCTGACTAGATTTAATTGCCAGTGCAAAATATAGGATTTCCTTACTGAAACATGGGGCTTATCACAAGCTTCATCCCCCACCCACAACCCCTCTGCTTGGATTTAGCAGCTGCTTTCCCTTGTGCTTGCTGGCTGATCAGAAGGTGAAGGCTTGGGGTCTAGATAGCACAGGTCAGCTCCTTTGACCTGCTTTGGGGGTTGCAGAGCATCCGCCCTCAAATGGCACGAGTCCTCCCAAACCTTCTGCAGCCTCTTCTTTGCATTCAGAAATGACAAAGAACATCTGTGCTGCTGCCACCAAAGAGTTTTATGCATATGTTAGTGCAGCATCTCTTATGTTATTTGGCACTGTACAGATATTATGGCTATCTTGCAGGTGGACATCACTGTGTTTCCTCCTGGAAGTGGTTTGGTACGGGGAGCTGCCAAAGGAAGCCCCATCCTGAGGGGCTGCACATGTCTGCATGTGAAAACCAGCATCACTGTGTCAGGAAGATATCTCTGTGTACACAGACACCCCAAGCCATCAGGTGAAAATGTTTCTTGCTGGAAAATGTCTTCTGTTTCCCTGAAATCCTCCCTACCCATAAAGACTCACTGCTTCCTTAAAGAAGGAAGGTACCATTAGCCCAGACAGCTGAGTTAGTTGGCCAAACATACCGTGATGACTGCTGCAGCCACAAAGACTGACTCTCCATCCACCTGAACATCATCTCCAGAGTTCAGCTTCTCTTTCAATTCCTTGCAAGTCTTGGCATTGGCAGAACGTCTGAAAATGCCCCTAGTAGAGGGACCTTCATGGTACAAGAGGAGCAGCATATCCTAGGAGAAAACCCAGTTGTACTTAAGAGCCTAACATTTTACCCTCTTGATTGTGTATATTGTACATCATGTCTTGTAATGTAATTAGCATAAGACCAAGTCAGTAACAGGAAGAAAACAGTACAAGAGTTTTATCCTGATCTAATCAGGGACGAGAACCCGACAGCCAAGTTGCAGATACATTCCATGTGGGCATGCTTATCCTATGACAAGTATGAGCCCAGGGGACTCTTGCAGTGAGTGAGGTCTAGGCTATGTATCATGGCAGGATCCACCAACATTGCCCTTGTCAGCTAGGGATGACCTGGCTGGAGACACCCATTGAAACAGGACAGACATCTGTGAATGAAGTAATAGGGATTACCCAGGAGAAGGTTGTTCCCAGTCTTGTTACTGAGCTGTATCTGCATCACAGGTAAACAACGGTCCTCTTCCTCATTTAGTCCTCATAAATACAGCAAATAGCTTTAAATTTTGGGCTAAACACATCAATTTTATATCAAGACAAGCAATCCAGGCTGCTGTTTACCATGATTGGCTTGGGAAGGATTCCATCAGGACAGACTGAGGACAGGGACAGGCCGAAGAGTTTGCGTGGTGTGGTAGGGGACTGTGAAGGAGGGCTGCCCGTGGGGGTGCTGGTGCTGCGGCGCAGGGCCCAGTCAATCAAGGACTTCTTCCTCTTGGTGTGTTTCTGCAGTGTCTCTGAAAGAAAATGCAGACCTTCATTACATGCCTGTCTGTCCTCCTGCTGGCCAGTGGGTGATCTAGAGTGGAGGCAGAGTCCCAGCAAAACAAGGACGTTCTACCCCCATCTGTTTATTAACTGCACTCTTAATGGGGATGGTTAGACAACATGGCAGTGAAACCACTTGTTCATCTCTCAACCACCAGCAAAACTCTCAATCCTCATTCTTCAGGGAACCTTGCTGTCTCTGCAGTGTAAGAATCTCTTCACTCTTGTGACCAGTGACAAAACTTGAAAAAATGGCATGAAGCTGAGTCAGGGAAGTTTAGGTTAGATCTCAGGAAAAGGTTCTTCACCCAGAGGGTGGTTGAACACTTGAACAGGCTCTCCAGGGAAGTGATCACAGCATCAAGGCTGTCTGAGTTCAAGAAGCATATGGATAATGCTCTCAGGCTGATGGTGGGGTTCTTGGGGTGTCCTGTCCAGGGCCAGGACTTCATGATACTGATAGTTCTCTTCCAACTTACTATGATTCTATTACAATGACTTGCAGTTGAAGACTAATGAAAGACTGAAAGCTAAGTCTGAACATTTGCTCAGAGAAATTTCACCTCTGTGCAATCTCTTCCTCTTTACATTACATTCAGATATGAGAGTAACTCTAGGACACATGTATGATGCCAGGAAGAGTTCAGCATTGCACTGGAGAACAGTAAAGTCTGTATCTGGCTACAGCATGCTCCCTACCTCTCCTCAGCTGCATCGGAGCTTGGAGTCTGGGTTTCAGGACAAACTGACACTGTTTTTCCTTTGGGAGCTGAGCAAGGAAGGAAGCCTCTGTCCCATCAGCCAGGAGAGTGTTATTGTTGGTTCTTTGTTGCTGGTCAGCAGAGTCCCGGAGACAGCTCAAGGCGATGCTGAAGGGATGCTCGTGCCCTGTTGAGCAGAGTTGTGTAAAGAGCAAGCAAAGATGCAGAGCTATGCTAAAAACTCTTATTGTTATTGGAAAATTCCAGTACTGATGATTGCCATGATGAATGTTTAGCATTTAACAGACAAAATTCAGTGGTTTATTTTAAACTGTTTCTTCTATTTCTGAAATCATCCTTTACAGATCTATAGCACTATTCTCCATTGTTACTGTCCTCAAGTCCCCCATATACACACCTACTCTCCCTCAAGCATGAGGAGTTTCTCAAACCTAAACAAAATTGTTACAAAAGAAAGTTTTCAAATAAACAGCCTGCAAAGGCATTGATGCTAGTGGCCCACAAGTGCTTGTGAGGTCAGTTTAGTATTGGATTAAGGTAGCAGTTCAGAAGATAACAACCCATATGCAACAAACTGGGTTTTCAATATGATGCAACATTTTGTGTGGAAAGAAGTTTCATTATTTGTGAACTGAAATGCAATGAAAACTAAGTAAGTAACAAAAAAGTAGGATAAACATGTTAGGTTCCTAACTAGAGGCTTATAAGTCACCAACAGACCATCTAAAAATTCTGTTTCTTTCAGTTGCTGAAGGGCTTTCCTCTAGCTCTAACACCCTCTTGCTGAATGACCACCTGACTGCAGCAATTTGTTCAGTTCTGACAGAGCTGAAAGGCAAAGGACTCGAGAAGTGTCAGGAGATGCTCTGACAGACATCAGTGGATACCTCTTGTTGGGGTCACTGGTCCAGCAAATGAGCCAGGGAAAGTGGCTGAGGTCGGGTGGTGGAAAAACTCAGGCATTTGATAAAAATTTCTGTAAAGGAAAAGCCTCTCCCACAACTCCCTGTGGTTGGAATGTAACCCTACTTCCCAGCCCCTGTTGAAGGGAACACTACTCCCAGCAGCCTGTGTGGCTGCTTCCTGCCCTGCTCCTCTGTCCTGCCCCTTCCCTCTCCCCCTTGGTGCTTCTCCCAAGTCCCACCCTGTACCACCCCCGTACCCCCATCCATTGGTTTCTTTCCTTGGCCCCGCCTTGGTTCTGCCCCTGTGCCTCTGAACACAGTCTGTAAAACCAAGAATCACACGTGGCTCTGCCCTTCTTCGCTCGCCTCCCTTCAGGGAGGAATAAACCAGTGGAAATTGGCAAGCAGAAGGCCCTCCATGTCTCTGTGTCTCTGGTAATATTGAGCTATCCGGCATAAGGTGTGGGGAGCGTGCCATCAGCGCCTTCCAGCAGCACAGGGCAGAGAGAGGAGTGTGCTAGCAGTTTATCCTGCACCCAAATTGTCCTTCTCAAGAGACATTTTGGGGAACATAGCAACCCCTCTGACTGCCCTATCCCCCCACAACCTTCTTATTTTTGTAACCTCTGTCACAGACAGCTAAGGTGGGATGAGGCTGCCCCCGACCTCCTCACCTGCACCTGCAAAGCTGAGCAGGAGAATATGACCAGCTTTCCAAGCCTGTAGCCCTGCAAGCTCATACCAGCAGCCAGAGGGATTGAATCAGGCTTTGAGGCATATCCTTCCCCTGCTTCACATCTGTGGCAAAGAAGGTACTTCTAAGGCCAGCCTAAAGATCTCCCATTTCCTTGGAGCATCTGCTGAAAAGTGTGATGGGTTCCCACCCAGAAATGCCCAGATTTGCTTGGGAAATGGAGGTAAGCGTGAAGTTTTTCAAAGATGTCACCATGCTTTGATTAAATGTGGATGCTGAGACCATGAAAGCCAAGTGACATCTCAAAGCAGCTTGATGTCACATCTCCCATCAGCAACAGTGTCCCTACCATTGTTTTTTAAGTGAAGAGTGCAATGCTGATGTTTCTCTGCCACACACCCTAGTATCATTTATCACTTGTTCCTCTGGTGCCAGAATTAAGCACCAAAATGATGCTCAGTATGTGAGGGCTCTTACCAATGAGAGGGTACGCAGGCTCATCTTTTCCTGAGACCACCCAGAGGTGGTGTTCACTGGTCCTGTCCTGTTGGGTAAGTAACACAGAAGAGAAGAACGTTAGTTGAGAGGGGCCAGAGTGAGAGTCCATGAGGTTGCCCTCCACCCAGAAAGCAAAAGACAGCAAATCTAGACTTGTCCACACCTACACAGGTCTGTAAACCAGTTGTTGCCAGCATCTTTAGCTAAGATCTGGTAACTGCCACTTACAGGGAGCCCAAGCTGTAGAAGGGTCTTCTTCATCACACTGTCTGCAGTTTCCACATTGGACACGTTGACTGCAGTAGTCTAGAAAGGCAAACAGAAGAAAATACAGAAGGAAAGCAAAGGTGAGAAGTTTGGTTGCAGTTTCTTGTAGCTTGAAAATCTGAGGAAAATGTCACATCTCTGTCTAATGACTGCCTTTACTACTGCCTTACTGGTTGGATGAGCTGTTTGAATTTGAACTACACCAGAAAGGGTGATGGCTCTACAACGTGAAAACTATTCTCCACTACTTTTTCTGTTGCGGGTCTACTATACCATCCAAAGATTTCATCCAGCAGAGATCACAGGAGGCGGGTGATGCTCAAATGCTGTGTTTGATCCCATCAGTGTTTGACTGTTTATAGTGCCACTGTCACTCCAAAGGACAAACATGGAACATCATGTTTGATGTGCATCAACCATGAGTGTCTGAGGTCACTCTTTGAGGGAAGAATACCCAGGAGGCAAATGTGACCCACTAAGTTCAGTACAAAGCCAAGAAATGTATGCTAGATTGGGACACATTCCAGTAAATTAGTTCAGGATAACACACCAGTGACTCCATGATCAATATCCTCAACTCACAGCACTGGAAATAGGAATTGACTGGGCACTCAGCCACAAACTGTCATGAATTTTGAAGTAAAGCAAAAAGAAAAGAGAAAAGAAGTCAGAGGCGAAGAATAATCTTAAGAATTAAGTGCTCTTTGGTAAGGGTGTGGCTGCCTCCTCATTTCTCAAACCCTCAAATGGGCTTCCAGTGGGAAAGATGTGGATACCCAAAAGCACACCCTCTAAATCTTTTTAGGTGGGACTTGAATTTAAAACTGGAATACCAGCACAGCCCTGCCTTCCCTCCCCTACTCCAGAGACCCCTGTGTACTCGATCTGTTCTTTGCCTTACTTACGGAAGAGCAGTTGTCATCATCCAGCACAAAGATCTGAAGGGTCAGATTCTTCAGATACTCATTTTGTTTTACCTCATTGATATGCCTGAAAGTCAAAGAAAAGGGGAAGGGATATAATTCCCCAACCAAATTTGAGAAGGACCCCAAAATTTGGATGGGACATCCTCCTTGGCACTGTAATAAATACAGATCAGTTGTGACATGTAATGTTCATAGTGCGGTCACACACTCTTATTGACTTCTTTATCCACCTGGAGCCCAAAGACTAACAATCCCCCCACATCCAGTACTTCAGTGCAGATAGATGTCTCCTGCATAGTACCTTCCAGTGTTCCCTCAGGATCACTACTGTTCTCCACAAATCAGAAGATTTCTTCCCCTCTTTGTTCCTGTATAAGCAGTTTTGTCTGGGTGTTAGTGGAAGCAACATACAAAACGAAAAAGAAAGAACTGTCGCCTCTAGATGCAATGTAATAAAAATTTTAGTTCAAATCAAAAAAAACATCTGAAGAATCAGTAACACTTGTGACAGTTCCACAGTGATTATCAAAGTCAACCTCCAGCTCCAAAGAAAAAAGGATGCTCCAACAGTATTATCTTCTGTGGATACCCTTTTTTTCCCAGTTTTGCACTCTCCAGGGGCATCTATATTCAGATTTCAAAGGTGGATTTTTCAAACAGTACTTGGACACTTAACATGCTGAAAATCAGAGCACAGTTTGACAGGCAAATTTCTCTAAGGCCGCTAGAGGAACCACCTAGAAGGAGGGCGAAAGGAGGGTCACTTACCATAGTAATGCTGACAGCCATCGTTCCTTCACATCAGCTGAGCTAAAGACAAAAAGGGAGGCAGATCAGCAAATCTGAAGTGCTGAATGGGTAACAGCCTTCTGAAACTCTACCCAATTTCATTTATATATGGCTGTAAGTTAAAGCTGTTTCCTGCAAAGCTCTGGAACAAAAGCACAGTCCTTTCCTTCTTCTGTTCTATTTTAACAAATAACAAAAATAATAGTAACAAAAAAATCCCAGCAACAAACTGGACCACGTTTCCTGTCAGACTGGTGAGTGTTCAGATAAGGGACAAATCCCTTTCTGTTAAGTTGGAGTTAACTCATCTGGTGGGCCCTCATTATTTTTGCAGTGACCTTTAATTGCTATTTTCTTTCTCCTAGTATTTCCTTCCCAATGTCTGCCATTCCTAGAAGCTTTTGCTGCCAGCACAGGTTACCCAGTTTTCAGGGTACAAAAATGGAAAAGGAAACAGGTCCTTTAGCCTCAGTCATTGTTTCACTTGACACATGGAAAACCTGAGTAGCTACTGAGATGCAGAGGGAGCTCTAATGTCTGATAAGGTACCTGAAGGTGACAACATAGTTGGTGATAGGCCAGCCAATGACAAATGAGTTTTCAGGACTCATCTTTTTCTCTGTCACTTCGCTGAGACAGGTGCCGGTCCACACTTCACTCAGATGCACTTGCTTTTTCAGCTTTAGGCTGGAGGAGGACCTACAATGGAAATTATTAATTCCTTAAGCCAGAGACTAACATCTAGACCTCCAGAGACTGATTATGCACCCTTCCAGTCTTGCAGTGACAGCTCTTAATTTATATGTAGCAGAAGGAGTCAGACAGAAAGTCAGTTTTGTCCTTCTACCTCTTGCCCTCATGATTTGTCTTCAAGCAACTTCATAAGGGAAAGGGCAAAACTGATCAGACAACCTTTCCCTTCAGACAAATGGAGTGAAACACTAATAGCAAGAAGAATTTGTAAAAGTGGAAGGGGGAAATGTCACATTTTAGATCCACATTTCTAAAGAAGCATTGTTTTGGAGGCTGCTGGGTGCTCCACAAATAGATCAGAGCCTCATAGAATCACAGAATCTCATGACTTGGAAGGTACCCACATGATCATTGAGTCCAACACCTGGCTCTGCACAGCACAGCCCCAGAAATCCCACCATGTGCTGGGCCTAGCTTCAACAGTACCTACTTGGGAGAAGGAATGAGTGGGAATTCCTCTTACTTGGACTTGGCAATGACCAGCATATCACTGAATAAAATCAGATGTCTTTCCTGGGTCTGCAGGCCCATGGTCAGCTGTACTCGCTCGTCCAGGACGAAGGTGGAGCCTGGGCTGCTGAACACCCGACTTGGCAGCCCATTGTCTGAATGGGAGGAGGAAAGAATAGCTTCCCTGGAGGAGTAAGAAAAATCACAAGACTTTGTCAGAAGCTTTTCTTAGTAAGGTTTGTGACTGGATGCAGGCATCTGTTTTGGAGGAGCCTGATAGCCCTGTGATCCTCCCAGCCCCTATTGCTCTCTCTTATGACCACATTTGCCTGCCTCTGCACAATTAAGTGTACCAGCCTCCAGACAGATGGAAAATTGCCTAAATGGCCACACCAAATCTTGTGAGGTTAAGCTGCTGAAATAGTAGTTTGTGAGTAATTTCTCACTCAGGTAAAAGACTTCCTGCACATGTGTGTGAGCTACAGCTTGAACATGGCTCCTGGTGTGGCTCAGCTGGGTGTGGGAGATGCTGCCCTTTCTGTGCATGTTTTCCATCCAGACTGAACAATTTGTCAGCACAAGAGTTGCAGCATAAAGAAAATGAACTGCATGTACTCATCTAATTCCAGACATCTGATTCTGGCTTGCCTGGCTGCCATCTAGCTTGTTGTTTCCACTGGGATTCATACAGGTGCTCACCATTTCCAGAAAACCCTGAGGATTTTTGCATGTTGACTGCAGTCAACAAGGCAGCATGGGGACTGAACCAGACCCTCTCCCTATGCTGTCCTCATCTGGAAGAGCTCTGCCAAGTGCAATCCCTTTACTTGCACCTGAGCACCTCCTGAGCACTGCTCTGGGCTCAGGTCAGCTGGCACACAACAGCTCCCACAGCCATTTCTGGGTCTCTGCGTGTGGGATGTGCTGCGTGAACATGGAAGAGTTCTTGTTCACACAGTGTGTTCCTGTACCTGACCCTAAATTAATTAGTGCACCTCTGAGACATAGGCTTAGATTGACACAGAAAAACACTCACAGAGATCCCCCTGTCTCTACACACAGACAAAAATGTGTATCTTGCTTGCAGGCAAGAATATTTGCCTTTCCTTCACCCCTCAGCAATTCTGCTCCACTTTCTACTGCTCTACCCTCTAGTCTGAGGGAACTCTACACAAACAAATAAAAAACCACACGAGCTGTAAGTATAGTATTTATGACATTGTTGGTCTTAATTCAGTTTCCACTGGCCTCATAACAACTCATTTGATTTCACAGGAGTAAGGTTAAAACGAGCCAGTAGTTGCTTTACTAAGATCATCCCCCAGTCACAGGAACACCTGCACTCCAGCAAACAGAAATTCCCTCTTTCCTCCTCACCTCCCCACAGCCACCATCAAGTAAATCCTTGGCTTAGGCAGCTATGGGGTAACAAGTGTGAAGCTAAATCATCTTCAGTTATGATATTAAAAGGTCTCCATGTCCATCAGCTGAGCAACGGGAGCCACAGCATCTTACAATCCCAGCAGTGGGATTTCCTAAAGCTGGAAGATTATCCAGCTTTATAAACACAATGGCAGGATAGCAAATAAAATCTCACTGATGCTCTGGTGGCCTAAGCAAAGATGGCATTGGACCAGCTCCCTCCATAGCAATCCATCACAAGAAACATTTAAAGCTTCCCTCCCTCACAAGGATGTTCTCCAGCCAAATAAAGTCAAGTATTTGTTTCTCTTCCTCACTTTTTTTCCCCTCCTAGTGCAATTTAGAGGGGGTGGGAGGAAGGACAAAGAAGTCACATATCTTTGCCAAATGACAACCAAATGAAAATCAGTCCTGCTCCTTATATTAAATGATCCAGTCTCGACTGAGCCCCCACACTCATTCCAGAGAAGCAGGAAGTACTGTGAATTGATCACCAATGGTGTGATACAAAAGGGATATTCTTTGGGAGGACTGGCCCAGCTCAAAATGTCAATCAGTTCAGCTTTATCATCTCTTTCTTACAAAGAAAGAAAAAATCAAACTAAACAAATCCCTCAGGAAACGTTATTTACAAGACCACTATCAGAGCAAGGCAGAAAGGACCATGGTATCCCCTTATTGGTCTCTAGCAGTGACACAGAGCTGCAGGAGGAAGAGGGGATGAGGTCGAGGAGGACTCAGCTCCCACTGTTGGACTGAGGTGCTCAGCTCAGGGCTAAGTAAACACACTGAAGAGTTTCAGCAGAAGATGTGCATGTCTGGCATGTGGCTCCCTGACTCTGCTGACATTCCTGGTGCTTTACACTTCAGGAGCAAAGCGTTGGCAGAGACTCGATGGAGGTGCAGGCAAGGGAGGCAACTTTCCACTACCCCAGCTGGTAATAAGGGAAAGCTGCTCTCCTGTGACAGGGACATGGCTGTCCTGGAGCATGTCCAGGTCTGGTGGCTCTTCCAACAAACATCCTGAGCTGATGCCATCCTGCACAGGGCTATCAGGGCCTGGGCATGCCTCCCACCACTCCCTCCACCTCCAGAAGCAGCTCCAGCCCCCTCACCTGCCCAAGTGTACCTGTTGCTGAGCCAGAGGCAATGCTAAGGGGTGTCCCTCCCCCTGGCAGTCCAGCAGATGGAGCAGGGGCTGCAGAGGGCTGTGGCAGTGAGTAAGCTGGGGGTGGCTGCATAGGGAGATGCTGAGGTGGAATGCCAGGATGCTCCTCAGGGGTGCTAAATGCTGCAGCAGCCCATGTCCTGCAACCCACCACGTCTGTCTGGTGCCTCGTCCGTCTGCCCCCTGCCTGCCCCTGCTGCAGGACCAAATTTCTCTCAGCATTGTTAAATGAATTTGATAACTAGTTTGATTTCAGTCTGTATAGGCAGAAAGATGGAAACAGGAGTCAGAAAGGTATTTCCCCTACCTGGAATGGGACTTTGATTTGCCAAGAGCTTTAGTAATGGCAGATGAGGTAGATCGTCTTCTTTGGACGATGGGCTTCATCTTCTGCAAGACAAAAAGACATTCCAGTTAGCCTGGCCACCTTGGAAGCAGACCTGCTACTCATTGCACTCTACAAATTTTCATTTTGTCTGGCTAATAGTCATGAAACCTCAGGACTGAAAGCCACGATCTGTGCTGTCAGACACCTCCCTCCCCTTCCTGATCATTAAACACTGCTCAATGCTCACATTTATGTTTTTACAGCCAAATCTCAAAGTAATTATATGAATAAACAGAGGAGAAAACCCAAAGTATGAAGTTCAAGAAAAACTTCCAAACACTCATACCATGGAATAGTTTGTTAGGGAAAGGTATAGATATACAATTTAAAACTGGACCAGACAAAGATATGAAGAGCATATAATACTTTAAGAAGTCGTGCTTTATCAGCTGGAGGAATGGATGAGGCTCCTTAGTAGATTTTTCTCTATTTTCATTTTCCATGACTCACAGGTTCAGCAAACAGGCTCTTACTAGGCCCCTCTCCAGGCAGCCTAACCTCAAGACATTTGTGTCTTTTTTAACAGCCACAGCCACAGTGTCTTGCATAACACAGAAGTGGGGTGACTGTAATGGTGAGACCTGAGAGTTAGAAATGATAACTGTTCAAATCAACATATACAGAGGTCACAGGTCTCCTTTTATTTGCTAAATAAATTCTGTGCTGGAGAAAGATAACAGATTTTAGCCTGTGAGAGGAATCCTTACATCAGTGACTCTCGATTAGTAAGCATGGGAAAATCTGTCCCATGGCTCATTTCTAATTTCAGCATTTGCATATGTTAGAGCTTTAAGTGCCAGGGAGTTCAGACATATTGAGACTTACTGATCTTTTGACCTCTGAATGTTACAAAATATGAAAAATTCTAAGAATAAAAGAAATCATGATTGCTGGTTAATGAGGGAGAGCCCCTATGGGGAAGGTTTGTTCCTTTTGTTAACTGTATACTTTTCAAGGTCTGTGCTGAACACAGAAAACATTCATTGCGTGTGAGCTCACTGGTCCCATCTTTGAGGACTCAAGGCTATTACAGCTTAGCATCTTATGACAACATTAACATTCTTGTGATGTCAGAGGAAGGTATTATCCTCATATCAGTGATAGAAATGCAAAGGACAGAGCCATTTCAGTCAATTTGCATGACTGGTGTTCACCACATTGTGTCTGGTTTTTCAGAGCAAACTGGAAGGCTGGCTGGGGCTGGTTTGAAGTACTTGCTTCTGTTTACCCTCCCTGGAGCTACAGAAGCTCAGCATGGCTCCAGATCTGTCTCCAGGGGTTTGTGTGAGAAAATAAAAGTTGGTTATGTGATTTAACACAGTTCAGAAAGGAAATCCACGGCAGAGGCTGGTGTGGAGTCCAGCTGTAAGGGAAGGGACATCCTCCTCATCTCCCATTTAGTTTACAGGACACCTTTTGACTTCTGCAACAAAAGACCTGGGAATCCAACAGGCTAGATCTTTCTACAACACAGATGCCTGACTCTGTACCTGATCAGGTCCAACAGAAGCCTCCAAAGCACGGATGACCTCGTGAAAAAGCATGTGTGGTTATGTAAGTCAAGTTGGAGTGGGCCTGCAAGTGTAATTTAGTAAAGCAATTTCCTAATATACAAATATTCAGCTTTGCAGTATCAGAAGTGCTCCCTGAGTAGGTTCCCTGGGTACATGTACATATGTAGACAAAGGCAGATGGATGGCAATTTCTCCCTCATACCCTGCTATGACATTGCCAAGCAAAAATCTGTCTTTGGAAGTTTCACAGGGAGAACTGAACAAAAATAACATCAGCTCAGAAATGCTTGTTTTTAAAAAAGGAAGTCCCTACTAAAAACGAACATCTGGCTTCTGGAGGTGCCTTAATAGAATAAAATGTTCCCACAAACATAATGCAGCAAAGCATCCGTCATGCACTATCTTAAGTTGGGAATCGAGGATGGGTGTGGATGCCTGGGGGCAAATGCCAGCAGCTGCCAGCTGCAGGGGTCACTGATGAAGACAGGGTGAGCTGGTGCACTTCTGTGCCAGGGGCACTGCAGATTGCAGCAACGTCTTCAATGGCATTGTAATCAACCCTTGCTCGTGATAGTATCTTCTGTGCCAACAAATCCCACGGCACACAGTACCTTGCTGTAGGCAGCACAATGATTTTGGCCACTCCAAAACCACTCTCTTCTGGGCTACAAGTGGTGCTAAAGACATACATGGTGGAATTATAGTGCAGGAGGGCATTTATCCTGGAATAAATTTCAGGGACTCAATACTGGTGGATCTCTTCTGATCACTGGCAAGGGTTTCAGACTGTATCTGAATGGTGGCAGCAGTGCCTTCCAAGCAGCCTTGTCTTTGCCCACACACTTCACCTCTCCTGACAGGTCTGAGGACCTGTTCCAGAGCACCATTTCCAGCAGGCACTGGGCTACCCCTGGAAGTCTAACAAAGACAGAGCTGTGAGTTTCCAGTGAAATGCTGTGACTAGAGGACACAAGGTACTCCCCATACTTGATCACCAAAAAAAAAAGTTGAGATCATCAGTTGTCCAGAGGTCCTGCTGCCTGACCCCGAACAAACTCTAGGCAAACCAAAAAACTGCCTTCCAAGACCTCAACCAAAGTCTCTTTGATCCTAGCCAGTCACGTCCCTTTGGCAGGACATCATGGAATCCCCTTACTGTAGGTAAGGCAATCAGTTTGGCCACTCTAAAACTATCATCTGACTGAGGGAATTGTACACAACTAATTGGCACAATTTCAGGGGTAACATACTTAATTTGCATATTTAATAGAGGAATAATGAATTGTTCTGCCTGTGGTTTCAGTAGGCATACAAAGTAAAACAGTAGCTTGTGTGCTTCCTCTCTGCATGGGAGAACCTAGCTGTGTACCCCATTTTGAACAGCATGAGTGGGCCTGCCATACACACTTTCTTAAGAGGCAGCTGGACAAGGACAGAGTCTCCTAACACCTTGAGTGTTCTCCCAGTGCCACATAAATGAGCTCTGAATCCTGCATGCTTCTAAGCTCTACAGTTTTATGATTTTCTTGAAAAATAAAACCCTCCCATCTCACTACAAGTCTGATGTTGGAGCCCCTTCACCCTCCTGCCCAAAGGCTGGGCTCAAGCAGAGCTGGCTGAGCTCCAAGAGGGGGGCTGGTGGCTCCCAGCCAGGCTCACCTGGCTGCCAGCAGCATTGGGCAACTCTTGCCCATGAGCATCGCTTCTAGATGAAGAGGGGACCTCGCTGTGCTCCTCCACACAGGAGCCAGGGAGTGTTCTCCTGGAGGTCAGCTCTGCTCTCATTCACTGGGCATGGAATTAGAGAACCACTGAAGGACATGGCGTGATCTCTGTGCTGTTTTGGTGCCATGGAAACAGATACTCATTTACCCAACACACTCTGGAAGTGCTTGAACACTTCTAACACTCTGGACCATGTTTGTGCATTACTCATCTCTGAGCTGCTGATTTTAGCTGTGTATTTCTTGGCATCGGGGAGGTTGTGAGTCGAATGCCCTTCATTCCAAATCCATGTATGGTCTATGCTATCGGCTCAGCTGGCCAGCAGCAGTGGATTTTTTTCCCCCACTGACCTCTGCACTTGAATGTTATTCTCCAGATAGTTAAGGTGGGATGGAGCTGAAAAATAATGACCCCTTGCTTAGCACAGGGTAGGTTTTCTTTCTGTCAATAGCTGGTCAAAGTTTGCAATGCCTATAGCACTGGAACAACACTGGTTTAGTTGCCATTCAGAAATAAAAAGAAATTGTTTTACAGGGATTTTCCTGCAAAACATAAATTGAAATATTTGTTTCAAAACCATTGATACACTGTTTCTTTGAAACCGCCCGTGCTTTCTCCAACCCCAGCGTTTCAGGGTGGGGTTTCAGCACCCAGCTCACACTTCTGAGAGAAATTTGCTGCTTTTAGCTGCCAGGTTCTGTTGCTCTTTTATGTGGAACATTAAGCTGTCAGTGTCACTCTCCCCTCCTTATACAAACAGTCCGCTTCCTAGCTGCAAAAATGATGAAAGGGTATCATGTACTCTTCAAAGAAACCACCCCAATTTTTATAACCATGGACTCAGAGTCCATTTCATGCTAACAATCTTATCTGTTAGAGAGGCTTATGTTGCTGAAGACATACTGAGAGAGAATAAAACATGGGTCACAATGTCTCTGATTATTTGAAGCATCACAGATTGTTCAGAGCCTGCAACATCAACATTATTCTTATTCTTGGATGGATGTTGTGAAACACTTTCTTCCTACAAATACTCTCCTCACTGAGTACCAGCATGTGGTGTCAGAGCAAATAGCAGATCACTGCTATTAATCAGCTGATCACAGCTGTCAGTGGTCTACTGGAAGAGGGCAAAAGTTACTGTATAAATGTAGCACATGGCCACTTAGTTCTCAGGCAACATCAAAAAAAAAAATTTAAGAACCCAGTTAAGAGTACAGAAACAATTAATCACTTGGACTTTGATCCATCCATGTGAAAACAACTGTTGCTGTTCTATCTGATAATGAGTTTACATTAGCAGAGGCATGCCTACGAAAGTCTCTTAAAGAGATAATGTGGGACACTGCCACCTCCTGCTCTGTTCATATGAGTGCTGGATGCTCTACCATGTACCCATGTCAGACTGCTGTTGCACTTCTAGTTAGAAAATGCCATTAGAGAAAGATAACAAAAGAAAAGGGGAAATTGTTCAGTGCATAAAAGGGAATCGGGCATCGGGAAAAAACCCTCGGCTTGCCATTGTATGTGGACTTACATTTAAAGTGAGTTTAGGGAAAAATGCACCTGCATGGCTGCTGCCTCCTTCACTCCTGCTCCCAGACTGTATCTGCCACTCAGCAAACAGTGCAGTTTGAATGTGACCCCTCAAGCAGGAACAGTTATAGCAGGGGCTCCAGCAGCTGCTGTCTTGCAGCCATTCCCCCTCGCCTCAAATGGGAAATCCATCACAGGGCACCCACTGGGAGGCAGGCACAGTGCCTTGAGTCTCATCAGGGTGCTGTGCAACTCTGCCAGCCTGGTCTTGGCTGATACTGGCTTGAAAAGCTACACTCCTTCCTACATCATGGCATCACCTCTTTGGAAGAGATGTGTTTTCTTCTCAGCCTTGGTTTCCTGCCCTCCACTTTTCCAAGTGTCTCTTAAAGGTGAATGTTTGGAGTTCTAGGACCAAGACAAAAGCCTTGGCTGTGATTTGTTTTCTACACTGGCTTCCCTCTCTTTGCACAACTCTCAGCCAGGGGAAGGAGATTGGATCATCCCATTTACAAGGACCGGCTGAGGGACCTCGGCTTGTTCAGCCTTGAGAAGAGACAACTGAGAAGTGCCCTCATCAATGTCAGTCAGTATCTGAAGGGAGGGTGTCAGAGGCTGGAGCCAGGCTTTGCTTGGTGGTGCTGAGCTGTAGGACGAGGCAATGGGCAGAAACTGGAAGACAGGAAGTTCCATCTGAACATGAGGAAGAAATTTACTGTGCAGGTTCTGCACACACTGGAACAGATTGCCCAGAGAGAGTGTGGAGTCTCTTTCTCTGGAGTTATTCCAGAATTGTCTGCACACAATCCTGTGCATTGTGCTCTGGGATGCCCTGCTTGAGCAGGGAGGATGGACCAGATGACCCAATGTGGTCCCTTCCAGCCTTATCCATTCTGTGATTCTGTGAAGATGCCATATATAGCAGAGATATACACCCATGATAGTGGTCATGACTGGGCATTGCTAACCAGCTTCCTTCCAGATTACTGCCAGGCAGGCAGGCCAGCATGACCCGACAGGGAGAAGGCTCCAAAATGGAGAAGGCCCTCCAAAAAACATGCTCTGTATGAACCATGGTTTGATGTGAACTCAGAGCTAAGAAACTTGGGTGTAAATATTTATCTGAGCCATTTTACACAACTTCATCTTCCTGTCATGTTTCACTAACTGCTTCCCTCTCTCTTACTGCTAATAAACAGCTCCAAACAAACGAAAACATTTCTTAAAATATGCAGAGCCTGGCAGTAAATCAGTTTGCAAGGACACACTTTGAAACATTGCCTTTTCCTTCCAAGAAATGGAACCCTGCTGGTTTATTTTAAAATGTCCTATAAAAGCGGAACTGGGAGAAACAATTCTTGCCTGCCAAAGGCCAAGTGGGTTTTCCACTTGGAGGTGGAAAATGATTAGCTAAATTCACACTAATCTGTTCCATGCCACATTTTTTCCCTGCTCCCATGGATTACTTGTACCTTCCTTGGAGTCTGGAGCAATGCCAGCAGTGGATGGCAATGAGAAAGGATATCCTGCAAAGCACGGAGGGGACTGTCATCACACAGAGCACCAGTCTTCCTGACTGAAGCAGGTCTTTCTGAGCAGCTGATATAATGGGGATATTCCTAAATGGCACTGGGCTGGAACCCAAATAAGGACACTTGGAACTTGTCATGGCTTGGGGCTGTGTTTCTGGCTACTGAACACAGCCTTGCCAGAAATGCCCATGCCTGGAGAACAGCACAAATGTTCAGTCCCATGACACAGCCCTGCACGGGGTCCCAAAGAAGAGCAAAACTCTCAACTGTCACTCAAAGACAGGTAAGATGGGGCCTAAAAGCTTTAAGCAGGAGGACAAACCAGAGGTCTCATCCATCAGCTGTGCCTCTGTAAAAAACATGGTGCTCACCTGCAGCTCTGTGCTCCCTGAGGTCCCAGAACCAGACAGAGAGGTGAAAACTGATGAATACAAAAATAAAAAAATATCCTGCTACTTCCAAGCCTCAACCCTGATACAGTGTTGGTGGACAGAATCTCTGAAAATTACAGGCAGCCTCTTTTGAGAACATCCACAGGTGGACTTTTCTCTGAAAATCTTAAGGTTCAGCAGGAGATGGGTGTTTATGTATTCTGAGACAACAAAAAAAAGCACTGCAAGAACAATGTTTGCTGCTGGTGAGGATGATTCTTAGATATCACCTGCAGCAGGAATAGGCCCTGAACATCCAAAGGATACACTTGGACAAAGTATTTTTTGCAACAATATCAAATTGAAAAACTTTGAACAACACAAACGCAAGTCTCTTCTCTGTCACTAGCACAGCACAGCACATCGCTAATTAATGGAAATTGAACAGATCAATAAATATTGATGTTGATTCAGAAATACTTCTGAATTTTGAGCATTTGGCCTGGCAAGACATGAACAGCTGCTAGACAAAGCACTTCCTTCCCCCTTCTAGTACTGGCAAGGAAGATTGAAAGCAGTGAGAGAAGTAAAACCTTGTTTTGTAAAATTTCTTCACCTTTTCTTGGAGGTCCAGACAGTTTTGTCACAATTCTGATGTCCAGGGCCAAGTAAATTTGAAATATATGTTGACAATGGATTAGATCAAACAGCTGGCATCTGTTGGGATTTTTCTGAAATGCTTCTTCCTGTGGTGAAAACCCATCACAACAGATTGCCCCTACATGTTTTGATATCATTTTATAGCAAGGCTCTTTCCTCATTCCTTTCCTTCCTTTGAGCCAATGCTGAAAGCCACCCAAGGAATATCTCACAAGGAATTCTAAAGAAAACCTCTACACAGCTCTACAGGCATATATGGTCTCTGGCCTTAAGCAGAGGCATGCTCCAATGATGAGCATGACATCAGTGATTAAAAGGTGACTACAGATACTATTCCCATGGGAAATCAGTGAGGGCACACTTTTATAAAGCCCTTTGGATCATTTAATTTACATTGGTATTGAGGGGTGGAAGTTTCTATTGTGAAGTTGTATATATAACATTGGAAGGGAACTTGATGGGTTTCACAGTATAAAAATTTATCAATGAGGCCAAAGTAAATGAAGAATCACACTCTTTCTTTAAAAATGCAAATAAACAGTTCACTGAATTAAGCTTTGGCAAAATGAAAAACTTGCAGAGCAGCCAAACCTGAGGAACAGAAAAATGTAACACATTCCTTGGTGTCTTTAAAATAACTGCTTTCCCCCCTGCCTCTTGGTTCAAAACCCCTCCTCCTGCCACATTAAGAATTAAAAACTCATAGACAGTTGGGTCTGCTCAACTGCAGAATTACTTCAGCCTTTCTGTGCAGGGCTTCTGAGCATGAGTATGGTGGTCCAGACCCTGCCCAGGCTGAGATTAACTCTCAGTGCTTGAAATGTAGACTACCCAGGTCTGTGTGTGACAAAGGAAAATATAAACTGCTCAAGGAAAAGAAAGTGCAAACCACAAACAGTTTTCAAGGCAGAAATGCTCCAGGTCTCCCGAGCAGACAGTGCCGCTCCAATTGACACTGGTACAAATCCTCACCTCTCCCAGGCTCATACCCAGGGCAAGGCACCAAGGTGCCAGTGGCCCACAGCACCCCTGGGAGACTGACCAGAGACTCACCACCTTTAGAACAGCCCTGGATTTTGCTCAGGGACAGAAGAAGGCTGGGAGGCCGGCTTCCCCCAGCCCTAATGCAAACTCACACAAACTGTGCTCCCCAAGGAAGGTCCCATGTTCCCCCCACGTGACTGATGCTGCTGCAGGCAGAGGGTCAGTGGGTGACCCCAGGCCACCCATCAGGCCACTGCCAGCAGCCTTTGGTGCCTGTGAGCTTAAGTACTGAGTGAATGTTTCTTCATGTTGAGTGATGGTGCTTCTCATCTATTTACAATGATTAAATCATTTTATTTGCAGCTTAGCCAGAGGAAGGGCTTTGAGGAGAGGCAGCTCTGTGCATCTGGATTTCATTAGAGCTGAACATTAATCCCTTTATGTATTATAAGCATCCTGTTAGCATTATACAGACTCGGCAGTTGTTAAATGGCATTCGCAGAGCTGACTGGCAGAAAAATGGGTTAATCAACAGCATCTCTGCTAGCACACACCATGAAAGGCATTTTCCTCCTTCTGCTGCTTGCTTATCTGCCTGTCAGCATCAGTGTGGGTACACTCATAGTAGCATTTACTGTCAAACTTCTTCTCAGACCCCAGGATAGGTTTGTGCTGAATTGCAGGATTTAATTCCACAGGATTCTGCAGTTGATTGAAATGAAAAATAGACATCCTAGGCTCAAATGAGGATTCCAAGATCATGAATTTCAGAGGAGCTGTGAGTCTAAAGTTACATGAGCTGGGCAAATAAATGCAGATTTTGGCTTAAGCAGTCATGCTTTTTTGCCAGTTTTTGGAGTTGCAGGAAGGCATTAAGGGCCAAGAGGGAGAGATTGCTCAGCAGCTGAGAAAAGGTCAAGAAAGGGAAGGCAGGAGGGAGCAGCATTATGTGAGCTGAGCCCATGTGAAACAGAAGGTGCAAAGGAGAGGTTTGAAAACACAGCCTGTGCCAGTGGGCTGGGAAAGGGAAGGAGAGAAGCTAATCGGAGCTGATGAGAAGCTCGAAGATCAAATAACCTGGAGGCCAGGAGAGAGTTTGCCAAGGCTAGCAAAGAAATATGCACATTCTTTTACTACAAAGCTCTTGCTATCAACCAATGCAAGTCAGGCTGTGTGGCCTTAAAGAACACGTCCCATTCTTTGATGGCATGAGAGGTGGGAAAATACAAACAGTGGAATCACTTCTATGCACATAAAGTTCCTTGCACGAGGCTGTTACAATTATTCCACAGGAGCAACTGCTGCAAGCCACAGCAGAAACTCAGACATGATCCAAGGAAAAGAAACAACAAAAGGCAGAAAATATTGTTTCCTTGAAGGCAGTAATAAAATGCCAGTGTTCTGCAGAGGATGGGGGTGGTGAGAGTGGGTATATCATACCCTGGCAACCAGACTAAGGCTAAAGCAGCACAATGACCCCTCATGCCCCGTGCAAGGGCACAGGCAGGGGTTGTGGGGATTGGATCTGTGTGACAGGGGAGCAGCACAGAGACACAGAGGCATGGAGGTTCACCTGCCTGCAGGAGCACCTGGAGAGTGGCCATGGGGCTTTTTGGAGATGTTGCTCTCTGTGCCTCCATTTTCAGTACAGCCTGAAGAGGCAGGCAGTGGAAAACTCCAAGAAACATTCCATTTAAAGACAATTATTCTATTCATATATTATTCCCTGCTTTAATTTCTCACAGTATTTCTTTTTCACTTTTGCCTTAGCATCTACAGTGTGAAAACTGTATCAGCTGAAACTAAACTAAATACAGGACATAATATGGAGTACAGATGACCCCAAAGGCTTCCTAATCTGTCTGTTATGCCCCATATTCCATTACTTGAGCTTAACATGATTATGCATGAACTAATACCTCCAAGTCATGAGTATTTTCATGGGTCTTTGGTAAACACTTTATAATTTGACATAATCTTTCCAATATTGAGGTGTTCAGAGCAAAAAACAATTATCCAACAAGATTTACAGATGAGCTACATAGGTAGAATTTATATTTGCCATTATTAGCTGTTAGTACCTAGTAGTTTTACTGATTTTCAGAAGGAAAATTTTCCTGAGGTTGAGTAGTAGCCTCTTCATGTGCAATCCCTACACAAGGACATATGCACATACATATCTGCATACACTCATACACATGCACAAAGCTCTTTGGGTTATAAATTTCCCAGTAAATGTAGCAGACAACTTCAAAAACCAAAACAAGCCTTTAAATAGGAATTATGAAAAATAAGTTTTAAATCACAAAAGCATCCTGTTTTGCTTCAGTTTCTCTCTCACACGCCACAAACTGGGCTCCACCCTAGCTGTTTTCCGAGGGGCAAACTATGGATGCCTGGTTTTGGAAACTTTCATGTCCTTATCTCTCCTGCCATTTGCTCTGTGGGAACATGAGGAGCACTGTGTACAAGCAAAGAAGGGCTGATCCCTAGTTCATGGGCATTGAGCACCTATCCATGTGCCAGTTCCTCTTCCCACAGCTCTAAGATGCCTCAGGAGGAAATGCAGAGAAGTGGAAGATGAGAAGAAGTGGGGTTTATTGGTTTAAGTGGTTATCTGGCTTAAGTGGAGAAGGTACTGTTAAGCAGACTGGCTGTTTGCCTCTGTTAGATGTCAGCACCCACAGTGCTGACGCTGCCTTGAGGAGATGTCAGTCCCTCACCAGCAGCACACAGAGGGGTGGGGAGCTGCCACAGCAGATTTCCTGACTTAGCTGAGAAACCATCCATGTAGCTCAGTGTGTACCACAGCACCACACTTTAGTACAGCCCCTGGGTGACTTGTGCATGCTGGCTGCCAGTCAGACACACCGTGGGGCATCCCCTGAGCAGCGCTGCCAAGCAGCCGATGCGCTGCCGGTGCTCAGGAGGCTGCTGAGGATGTTCATTTGAGACAGGTGAGTGTGACATAGATGTGACTCCACACAGGTGATGCAGGACACAGGTATGCAACAGCCTGAGTGGCTGAGTGCTGCTGGGGGCATTCTCAGAGGTGTTTGTATTCAGATCTGCTGAGAGCTCTTGCTCCAGCAAGAGCTGAATGGTGTCACTGGCAAGAGTGGAGGAGGAGTAGTATATGGATGAAGGTGAACTGAACAAATAGAGGAATCTGGGGGTGTTTTGGCGGGGTGGTGAACCTGGGACAGGCAGGCAGATGTAGTACAGTGTGCTGATGTAATGCTGTTCACAAGGGATAAGAAAAGGATCTGCAAGGATCTCTGTGTCGGAGCTGCAAGTCAGAACCTTATGCATTACAAGCAAGAGAGAATCTGAGAACCCTCATGGCTGGTCATGAAGAACAAGCATCCGCTACATCTTCAAGCTAATTAAGAGAAACCATATTCATGGTACATTTCTCATCATCTCCCATACCTGTGAAGTAAAACCAGTCTGACTACAGAGGTGATTGAATCACATCCCCTGGTTACAACCTAAAAGAGTTCCAGCCCTGGAGCTAGCTCCTCTGCAAAGAGAAGGCTACTTCCCGAGTCTAGAGCCAGCCCAGTTGAATTAAGAAAGGTGGAGCACCAAGAAGCATAAGCAATCACCTAGAGCAGAGCCATGTCAAGTGATCTACATGCGGCTTCAGCCAAAACCCAAAGTGCAACAGCACTAAAAGACAGGTAAAAAGAAAGGAACTGTATCCAGTGCTGTTGGTGCAAAGACCTTCGGTGAGAACCCAGTGACTGCAGGAGAGACACACACTATCATTAAGTCTCCATGCCCATCCAAAATTAGGCTATAAACCCATCCACAGTGTGGTATCATGTTTGAGGAGGGATTCCGTGAAGCCACTGACTCTCAAAAAATGTAAATCTTTTTAAACCAATAAACTCTAATATTTATTTTTCCTTATGGAAGGAATCTATGTTAATTTTTAAAACCTCACTAGAGGGCGATAAATAAATGGGCTACAACGAAGCTATTGCCTGTGAAGGCAGTGAGATCTTGGCGAAAACTGGTCAGCTGCAGGCTCGGGGGGTAGGTTTAATGGTCTGTGCAGACCAAAGCAGCCTCCTGAACACCTCTCTTTGGCTCACAGACTAAATACTTTACTTCTCTTTAGCTGTGCACAGGAAAGCACCAGTCCAGGGGCCCAGAAAGTTCACCCAGGAACTTCCCTGTAGCTCGGCAAGAGCCGGTCTCAGCGAGGCATTGGCAATGGGATTATGACCAGGAACATTCCCATTTGTACATAACCCATCAAGTACCCATGGCTTAATGAGTTGAAAGTCCTGCTCCACAAACTGATGACCAGGTCCTTGAAGGCATCAGTGGAAGGCTGAGGTGCAGTGCCTGCTCCTCCTTTGTGCATGTGGGGAATACAATCTATGTAGAGCTTCATGCTCCTGCAGAAGAGGTGTTCATGGCCCTACTGCTCAGGCTGTGCAAGTGAGACACTGGCTGTGATGCTGAGGCAAAGAGCACCCTGTTAAATGCTCTCATTTTCCATCGTCTGCAGATAATGTGGAGTTGCCACATCACAGCAACGCTCTGGGTTACACAAAGGGATCAATAGGCAGGGGTCTGCTTAGGAAAAAGAATGTTAAGGAATATTCTAAATATGGAATAACATCAGAAGGTAAACAGAAATCCAGCCACCACTGTCTTAGGTAGGGCTCACAGGTAAAAAATGCAAGTGGCTCTAAAGAACTGGCAGCAAAAGATGCAATGAACCATCACTCTGGATCGCAAGGATTTACCTGGCTGTGGGCACACTCCAGCCTCTGGCAAGCATTACAAGTATTACAACTAGCAGCAAATTTTTATTTCTTTTTTCGTTTTTTTTTTTAAACAGAACTTGCTATTTGTTCAGTGGAAACTCCCTGCAAAGAAAATTGTTCCACTCAGACACTGTTTGTGTTGGATGAATCATTTGAGATTTTCAAACTGGCATTTAAGAAAATGCTTACAGCTTTCCCCTCTTATTTTCCATTATTTCAGACTAACCTGAGTGCTAATACAATATTTTGTCGTTTGTTCTGTTGAGCTGAAAAATCACCAAGGGCAGTTGCGGTTCCCTGAAGCCCGGGCACTCCTGTCCGGCCGCAGCCGATGCCGCCAGCTGCCCTCGGGGGCGGCTGCAGCTGCTGCCGGGGAGGCAGAGGGACGAGGCAGCCATGGCAGGGTACCGCGCCTGTCCTTCTGTCCCGACACGAACGCACATAACGCACCCCCGACAGCTCCCTTGGAGCACCGGTGGGATGCAGCAGGGACTCTGCAAACGCGCTTCACCGCACCGGGGCTCCCGAAGCCCCGAATGAGTACCGTCCCGACCGCAGGCACGACCCCGGCTCCGCACACACCGGACCCCGCCTCCGCCTCCCCCGACCCATCCAGCGCCTCCCGATCCGCCTCCGCGGAGCCTCCCGCGGCCCCGGCGTCGACATTTGAACGACTCCGCCACCGACCCGCAGCGCAGCCACCCCAGCGGTGGCACACCCGCC